>CAJQZJ010033514.1:1678322-1692152 GCA_907164525.1 Lophiomys imhausi | reverse complement strand
TTCACTAAATCTAACTTATATTAACCTATCAGCCCCTTCACATGACCCACCATGATCCATCAACAAAGGTGAGTCAACCAGCAAATGCTTAATGGCACCGGTACATTCATCAATTCTGGCTCATGCCTGGGCCATATCAGCAACTTATTGCTTACACTAACACCAGTGTCCATCAATTACCAGATGTGTCACAAGCAACTTGTTGTGAGTCACTGCTAAAGTCTAAAGTTCCAAATTATTTGTTTTTCATAAAAATGGTGTTCTCCCTAAGTTATCCCTGTAACAGGATCCCTCTATTAAGTTAGTGGAGTATGAAGAATCTAGCTGAGTTCCAGATTCTTCTACAGTTATTCCCTGCTTCGTCTTGCCAACCTTCTATCATGGCCCAGGGTGTTTAATATAAATGTTACCCATCCTGAGTGTATTGAATGAATAAAGGTTGAAAACTACTTTTCTATGTGGTGGGTACAGAGTAATCAGAAAAGCTTTTCTGGCTAGACAAGAAAATATCTGAATTCCATGTAGACTAAAGAAATTTCTACCCTTAGTACTGAATGTGTTATATGGACTGACAGTTGGTTAACAAAACTTAGAACGCTCTACTTATGATTCCTAGTTGTCTCACAGAAGAACTGTATCCAAACAGGTTATATGAACATGACCCCTATTGCCCAAATCAACCAACAAATCTCAATCTCTCTCTCTCCCTTTCCCTCCTCTCCTCTCCCTTTCTCCCCTCTCATACACACACAGCACACTTAATATACAAGAAAACTAATTCTAACAGCATTTACGATATAAACAGCATTTTATGTATTAATGAAACAACTTTGAACATTACTATTAATTGCTTATCTCATAAAAGTAAGTGTGCATTGCCTCCCTCACTGGACTGCAAGCTCCCTGTAGTAGAAGTGCAGCTATTCAAGTGATTATTTAGCGAGCATCTCCAACGAGCAAGTCAGTGCTTTACCAATCCGGGAGCTGGACTGCACATCCCAAGGAGAAAGGTGAGACTATCCCTTCTCGTTCTAACCAAAGGTGTAGAGTCCCCACGTGTGGGTCTTAGCCTCGATACTCCAGTTCCATAAGTTTGAGAGTGGGCTTAGACAGCAGCAGTTTGGGGACACTCTAGTGACCCTAACAAATAGTAGGGACTGAGAACCATCACAGACCATCTGTGTGCCCCCAGAATGGATGCTTAATCTCTGAGCTTCCATGTAATTTATCCATAAAGTGAGATTCCTCTTTAGCTATTGTGAGAATTATGTGACATACATAAACATACTAAGTACCTAGTGCACGGGAAAGGTACAGTGTTCGCTGTCATTTACTGCAAAGGGGACAATGGAAATTCAATTTGTATTTTATTCATAGTGCCACTCCATGTTTAACTAATGTGCACAGTTAAAAATATGAGCTGAAGACACACAGGAGAAGTGCAGGCCAAGTCTGGACTGCAATCAGGTTCTGCCTGGAGCACACACAGTGAAATTTCAAGAACACTGATGCTACTCAGAGGGAAGTTTGATTTACTGAGTGAGGTCATAGGTTGCATTTTCCGCCTTCCACATGCAAGTGTCTTGTGCTGTTTTCAAGATATCTGAAGTATTCCCAACTTTTTATTTTTAAACAAAGGACTTTATATAGAACCTCACAAAAATGAATCTTATGTGGCAATAACTGCCAGGCCCAGATAGCTGCCACCTCCTTCAGAGGTGGGACTTGCCAGCTTCCCTCACACCCAGAAGCTCTTTCACCACACCACAGGCAAGCAGATACAGTAGCCAGGAGCCAGTCCTGCACTCTTACCTAAGGAGAAGAACAAAAGGTTTCCTGTCCTCAAAACTCGGAAGGGAGGAATGGTTACACTGAATAAAGTGCCTTATGTTTCAAGACTTGCCTGCTCTGCAGGCATCTGACCTCACAGGTTCTGATAACAAAAAAGAAACTCTGCAAACATGTACCCATTTAACCCCATAATCCTGTGTGGTATTTTTTATTATCACTGTTTGTAAGGGTAGGGAAACTGAACTCTGAAGAGTCTAATGAGCAACCCCAGTCACACAATACGCAGCAGAGTCAGACTGGGAACTAGGGGGCCTCAAAGCCAAAACTCCAACTCCCAGAGAATTATGTGATGGAACAGCGACTGGTCAAGTAACTCCATGGAAGGGAAGAGCATCCATAGCTAAAACACTCTTTTCAATGTCACCTCTGCCACTGCTGTCTACCCAGTTAATGCTGATGAGTCTTGGTACCTTGAGAAATCTTCATATGACATCAGCAAACCTGCTCCTCTCTTGTCTCATCCCACATGAACATAACCTTACTATTAAATCTCCAGGTGAACTGACAACAAAAAGAAAAAAATCACTTTGTGTGTTTCTAATGATAACTGTTTTTATACTGACAGACTAAGACCAACACTAAATAGACTAATACACAGTAGGACTCATTTCAAATTCTCTTTGCTGGAGCCTTTTTTGATCCCTATTGCCAAAATTCACTGCCTCTGCATTCTGACATAGATTATTTGTCCTTAGTTCAAATTTCTGTATCGCATTATATTTGCCAATAATTCCATCAAACTGTATACCCAGACAAAAATAGCCATATCTTCCTTTGTTTACATTAGTTGATCTGAAAAAGAGTCTAGCTATATAACCTAGAATAGCCTTGAACTTGTTCTCTAGGTCTTGCCTTCCAAGTACTAGGTTTGTAAACATGCGATCAACACACCAGATCTGTGTTTTATTCACTTGTAATTCCTGACTCCAGAGGATACCCATGCCCCATGCTGAGGACAAGCCACACAAAGTCAGATGCTCAATAAATTGTTGATGAACTGACAGCTGCAATGTAAGGGTGGGTTTAACAAAGAAATGACCATTTCTAAGGATATTCCCTCAAGTAAATATAATTTCCAAGGTCAACAAAGCCAGACTTCTGTAGGGATGCAGAGATGAAATTTTTAAGTGTTTCTACTTTAAAGAACTCACTATATATTAGAAGGAACAAAGGCCCAACAAATAACCATAGTCCAAGAGAAATAAAAACTACATTTCCATTTCCTAAGGTTTATATGATGGTTGATCTTACTTATCAACTTTACATATTCGAGAAGAAACTCAACTGAAGAACTGCATCCATCAAACTGACAATTGGGCATGTCTGTGGGGCATTTTCTTGATTGCTACTTGGTGTAGGAGAGCCCAGCTCACTGTTGGCGCCAAGATATGAGCCTATAGGAAAAGTGCCTTATGGGAAAAGTAGCTGCCCCTGAACCTGAGAGCAGGCCAATAAGCAGAACTCCATGGATTCTGCTTCAAACTCCTTTCTTGGCATCACTTGATGATGAACCTGTATGTTAAAAAAAAAAAAAAAAAAAACCCTCGCTCACCAAGTTATTTTTGGTCCTGGTCTTTATCTCACCAACAGAAACCAAAACAGAATAGTATAGGAACCAAAAAAAAAAAAAAATGTTTATCAGAAAGAGAAATTTCTTGGTATTTTACTATAAATTTAAGGTCAATTAAAATATTTCCACCTAAATAAATGTGCAATTTTCTTTCTCTGATAATTTACTGACATTTCTTTTAGGAGTTGCTGACATTTAATTATCAGAAGAGCTGTTAAGAGGTGTCTCAGCCAAAATGGGGAATTCAACTTCTTTCTAAAGGAAGTTGAAGAGATAGCACCCTTGTATTTTAGTGATTCTGGAAGAGTTACACCTTTCTGACAATAAAACTGCAAAAAGAAAGGTTGTTCAGGATATCTCAGGTCTACAACTACCTGATGAACATGTGCTAGGTGCTAGGAGATATGCTAAGCTCTCCGGGCAAAAAACTTCAACCTGTAGGGGAGTAATAGCAGGCTATTGGTCCAGGAGACAACATTAAGATGCAATGTTGCAGGGATGGAGAGATGGCTTTGTGGTTAGGAGCACTTACTTACTGCTCAGTCACAAAGACAGAAGTTCAAATCCCAGCACTCACAATGGATGGCTCAAAGGACCCCATGCCTTATGCTGGCCTCTGCATGCAGGTGCACATGGGCATACACACACACACACACACACACACACACACACACACACACACACACACAAAGATTCTTTTAAGGGAAGATGGGATTATGGCAAGCATCCAAAGAAGGTATGGACAAGACAAAAGGCTATGGGATTCAAAGAGAAGAACCATAATGGAGGTTGAGGCCTTCATTATAAAGGTGACATGGTGTTATGAAAAGAATACTAAGTTGAATAACTTCCCAACAGCACATAATATGCTCCATGTTCTGTTGATAAGTGAGTACCGGAATTCAAACAACTGCCATCTTACCTTTTAGACTTTATTTCCCGCCCCCGTGTCATCTTCACTAGGGCAACCTCAACCACCCAGCCCTTTCAGAAGTCACAACAAAACAAATGCAGGCATTAATCGATGCTCTAAACTGAAGATGCAGCACGAACATACAACTTTTAGTGTCATTTTAATCAGTTCTCCACTTCAAATGTTTTCCAACCAAAAACCTAAAAGCAATGGATATCTAGTGGCTACACCAAACTTGACACTGTCATTCAAATCTACACAACTGTACCTTACTAGCTCACTATCCCACTTCACTGTAAAATGGAGGCAGAGCTCCCGCCTCTCAGGAACATATGAAGGCAGACAGGTGAGGGTGGATGTCCACCAAGGTGCCCTGTCCACTCTATGGCACAGAAGAGAAGGGTTAACTATAGGTCTAGACACCATTTTTCAATACTGATCCTGTTTATTGGAAAAGTTAGATTGTTATTTCCAAGGAGAAATGATTCGAGCATGTCTTCTCAAAATCACTCTCCTTTTCAAGTATTGGCCAATCTTGCATTACAAAACCAAAATCTGTAAGGATTACAAGAAAAATGCAGTTTTAATAGCAACTGGCTGTGAAGATCAGACAAGTCTCAGCCTAGAGAACGTCTGATCTCTTCCTTATTCAGTGGGACTGCCACCTCTTTTGAGTGATGCACTGCCTGCAGTGTGCTTCTCCCATCTCTGGCATATACTTACCTAACCTTCGAGATCTATTTCAAGTACCACTCAAGTTCCCTGATCCTCACACAACCTTCCTCTTGCTTTTCACAGTCATACACTTTCTTAAAGTGTACACATTGCACACCTATGCTTCCTACACCTCCCATTAGACTATGAACTCTTACAGACCAGGGAAAGGGGTCCAACGCATTAACTCATGTAGTAACACAGCCACTTAACAAACACGTATAGGGTGCCTATCCCATAATGTAAAAGCAAGACAAAATCTGCGCTCTAGGCTGATGTCTGTGACAGAGCCGTGACCAAAAACAACTTCAGGGAGAAACAGTCTACTTGGCTTAGACTCCCAAGTTACAATCCACCTCACGTCAGTTCCCGTATGGAGGCAGGAACCGTGGAGGAACCATAGAGGAACGCTGCTTCCTGGCTCATCTTCTGGCTCAATCTCCTGTTCATGTTGATGCTCAACCTGCCTGCTTATAAAGCTCAGGACCAATAGCTCCACCAACTAACGTTAAGTCACACGCCTACCCTCACATCAACCCGATAGAAGCAATTACTAGTTAGGACACATTTCAGGTGAGTATAGGCTGGGTCAAGTTGACAGTTAATACTAACCCATCCCACCACTGTCAGGGACCAGAATGCAGTGCTGTCTCAGGGACCAGAATGTAGTGCTGTCCACACAGAGAATCCAATTTATGGCATGGTTTCTGTAAATAAATTTCACTGGAACACAATGCATATATAATCACTTATGAACTGTCTCTTAAAAACTCAAGTACTTTAAGTACTGAGAGCAGAGTTGGTAGATCCATACAGACCACAAAGGTAAAAGTAGTCCCTCGCAGAAAACATTTACTGACCTCTCTTCTCTTTTGCTATGCCCTTGCTACATAGCACATTGGAGGGTACTTAAATGTAGGCAGTTAAATGTTTAAAGAATAAAATATGAACTAAAAGTAGAAATAAAATCACATAAGATGAGTTCTATAGCAGAGTATCTTTGTCATTTCCTTCTTCATTCTTAATTATGCCAAAATGAATTTCTACCCAGAATAGAGTGTTGTTAGCAAAGTTACAGTTTAGCGTGATTTTAAAGAGAGAGAGAGAGAGAGAGAGAGAAAGCTTTCAAACCTTTGGGAAAGCTAAGAACTAAATGAATGTGCTGTGATTTCAGAAGCTATTACTATTCAGGCTCATTTGCGCGTATAACAGCTGTCCTGGCAGAGATATTACAATAGCTATTTTTCAGCTTTCTAGAGCACACTGAAGTTTGAGGAAATTTTCTTCATTTCAATGACTGTTAACCCTCCTAGAATGTACCTTGTGGAAAACACCAATGTTTCTTTGAGGTCAAGTGGTATAAGGAATTAGACTTGGGTTCAGTTAAAGAGAAAATGAAGAAAATCCTACCATGCCAAATATCAGAGCGATGTTTATACATTCAAACTTCTGTCCATGTGCTACAAGCTGTCTTTATTATGTTTGTAGAAAAACCCTCTCACCTCCCAAGAAAAGGAAAGACAGTGTTCTATCTGCAGGGTCCTTTACAGGATTGAGTTGTTCTAAGCAGAGAGCTGATAGGCATGCACAGCGCAGGGTTTTGAAGTCTTTGCATGGTTTTTGCACTGTTGGCTGCAGAGAATAACAACCTGAGAGTCAGGTTAATTTCCGGTCCACACAGGAGACATGTAAACCTGGACAAATCATTCAGCTTCTCAGAGTCTCTGTTTTCTTATCCAAAAATAGGATTCAGGCTGCACTGCAAGGCTGATGGGAAGATTAGGTAGACGGGAAAAGCTTTCTAGATGCCTAAGGCAACTGGTCTCTGTCAATGGCTCACCCCTTTCCTTCAGTTTTATTCAACATTTGTCCATGATCATGTATCTAACCTCTTGAAAAAATTGCAATATGCATTACGTCAAAGCCAATACATTTGGAGACATGACTTTGGGGTATCCCAACCTGATCTAAACAATCTTTGTTTATTCCATGTCTTGTTGACTGATTGCTAGCAAAAAAAAAAAAAAATGCTATTTGAAATGATATTACCCAAAATGCATTCTTTTAAGACTATCTTGGGGGTGGGGGGGGAGCCTCGTAGAAAGACTGATCCAGTCAGTTCTGAACATCCCTTCAGATTTTAAAACAAAACAAAATGACCCACTTCTTGTCATTTTCATTTTCTAGTTCTCACCACCTTGTGTCAGTGATCCTCTGAGTGAAATACAACAAACTTTTATAACCCCATCAAAATAATCCATTGCCTGGAAATAGACAGCTGACACAAGCCTGCAGACATGGACAGGTGAATCAACATACCCATGTAGCAAAGGAGGTGGGAAGCTACACATGAGTGAGGCAGGTAGGGACAGGGAGGTGTGGACAAGGTGGTGGGAGAGCAGATGAGTGTATGGACAAGCACGTATGGACCAAAAGAAGACTGTAACTTAGGCAGATGAAAAGACGACACTACACAGACACACAGGGAGACAAGAGAGGAATCCATGATCTCAGGACTACAATAGTAGAATGGTCTCTCTCACAGTTAACCTCTCTCCCTTGGGTTTTCAGATACAAAATTTTTTTCCAAAGGTCTCTCTTTATCACACACCATCCACTAAAAGGGATGGTAACTACAATTTTATACATTTGCCCAGCAACAAAAATGGCAAGCTTTTGGCAAAGGAATCTACTTCGGCCTCCCAAAAAGAGAAAATCAAAGGCCTTCCAGAGGTCTAAGGGAGCTTATCCAATGTGGCACATTCACAGGGTGACTAAGTAAGTATCATTGTTTCTCCAACTAATGTTATCTTAACTAAAACAACACAGACTATTATGGCTCATCATGAATTTTCTCTACATTATCAATTCCATATGTATGAACTTTATCCTTCATTGAGCTCTTAACCAAAAATACTGCTAAACTCCAGTCTAATGCATGAAAGGACATAAAATACTTCAAATTCCTCTCCAGTAAGAATATGGTCAAGTGTCCCTATCTGATTTTTAAAGCACTTCCATTCTTGGTAAGGAGCTGTTACTTCTAATGGAAATCATATCCTGATACACCACAACATAAGTAATACGTAATGTAACACCAAGGCAATAAAAGCACATTTTGAAGAGCATTAAATGACATAGAAAATTAAAGCATTTTCAGGCCTGAATGTGTTTCCTTGTTCCTTGCAGTAGTACAAGGTCCATTCACTTTGTTCTGAAATAGGGTTTTGTTTCTTTCTTTTTCTAAAAGGACACCAAAACTGTTTCATTTCCTTCTCACTTCGAAGTTCTAACATCCTGCTTCAAAACAGAAACCTGCACATTATCGCCTTCCTGGGTCAGTTAAGCCTCATCCCTACTGAATGAAGCCTGTCAGGAGTTCTGACTGACGCCATTGTCAAGAACTCACAAGGCCTTTTATCCTCACAAGATTCACATGCACCCTCCCCCATGACGATGTCCAGGAACAGGCACAGTTTCTATGATCTAGAAAGGATGTTAGTGACAGAGGCTCGAAAGCTCTTAAAGACAGCAGCAACACCAAGGGGAATTAGTCAGTTCCTCAGCACAGAGGAAACCAGGCAGCTGAGTCTGGCTGCTCTCTCAGTATGAGCCACCAAGCCTGCTGCTGACGCTTTCCTGACCCTTCATTAGACAGGTTTTTCCACTAGAATTTACTGAGGCCGGGCTCCCCACTGGAGAAATTCTATGGTTTTCAAATAAGAAAGATATGACTGCAAATTACAATAAGACCTCCACATGGTGTGCACAAAAGAGACCTGAGAGGGTCCTGAACTAAGGGGAGGGGACAACGGCTCCTCAGCAAGCAAGCTTAATGCCTGTGTGGTCTATACTTTTTGATAAAGAATTAACTGGCTCTGACCAAAAAAAAAAAAAAAAAAAAAATCTAAGGTGCCCCTACAGAGAACATGTACAGAAAAAGGTTTCGTTTGCTGAGGCTTGAGTTCAGAATAAACAGTGGGGTCATTCTGGAAATGCTGAAGACTATAGAGCCTCGAGACCATACTTGGGACTAAGAACTACCCTCGACCTCCCTCCATGGTACAGAACCTAGGGTGCAGCACACACGGAGGTTCAATCAAAGAGCCGCTGGGAGGAAAAACGCCCGACTGCGGGAATACGCCCAGGGTGGCAGGGCAGCAGGTGGTCAGGATGCTGCCTCCTTCCCCTGGGTCTCTTCTAGCTTCCTCTCCAGCGTGGACCACACCCTTTCTGTGACCTTTGTGGCCTTCTCACTCTTTCCATGATCTCAGTGTCTCCTTCTCTTTCAGACACTTTAAACTCTATATAACTCGGGATGAATTTACAGTCAGTAAGTTCTCAGACGTGTCCATCGGAATTACTTAAGAAGAATTTCAAAACACAAATGCTGTAGTCCACACCCAAACATGCAGAAATACAGAGTGGATCAATTACCGGCTCACATGTTGAAAGTCTACTGGGGGTTTCTCGGTTTTCTAGAAGCGAATGTGAAGCAGTGATCTCTTCAGTTTCTGATTTGCGAGAACCCCCTCTGCTTTCATCAAACTTCCAAAATTGGACTACATTAATATTCTCACCCATTGTGTGAAGGAATGGGTACCTTTTCTCCTTGGGTTTCTTAACCTGTGACAGACTCTAAGAAGATGCCTGGGAGGGAGACCACGATCTGATATTAAAGAGTTATGTCTCGAGTTTGGCACCGAGGAGTGCTTTTTTTCTGCATAGGGGCTGATTCTGGCACCGCAGACCTTCACAGTATTACACAACATTTGTTTGCTCAAGTCTCGGCAATCTAAGTGTGTCCTTCACTTCAGGTTGCATCAGTAAATTAGCCAGCCTAAATTACAGACTGAATTACATCATTCCCTGCTCAGGAAATCATCCCAGGTTCCTTACTTCCCCAAGCTGGCCCTGTCCTCCTGCCCAAAGTCCTAGCTTTTCTACTAAAGGAACTGGATCGACACTGGAGAGCGTGGAAGGCAAGAAGCCAAGCAGTATCAGAACATCCCCTACCCTTCTGGCCTTTTCCCTTTCTGTTGGGATCCCTGTGTTCTGCACAGGAAGGGAGGCATGAATTACGGGGCTGTGTGGTAAAGAAAGGAACCAGGCATGTACAAAGCAGTCCCTTCCAAACCATGGAGACTCATCTGACTACTTGGAGTTTATACTCCCTGATCGCAAGGTTGCAGGATTTACAGATATAGCCCTTTATTGTGGAAGAATTGCCTGAGACAAAGAAAGTTAAATGGTTGCTGTGCTGGCAAGCCCACTACGGTCTCCCTCTGCCTGGCGTCTGCATCAGCGTTCATTGGTTTACAGTAAGTAAGACAGATCAGAGTAGAACAGCAAATGCAATTGGATGGCCCTTGGTGGCCAGGGTGAAGCTCCACACGCTGCCAATGAGATGCTTCCTCCTCAGTATGTCTCCTGCTCTACCACACTGAATGCTCAGTGCCTCGTCCAGGCACGCCTCTGCTGATGTTCATGCTCACTGGCAGCCTGGTGTGGCCTTCCCAGCCCTCTCCTATCCCCACCCAAACCCCTTACCTTCTCACAGGCAGCCACTTTCCGGAATTTGATCTTTAAATTCTCACTGCGCATCATCTCTTCCAAGTTTCTGTCCTCTGTCACTCTGAGATTTATGGACATTGTAAGTCCAATGTCTACAGGTCTGAGAACTACTGAATTATCAGTGACTGAACCCATTCATCTCCAAGTCACCTTCAGTCTTCTTCCATTTACCTAAGTTAATAAACATTTACTGAGATCTTATGTGCCAGGTCTCAAATCAAGAGCATTGTATTTTGTATTGGCTACTCTTATGTAAGCCTCACATACAAACTAGTTATCTGAAAGGATAAGGGAAGGGAAGATTAGCTGAGAAAATCCCTCCATAAGCTCCAGCTGTAAGGCATTTTCTGAATTAGTGATTGGTGAGGGAGAGCCCAGCCCATTGTGGATGGTTCCACACCTGGGTTGATGACCTCGGGTTCTATAAGAAAGCAGGCTGAGCAAACCATGAGAAGAAAGCCTGTAGGCAGCACCCCTCAATGTCCTCAGCATCAACTCTTGCCTCCAGTTTCCTGCCCTGTTTGAGTTCCTCTCCTGACTTCCTTCAATGATAAACAGCAATATGGAAGTGTAAGCCAAATACACCCTTTCCTTTCCAACTTGCTTTTTCATCATGGTATTTCATGACAGCAATAGAAACCCCGAGACTTATTATCATCTTTCCCAGGAAGAAGATATCCTCATCAGTTCTAGCAAAGCACAGCAGGACTATATCCACAAAGGCTCACTATTCCAACATCATGGTGCTGTCTGAGGAAGAGCCATGAGAACCCACAGACTGACGCAGACCAGCAGACTTAGATGGAAGTGGGGCACCAGGATGCTAATGCAACACCTGCTTCTAGGTTTTGAGGAGGAAACCAACTGCCACTGAAGGAGTGGCATCAACCGACAGAAGCGGGCAAAAAACTAAAAGTCCTAATGGGCACTGTTCCACAGAGAGCCTAGTAGGCTGAAGTGAACAAGTCCCCCATCCCCAAACTTGCTTTGAAAAACCACAGGTCTGGATGACTATAGTTTTGTCACTAGATGAATGACAAGCCCTGAGGGTGGCTAGAGTTACAAGACATAGACAAGATCCACTCAAATGTAGCTGGAAGCTTTCTAGTAACTCTAACCGTGCATGGGCAATGAGCTGCTCGCAGAAGTGAGTCACTTACTGGAATCTGCGCTGCCTACATTACTCAGCTGATATTAATACACCCACTTGTTCATTAAAGTTTAATTGGAGTTCATGTGAATTGGTTTCACTGGATTGTAACCGAACTTTTAAATTATTATTTAACACTTATTTATTTATTACTAAATTCACTTATTACAAACACCAACAATTTCTTAACTATTAATCCTATAAATTCCTACAACCCCTTTAACCTATCCACTAAACCTATTGATAATCATAACAACTACTTTCATAACCTTTTAGAATGATACAGTCTCTGGGGCAGGTCCTCAGTCATCAGGAACACAGTATTTGTTGTAGATTCTTTAACACACTTAGCAGTCCTTTTTCTGGATCTCTCAGATGCAGGTTCGTCAGGGTAAGTTGGTTATTGCAGTCTCACCTTAAATAAGGCTTCATGCTTTCTTCTCTGTGGGAGACCCCAGCCGTCTGCAGGCCAACTTACTTCTTTTGAATCAGGAACTCAGCTGCTCTGCCTCAGTCCTTAAAGCCAGGCACCGTTTCCTTTAGGCCACTGTTTGGACAGATCAAACCCCTCTAGGCAAAAGCTGAGCCACAGGGTCCAGTCCTTGGCCTTTTGGTGTCTTGCTCAGGCTTTCTTTGCTCACCGGCTTCTTTCTGCTTCAGGGAGAGAGCTGGCCATCAATGGCCAGCCCTTTTTTCAGCAGGACTCTTGGAGCTCTCTAGCATCAGGAGCCTCTTCTCCTCTGGGCTCCACGCACTGTCCTCAAATAGGAGGAACTCTGTTTCAGCTTAATTTGGGCTCCGCCCACTTAGCAGCTGAAAACAATGTCAGGCCAGATACTTTGTTTCTTCAAGTCTTGAGTCTTTCCTGTTTTTCCTGACTTCAAACTTGTTTTTCAGTCTATTGAGTCTTTCCTGTTTTTGCTGACTTCATGCTGATAATGCTCTTCAGGCCCCGAATTAAGAGACAGTATCAGAAACTCCTATATATTTCCTAAATCTAATTTATCTAACTCCTACACTGGATACTTAATCAAAGGACTGTGTACAAACTGCGCACAGGCAAAGGTAGAAAGGCAAGTCCTCTCTTGCCTCCACACACAGTCACTAGGATGGGACACTGGCCTATAAGGAAGAGGGGGACAGCTGTCCAGACTCACCTCAATATGAAACATCCTTTGTGAAATAGCAAGAGCAGTCTCCAACTCCAAAACACAACCAGAAGTCAGCCAGGAATTCAAATGCCAGCACTTACACTGGAATTTGTTCCTTCTAACCCCTTTCTGGAATTCAGTAGCAGGGTTGCAGGTCTCCTTTTCACCTCCAGGGAACCTGTCTTTCAGCTAAATATCTTTATTTTTAAAATGGGTGGATAAGAAAATTAACCATCATTCAACATAATCATACACTTCTCTTGTGCTGACAAGCAAACCATGAACACAATCCCAAACGCCTATTTATACAATCAGGGCTGTCAGTACCCTGTTATTTCTTATCGGATAGCTCACTAATCAACATTTTAGGAAGTATTAGTTTTTAAAGCTCAAAAAACAAACTGTGCACAAAGAAAGGGAGAAATGTATTTCAGGTTTGAGGGCTCTGGTTGAGGCATTGACCTTTCCTTAATTGTGTTTAGCACTGTGAAATATGCAAGATGACTTTGCCCCTAAACAAAACAGGGTGAGTTAAAAATTTGGCAATATATATTACTTTGCTTCCCTAAAAGAACTTGGCAAGATTTTCGATTGAAGGGCAGACTAAATTTCTTTGCAATTATACTGAAATGTAATTCATATACAACATAAAGTCTAAATAGAGCTTTTGATAGTCAAACTTGTACAACCACCACAATCTAACTTGAGAATATTTTCAAGGTTCCTAAAAGAAACCCATACCATTCAAAACCGGATTAAATAGAAGAATGTAGGAGAAACATAGAAGAAAACCCTCCATTGTCTTCTATGTAGCCCCTGCCACACTAGTGATTTCATTTCTAAACTTCCATGAAGGGGTGGAGGAAGGGGTGTGCGATACACATGGAGGGGTGGAGGAAGGGGTGTG
>CAJQZJ010033514.1:1665474-1678312 GCA_907164525.1 Lophiomys imhausi | reverse complement strand
GAGGAAGGGGTGTGCGATACACATGGAGGGGTGGAGGAAGGGGTGTGTGATACACATGGAGGGGTGGAGGAAGGGGTGTGTGATACACATGGAGGGGTGGAGGAAGGGGTGTGTGATACACAGACTCCCATTAAAGTAGAGAATCCACACTATATGACCTTAAAATGCACAAGCTGCTGCTCTGTAGCTGATGCACAAATCACACCAAAAAGTATTACTAGACTCTGTAGACCTCAAGAAAGGCCATCAAACACAGAAAGTCAAGGAGTCAAGACATCCACACAAATGTGTAGGGAGTTAGATTAATATAATTTAGATTTAGTAAATATCTAGGTTTCTGATACAGTCTCTTAATACAGGGCATGAAGATCAACTTGGCTGTGAGCAATTAGCTTATCAGCTTATGGATGAAGTCAGATGAAACGAGGGGAGTCTCTATGGACTGAAAAACAAGGTTGAAGCCAGGTGAGACAAGGAAAGACTTTATGACCTGGCATTGTTTTCAGCTGCTAAGTGGGCAGAGCCCAAATTAAGCTGAAGCAGGTGGAACAAGGAGCGATCCTATTTAAGGACAAGTGGGCCGGGCGGTGGTGGCGCACGCCTTTAATCCCAGCACTTGGGAGGCAGAGGCAGGAGGATCACTGTGAGTTCGAGGCCAGCCTGGTCTACAAAGTGAGTCCAGGACAGCCAAGGATACACAGAGAAACCCTGTCTCGAAAAACAAAAAAAAAAAAAAAAAAAAAAAATAAGGACAAGTGGATGAGCCTGGGAGAGGGCATGCTAGGAGGCCCTGTGCTAGAGAGTCCTCATGCTAAAAAGGACAATGAGTAGTTTGTATCCTCTGATGGAGAAAGTGCTGGTGGACTGATGGCCAGATCTCCCTGAGGCAGAAAGAAGCTGGTGAGCAGAGAAAGCCTCAGCAAGACAGCAAAAGGCCAAGGACTAAACCCTGTGGCTCAGCTTTTGCCTAGAGGGGTTTGACCTGTCCAAACAGCGACCTGAACAGAACTGTGGTCAGCTTTAAAGATTGAGGCAGAGCGGCAGAGTTGCTGAGCCTACAGACGGCTGAGGTCTCCCCAAGAGAAGAAAGCCTCAAGCCTTATTTAAGGTGAAACCGCCATATCCAATTTACCCTGATGAATCTATGTCTGAGATATCCCAGAAGAAAGACTGCTAAGTGCATTAAAGGGTCTACCCCAGAGACTGTTTTCCTGGCGACTGAGGACCTGCCCCAAAGACTGTATCCTTCTAAAAGGTTATGAAAATAGTTGTAATAGTTATCAATAGGTTTAGTGGTTAGGTCATAGGGGTTGTAGGAATTTATAGGAATAGTAATTAAGTGTATTTGTTATAAGTGAATATAGTTATTAATAAATAAGTGTTTAATAATTAAAAAGTAAGGTTTCACAAATGAACTCATATTCTGTTTGCTTCCACTCCAGGCCTTCAAGAAGACAGCAGCACACTCAAAGGCTGCCACATAAATGACGCAGTATGAAGGAAGGAAAGAATTTCCCAACACGCATTCTCTGCACTAGACTTTCTAGGTGCCGCTGATTCTGAGGGACTCCAAAGCACTTGCGAAAGAGATTTTAATCCTCTCCACTTCCAAGCAAGCAGAGTGCAGAGTCCAAGTCAGTAAGAAGATCAACAGCATCTCTGTCCCCCTCATCTGAGGACATGCTGGGCTCTCCAATAAAGACAGGTGTAATCAGAGCTGGATCTGTGAGTCATGTTTGGTTTTTATGTGAAGAGACATAACACCTCTCAGATCCAACTTACAAAACAGCTTCATCTTCACGCAAACCCAAAGTCATTAATATGCCGAAAGAGAACTTTCACTTAACATTTCTGCCAGCATGAAGCTCCGTGAGGTGCCCATCCAGGTTTTGCATCAGCATGAGAGGACCTCTTTAAATTCATACAGCAGGCTCGCACATCCTGTTTCCTAATCACCATGCAAAAAAGGAGTTTTTCCTTCACCTCTCCTGTTCATTAAAGCAAGTTTCAGGAAATACTTTGACATTTGATTTCGTCTGAGAAACACATGCTGGTTTAACTGAATAGTCCTAGAAATTTAATCCTATGTATACTTAATTCGTAGCAAATTATAGGTGGGTTTTTTTTAACCAACCTACTTGAAGAAGGAAAGTAAAAGTGAGCATTATTAGGATATATTCCCACTCTACATAACCAAGCAGCACTTGGTAAGAATGGTGTCACTGAACTCAAAGCAGGGTGGCAAAGCAGAACACTCCCCAGAGTCAAATGCTTTGGGTTTGCTTCCATCTCTCCTGCATGGAAACGTGCTGCACCTCTAGGAACCTCTGAGAACCTCAGTTACACACAGAAGCCCTGCCTTGCCCACCTCGTAGTGACACTGCAAAGCACACAGAAGAAAATATGTTCAAGTGTTTTGGGAGCCACAAAGCCCCAACTCAGCATAAGGCTTCATTCATCTTAATGTCCTTTCCTATAAAGGTTTTTTTTTTTTTTTTATGATATGAGCAAGTGTTTCAATTTTGAGTAGGCCCAAGAATGCCCCCAATTCCACACTATGGGTTCCAGGAAACCACACACAGAGACAGAGACAGACACACACACACACACACACACACACACACACACACCGCACAGCTGCCCTTTGTAACAAGGAGGCAAATAAAGCACAGGATTCTAAAGACACCTCCATCGCATGGCTCACCTCTGCAGAACACCTGTAAAACTGTTTACAGTAGACTCGCTCTGTAAAGGTGGGTGAAGGTCCTAAGTTAGAGTGGATTACTTTTGAAGATGTTTCTACCCAGCCTCTGCCTGGTACTTTCAAAGTTTACCAATGCTTTCTACAGAAGAAAAATGTCAGACAGTTCTAGGATAAGGACCCAGGCATGCATAGTACAAGGAAAGAGAGAACCTGTCAGGAAGACCCAGAAAAATACCGCTCTCAGCCCACTTTTGGCCAATAAACTGGCCTTCGGTAGCCACAAGGCAACTTCCCACCACAGTTTTTCAGGAACAAAGATGCATTCCTCCCCTCAGCTGGTGTCATCTAAAGTTTCTGCTGCTGATGTCTACTATCTGCAAATGCCAAAGGTCAAACACAGAGACACCCACAGCTTTTCCAATGACATTGGTGGCTATGTAAATGCAACTTCTCCCTCCAAAGCTAAACTTTCTCACTGCCCTGAGTCAGTGGCCAAGAATCGAGAGGGTTGTGTTTTGACACTAAAGCTCAAGGGACTGAGCAGCTCAGAGCTAACCCTGTAATGGTTTTCTGTGTCCTAAGCACTGTCCTCATCCACTCTTTTACCTTATTTAACCCTCGCAGTGGGACGTGTGAACCTATGGGACTTATTTTACTAGGGAGGAAACGGATCCACAAAGAAGATGTTTTCCAATGTCACATATTATGAGGTGTAATGGACTTAGATAAAAACAAAGCAACATGGTGGCTGTCCCTTACCAGGACACAAAACTGCTTCTTTTGTGGCGATTCAAGAGACCCACATGAACCAGGTGTTTCTGTTAGCTCTCATGGGCCTTTTTGTTTGTTTGCTTTTTTCAAATTTATTTCAAATTTTATTCAAATTTATTTCACAATGATACTGGGAGAGAGGATTATCTCCATTGTATCAGATTTAATTATCCCCAGTCCAAACAGACACTGAAACCTCAAGAGGCTGTTTAACTGAAGTTTTAAGAACACTAAAAAGTACCCTGTCCAGTTTCAAATTCATTGTTCTTTGTATGTCTAGGTTCCATACTAGTCCTGACATCTTATGTATTCGGGGTCATCTGTCTCCCCATTCAGTCTTTTTTCCTTATTTATTTACTTCTTTTGCCAAGTGGTGCATAAGAAGTTTGTCGGGGGACCCAAGGCAACTCTGCTATTCATCAGTTGTCTGACAAGACCAAATCACACAGGCTCTCCTCTCTAAGCCTCCCCACCTACAGGCTGAGAACTTCACCGGCAACTGTGACTTTGAGTTTTTATAGCAATTACGTGAGATGAGGCAAGTGATGGACCACAGCCATTGGTGCACAGTAAATGCAGCAAAGATGCCCACTCAGTGAACGACTGCATGCAACATCAAAACAAAATGAGATCCGAACACATCCGAGCTGAGCTCCCATTATATGATAGGTCCTCAAGGAGGAGAACATTACCAAGTCATTACTAATATCCCTTCTGATAGTGGAAATGTGTCTTCTGTCTATGGCCCCATTTGACTTAGTCTGTAAATCCCAAGTGGCCTACCCAAAGCCTTTCATATTAGAGACATTCCAGTTGATGATTCAGTCTTTCCTGAAACTTACTGAGCAAGCAAAAGATGTAAGATGCTAAATTAACTATTCTCAAAGTTTATGAGCTTCAACTGTCAATTTTCACCAAAAATTTTATCTTCAATTTGAAAATTATGACTATAATTTCAGCCTAAACCACACTAAAAAGCCTCAATTTAATGTTCTTATTTATTTCTGATACAGTTCTCAAGAACTAAAGATGAAAAACGACTTCTAAATCTCCACCTTTTAAAATCCTATCTGTCAGCTCTGCAGAGACTGACATTACTAACAAAAGCCATTTCTACTGTACCGGGTCCTTCACAGGTGGCAATCATTGTACTTTTCTGAGTCAGTCAGAGAGTGAGAGAGCCGGATACACACAGAGAATGAGAGACAAAGACTTTGAAGGCAGAGAATGGAAGACACTTGAGTCAAGAGAAACTCGTGTGGCAGAATTGTCACAACCAGCGTATCTAAGGAAACACAAGTGAGCAAGGGATTAAATCTCATAGGGACAGAAAGACAGATCAATGAGTATAGCTCCTGTAGTACAAACAGGACTTGACTTTGGGTCCCCAACACCCAAGCATATTCCAAATGGGTGGTAAGTTGTCTATAACACCAGTTCGGTGAGTGACAGACATAGGCAAATCCCAGTTGCTCACTGACCAGCCAGTCTAGCCAAGTTACTGAGCTTCAGTCTTAGAGAGGACTCGTCTCCCAAAGTAAGTTGCTGAAAGGATAGAAGAGATGTGCTGGCAGGATCCTCTGGCTTCTGTGTGCACCCACAGAGATGAGGGTACCCATACACATGCATGTAAACACACAAACACAAAATAAGTTAAAAATATATGGAGGGAAAATATATGTGCATGGATGCATAAAGACATTTTCATGTGAATTGCCTGCCAGTCATTTGATCTGTCTATGTACGTGTGTACAGAACAACCTGATGGGGTAAGTCTTGCTAAAACCCCTCCACCATACAGCAGGTAAACAATACCCAAACCCGGAATTGGGGGCAGGGACGTGAGGACTTATACACATACAGAGGTGTGACTAGAAGCTGGAAGAATAGCTCTTGAGTGGCTATGCCACTCAAAGCCTCAACTGGGACAAGTCATTCCAACACAATTTCTTATTTCTAAGAATAGAGGCCTCACAAAACTGGTGTGAAATTCAAACAGCAACACATATTTGAACGTGTTCTGGAAATGTCTGTACAAACAGAAAGGGACATTACTACTCATTTGTTCCAGGGCCTGGGAGAGCAGCTCCCTGTCTGGGCCAACATGTCTCAAGTGGAGTCTATTCCCAGCACAGCCTGCACTCAGCAAAAGAATATGGGATGTGGACAATTTTCCAGAGAGGCAATGCTTTCTAATTCCTCCATTATTTCTAAAACAAAAAAAAGGAAAATTCTTTTTCCCTCTTTTTGTTTTTCCAAATAAAAATAAATTATAACCCTTACTTGCTAATAAATGCAGGCTGGAGCTGTCCTTAAGTAAAAGCTTTTGATAACAAATTGCCTGCACTAACTGCTATTTTACTGCTGGATTTTTTATTGTTGCTTAAGCACGGCAATTATGCTAATAAGCTTGGGAGGATGGAACATAGAGTATTGAATCTGACAGATAAAATACTCAATAAAATGCTAATCTCACCTGAAAATTGGAATCAGACAGTCTTATTAGTATTTATGGATATGACATCCTAAACATGATTTTTAAAGATAGATATATATGAAATCAATGTCTCCAAACACAGCCTCTATGTGCAGAAATTCAGTGATGACTACTCGTTACCTTTGCCATGCTTCTTGCCAGAGAAAGAAAAACTTACTAGATTCCCATGCCACATAAAGAAGCAGGCACACAGCGTTCCTTCTCCACCTTCCTCTCCCTCCCATCATCACGCTCCCCCTCCCCAAAGAGGGAAGGTAAGAACTGTCTGTCAGAGCAGAAAGAGAGGCAGATTTGACAGCAACAAGAGCCATTTGTCAAACCATCTGGTTCTCTCTTCACCTGACAGGAGGGAGGAGTGATGTGTTACAAAGAGCAGAGAACCAAGGATTAAAGACTCGGCTTCTAGTCTTGACTTTGCTATTTCCTCAACGTGTGACCTTGCTAGACCTCCACTTGTCAAACAGGAACCTTCTGCTACACAGTGACTATGTCTCTTCAAGAAACACATCTCCACGGGTTGCATTAAAAGCAGGGTCCAGGGCCAAAGGGAGCCTCAGCTGGTAGAGGCACTTGCCACCAAGCCTGGTCACCTGTGATCACCCCCGAGACCCACACAGCAGGAGAATAGACTCCCCCTCTCCAGCTGTCCTCTAACGTCCACATGTATGCTTCAGCACACAAAAGGGGGGGGTGATTTTTAAAATAGAGCTCTCAAGGTCTTGGATCTATGGCAAGGAAAATATAGGAACTGTGGTAGATTAAGGCTGGTAGAAAGCTGAATATCTTCAGCTGTAACTTATGTGGTTCCCTTTCAACCAAATATCCCCAATATGGTAACAACCTAAATTCAGGGACCACAGGTACTAGGTAAAAACAGAGTGGCCCATTTTCCAGTTGCCCTCAAGTTTAAACTGATTGCTTTTTTAAGATCCAGAACATTTACTCAAGGAGGAAGCAAGGATATAAGTTGCTTCTTTTTCTTCCAATTTTGTGTGTGAAGGGAGCAAGACACGTATGCCACAGTGTGTAACTCTTAGAAGTCAACTTCTGGGAGTTGGTTCTCTTCTTCCACCATGTGGATTGTGAGGCTTAAACTCAAGTCTCCAGGCCTGATGCCACACAACAGTGCCCTGTGAGTCACCTAACTGGTCCCTAGCTACCTATTTTAAATAGCCTGAGATCTGTGGAGTACAATATTATTTTTCAACTGAACTTCTTGAATTCCATATCAACCTCATAAGGCAGTAACAACAAAAACACTCCAGAAGTGACCATGAATAGGGAAGGGAAGGTCCAGAGACTCTCACACATGCGCAGTGAGTGGGCTCAAGGGTTGGAACAAGCAGCTCTGCCTTCGGACTAACTTTAGTGTGCTGCCACACACACCACAGGGTCACAAGTGTGTCGACTCATCCAAACCTGAATAGCCAATGAACAAGACACTGCCACACACAGGAGAGGGCAGGAGAACCCCACATCTAAAGCAGCACCAACCGGAGACTCCTCCCTATCTTCTCAAGGACTTGGGAGCTAAACAGCCCTGAAATTTCTGTCTTCCTCTATGAAAGACCTAAGCACAGGAAGAACAGGTTCACAGCAAGGAGCAGAAGCTGGCATGTTGTGACAAGGTACACAGTCCCTGTCATTCCAAAGCCCTTAGAAAGTCCCCCTCCCCCTAAAAAAACCTCCCTTTCCTCTTCTGACCAGTGAGTCTTTTCAAAACAGAGTCCTAGGCCACTAGGAGAAAGCATGGGAGACGCTTCGCCAATAAAAAGAACTCAGTATAGCTCATGGGTCTCTCCAGCTGACTCCCTTATGCAGGCAGAGCTGAGCTTAATAATAATAATAATAATAATAACAACAACAATAATAATATGATGATGATGGTGATGATGATGATTAAAGAGCTAGAAACTCAACAATTCTCCCAAAACAATATAATAAACAAGGAAATTTTAGACCTCTAGGACTCTTATCCCAAAGTTTAGGGAGCGGCCAAAGGATGCTGGTGGCAGGCCTTTGCAATGGGCAGAGGAGAACCACACAGTGAGTAGATTCAACCACCATGTTCTAAAACAACTCCCATATGTGTTGGGGCACACAGCATACAAAAACACACTCACATACACACAGCTCTCGAGCAAAGGGGAAAATGAGACCCTCCCATAATTTATAGATGTGCACAACTTCCAAGTGCTGCCCAGTTCCTTATTTCCACAATTCACATATTTGAGAACTCAAATCTGTATCCCCTTCATTTTATTATCATATGAGCCATACTAAGTTTGCAAAAGCTGTCAGAACAAACTTATCACATAGAAACCATTATCCTCCAATTTATAGGAGACAAACAGAGGCAGGAACAAGCAAATTCACTTGTTCAATTCACACAGGTCTCTAGACCCATACCCAGGTCTCCTGGCTCCACAACATTGGGGTTTTTTTGTTCATTCATTTGTTTTTGTTTTGTGTTTTCCATTTGACTATGCTATTTCTAAATCACCAGTTGTTAACATGTTATAGTACACAACCAGAGCAGAAAGTCAGCTCTGAACTGAGACATCTCCCAACAGAGGGACAACTCAATTCATACTTCGAGGAATAGTTTCTGGGAAAGCAGAGGAGGTGATGCTATCAAATACTGAAACTTAAAACTCCTACTCACTACCTGCCTGGGGTGCAGGAAATGGGGCAGAGGTCCTTTCCCTCTGCGTTCCTTCGGCCCATTTCTATCACTGACAGTCATTACCAAACTTAACTCTTTAGTCAAATGAAAGCTTCTTCCTAGCTTTATGGCCTTGGGTAAGTCCCTGAACTCACCGTCCCTGTTATTCATACACCCTTATGCACAGATATGCAAACACATAAGTGGGGGGGGGTGACTAGAAAGTGGCCCTGCTTTCCTTGCCCTGCAGAACACTGCAGCTGTCTGTGGCAAGTCTACAGTGTCTCAGACTCTATCACAAACTCCAACTTTAAACTCCAACCTCTTCCTTGGGCCTGTCTTCTACCCACCCCTCCTACCAGCCCTTTTACGGGCCCTCACCTGGCATAATTATAGACCAGAGCTAGTCATCTCTATCTACAATGAACTAACTCACCTCTCCATCACCATCCTCAACCTTCCCCTATTACCCTTTTGGATAAGACTCTGCCAGGTCTTCAGGTCTTCAACGGCTCTTCATCAACAAGCTCTAAAACCCCTTCCACTAAGTAGAAGATGAGCATCGAAGAATCTCCAGTGGGAGATGATTGAATTAGTCGCAAGCCTATCTCTTGGTAGGAAAAGCCCCTTGCTCCAACTGTAGACAGAATGCTGTCCAAAAAGGAAAAAACTTGGAAGCAGGTAAGTCAACAGCCTAGCTCTGCCAAGACAGGGTAGGTAAGTCCTTCATAACCCCTGCTCTACAATCAATGTCTGTCAGAGAAACGAGGCCAAATGACTGAAGATCGATGCTGTAATGTATGGAGAGAAAATGGGAACTGTCCAGGCAGCCCCTGGTATGTCATTTCTTAGTTTGGGAAGCTGCAGGCCCTGTACTTCCTATAAAATCAGATATATTTATCTCTCTCAGGTCTCTGA
Organism: Lophiomys imhausi; assembly: GCA_907164525.1. NCBI lineage: Eukaryota > Metazoa > Chordata > Mammalia > Rodentia > Muridae > Lophiomys > Lophiomys imhausi. The sequence goes on along the minus strand of CAJQZJ010033514.1, from coordinate 1,668,757 downwards.
GGTGGTTGAAGAACAGATAGCTAGAGTCTCATAATTAAATTTTGAGTTGTTTAGGAGTCAAGAAAATGTTATAGATCTAAGAAGATACTTTTAAAATTGTGTTGCAAGTTAGTATGAATGTTGAGTCAGATATAGAACTTTAAACTCGTGGAGATGTTTAGATAGTAGAATGTTAAAGTCAGGTACCAAATACATGGACTGGTCATTGGGAATGTACGTTAAGCCATATAACCCTCATAACTGTGGCCTAATTACCTCTGTTGTACTGTATTGTATTTATTATTATAAGAGAAAGAGCCATTTGTTGGACTGAAAGGGGAAACTGTAGGGGGAAATAAGATATACCATAAACTTAAAAGAAAAAAAAAGGGAAGAGGATGGGGGGGGTTGAGGGTGGGAGGGTGTGACTGGAGGGGGAATAGGGAAGAGACTGCGATTGAGATGTAACTTGAAGAAATAAAAAATAAAGGAAAAGAAATATAAAGAAAAAAAAAACCCCTTCCACCAAATGGCTGCCCTTTGTGCATCCAGTGGTTTACACCCTCCTAAGATCAGCAACTCCAGGACCAGGTTGGCCCCAAGGTCTGGATTCTAAAGAGAAACTGGCACAGAGCAAGGCAATATGGGCCCAGAGGAGAACTGCACCCAGTACCTGTGAGTATGCCCACCCCATAAGCACGCCCACCATCCACAGAGGCTGGCCCTTTGGGAGGTCAGGTAGCAGATGCTCTTCTGGGCCCTTACAGAAGTCCTCTAATCCTTGCAACTTACATACAAGGCATACTTACCCCTAACTAAAGTCATTTAAATTAAGGCTCAGATGGGCTTGGTTATACAGTCTCACACAAGCAGCCTTGGAGCTCAGACTCTCAAGTCTAAGCATCTTTGCTGGCACACAATTGGATTTTGTTTTGTTTTATTTTAATTTTTTAAAGTATGTTACTTACTCTTTCAGATTTGAAATAGCTAGTATCTATGTTTGAAGAATAAAATACATCAAGCTTAGTACTTCAAAAGAAAAACAGCTAACATGAATATTAAACAATGAAAAACAACTCAAAATGCAGATCTCCCCTCCAGGTAACAGCCCAAGGTCAGCATTTCTGTAACTGGGTAGGTGCCAGGGGCTGGCTCTAAAAAGAAATATGGAGAAGGACTTGAGGACACTGCCTATTCAAGAACCTACTTCCCTAGTGCTGAAAGTGCCCAGCATCCTGAGAAGTACACTGGCTCTTCCTGACTACTGGCCCCATTTCACAGATCTTGCCATACACATAATCTGGTGGGGATGTCCTGGGCTTGTTCTTTATGGATGGTCCCTGACTGCTGTATTTTCATTCTTCTTACATTCTGGGTCAGAAGCAGTTTAAACATAAAGGATTATTACTTATGAGTCACATAAAGCAGCATTCAAGTGCAAGTTGGGAGAAGATGTTTCACAAGCAGCAATCTAGTTAAGATCCTACAGTGCTGGTGGTAAGTGGATTTATTGAGGATGTCAGGGGAGCAGTCTGACCCTGGACTGTTCCCAAAGGCCAGAGTCATAAAACAAAGCTGTAATTTCCCCAATTTCACAAACACAGCACCTCAGCTGTGTCTGTTTTCCTGGTGATAGGGTGATTGAACAGTCTTCTTAAAGGAGATAAATGACCGGGAGGCTGGAGATGAACCTCAATGGCCGAAGTGGGCTCTGAGTCCAATCCCTAGTGATATAAGAAAGGGGGAAGGGAGGTTAAAAATCAAAGTCAGAAATTTGGAGGTCATCATGTAAACGATAGAAGGGTGACACTCTTGAGTGCTGAAAGACAGGAGACATTCGACGTAACTAGAGTAACCCAGCATCAGAGGTTACGCCTCTCCCTCTGGGTTGGAGAAAGGGGGTTAGAGAAAACTGAGCAGAGGCCACCAGCTCCTCTTCAGAGCTCCACTCCTAAAACAGCTTCCTTTCCAGAAGCCTTCCTCATTCCCTGGGCTTCCTGCAGTTAACCTCTGCACCCTAGGCTTCCTCGTGAACCAGGATACCTTCAAGGCCAGCCACCGAGCCAGGCTCCAAAGGTGAGAGGTGCAGTCAGAACACAAGGTCGTGCAGAACGGGCCCCTGAAAGCACAAGTATGCAGTACAGGTGGAGGATGGAGGCATCAGCGTTCCACAAGGAAAGCCAGTGCTTAAGGGAAGTGGGAGATGAGGCAGAGGCAGCCATCTCCTGAGATGAAGCACGGGAAGATGTGCTGAGCACAGAGAGGTTGGAAGAAAAAGCAAACAGAAGTTGGAGGCAGGGATATCATGCAAGTAAGGTACATGATGAGGCTACCAAGGAAATACAGTCCAGGATCATGACAGAGGTTCTGTGCTCACTGTTCTTGGGGTTCCTGGAAATGAAGCCTCTCCTTCCAGCAGCCAGAGAAGATGAATGTACAAACCATCCTCCATCAGCCCTCTACAGGATAAGAAACTGTGCAACTCATGTAGTCATCACACCCCACCATGGCTTCCTGAGACTGCATGGTGCTAACTCATGTGGCTACAAAACAGACTCTGGTTTTAAGCCCAGACAATCCATCTCTGCAGTTACAGACAAGGAACGCCAGGAAGTCATATCAGTGGAGAACCTGGTAATTCAGAGAGGGGAAAAGATGGCCATGGCCTGCTTCTCCATGGACCCAAAACATCATATAAAAATCTGGTCACTGAGTGTTGAGCCAACAAGAGCTTTAAGTTAATAAGAACAACAGTAAGAAAGGTAGACAGCAAAGGAGGGATAGAAGGGAATAGACGGAAAGGGAGGGGAAGGGAAGAGGCAACTTCGGTTGGGGACAGACAATTTCTAAAGTGTCAAAGAAAGATAAAGGCCAAGTATTCCAAGGACCTGGTAAGAGAATTTAAAACAGTTACACTGTGCTGGAGGACACAAGAATAACTGTACACAGGCCAAGCAGAGAGCACTGATGCTCTAGGTGGCTGTTCATCGTGAAGTCACAAGAGCTTATGCAAGAACAAAGGATGTAACAACTTACACAAATGACTTCTGAAGCTCTGCAGTTGAAATATATCAGGTGCACACGTGTTCAGGGAAAGCAGACACATAGCAATCGCTCATGATGATTATTTCATGAGAGAATAATGCACAGGGGGTGAGTGTGGGGTTAGTAGGTTACAAAAATGGTCATTAATTCTCCCCCTTCCATCTTCCCTGCATATTCCTGCAATATGATTTTGGAACTTTTCCCATGAAGACACATACTCTCTCTACCATATCACCACTAGTTAAGTACACGTACATAC
>CAJQZJ010033514.1:1640010-1665464 GCA_907164525.1 Lophiomys imhausi | reverse complement strand
ACACGTACATACTCTCTCTACCATATCACCACTAGTTAAGTACACGTGACCCTCACAAGCTCAGCCACTGCCTATTTCACAAGTCAGGTGACATGTTCCTACTGTATCCATAACTATTTAAAAGATTAAATGTTTTAGTGCATTCAAATAACTTCCAAACAACGGTAACCATAGCAACTTTGCTTAAATGCTTAATGCATGCAAGGTATTTTAAAGTAATTCCCGTGCATCAGTTCACATAAGATTCACAGACGCCTTTGTTGGTCCTCTTAGCCCTTTGACAGAGGGAATGCCAAGTCACAGAAACTAAATAACTTGGCTAAGGCCATGGGCCTACAAAGCAGAGACTCCTGGACTCAAACCCCAGCAATCCATTTCTAAGCCCCGCACTCTCTCTGTGTGTCAGGGTGTTCCAACACTGCAGCTAGAAACAGACTAAGTGACCGTGTTCTGACTCCTGGTCAAAATGGCCTCTCTTCAAAGACTCGTAAGTCATCTGTGAAATACGTCATTCTAGAACTGTACCAGGAATCACAATGAAATCAGCAGATTGCAGACTCCGGATCCCTGGTTTTCTGATAACTGCTATCTATTTTCTCATGTCCTCGCTTCAGGCATCTCTGCTGGTTTCCAGGTTTCATCAAAATGACTGACAGCAGACCCTCACCACAACGTCAATTTCCTCTGTATCCTGAGATGCAAGAGAGGTGGCCCATGGGGTTTGCAATCATTTAAGTAAAGAGACAGGCTCTCTTCCCTCTTCCTCGTGTGCCACGGGCACCAATTTCTGATTAACTGCTAATTCTTTATTTTGTGGTCCACCTCCCTCTCTGTGACAGAGAAAACAGACAGGGACTTTATCATTGTGTTCTGGGCCATAACTTCACCCTCTTCAGGTTACAGAACTGCTAAGCATCCCCACAAAATAACGCCCCCCTCCTGGAGCTCACTGGAATCCCACCCAGGCCTGAGGTAACTGAAAAGGAAAGAATATGATTGGATGCCAGTGACATCACTGCTCCACACGCCTTATCAAATTCTTAATTATTTCAATACCACTTTCTTTCTACACCTAACTCCACAGACAAATAAACAGCCACAGAGGGAACAACAGTGGCCACAGCAATAATAAACTATAGCTCCTGGCTCAGGCAGGACAGAGGAACCATTTGCTAGAGATGTCTGTCATCAAGAACAATCCAGTCACCAGGTGGGGACATAAAGCTCTCTCTATATTAAATTAGACGAATGATTCAAAGGGGACCAGTTTCAGCTGACAAAAGCAGAAAGAAAATCAATTTCAGGTTGCCAGGACAACTAGACTTTTCCTGCAAGAATAAATCTGATACAGCCCTAAAATCTGACAACTAAATGTTTCCTCGCATTACATCACATCCCTAAAACGTATGTTGAATCAGTGAGATAATCAAGACTGCTAATTACTCTCTACACCATCCATAAGATAAAGAACTGATCGTTCTGGCTCCTGTCTGGATTGTCACCAGAGCTCCACTTCTCTTTCGGTTTTACCATGACCAAGACAGCATGTTTCTTAAAATAAAGGTAGAGGTACCTCACTTGCAGACCTTGGAGCTAGAAAAAGCAAGGCTAGCATCTTTGTAATACAAGGTCTCTATCTATCATCCGTGTTCTGCATAAGGGCCACAGAGAAAGTCACTGACCTGTGCTTAGCACAATCCTAGCCCTGAAGTGGCTGGAGAAAGCCCTTGTTTTACCAGGAAGTGAGTATGAGACATGGTCAGCAGAGCAACTGCTCACGCTCAACAAGCCAGTCAACAGTAGAGTCAGGATTGTTATCCAGCTCATGCTAACAGCTCCTGTACCACTTCCTCAAATAGCTAGAGTCATTCCATCTCTGCCTTAGAGACTCTGGGAGCTGAAGTTAAGTCCATTTGATCTCCGACTAGTCCACAGAAGACAGTGACCCCAAACGGCCTTATCCTAGGAGGTCAGAGTCCTGAATAATATCTGATGAGATGAGCCTACTCTATGCATTTATATTCTCGGAAGGCTGAATATCAGCTTATCTCTAGGGGCTATTAAAAACCAGAAGAGCTAATAAATCACTGGAAAGCACTTTGCAAATATAAAGTAATACAAAAATGCTAAGCACCAATACTCTAAGTGCGTGAGGCTGAGGTTGTTCCCTAGAGAGTGGGGATTTCGCATGGGCCAGGCTGGCTGTACGACACAGCCTCCAAAAAGGTCCACTAGCAGAAGCACCCCTCCAAACACTCCATCCTTAATTCTGAGGCTGCCCCCAGATGCTCAAAAACCTCTCTAGACTGTGCTGCAATATAATGTATTCTCAGGGACATATAAAACGGAAACACTGAAAGGACATAGTACATGGCACCAGACCATAGACAGGAAAGCAAATATCGGGCTATCCCCAGCCTGTGATAAACCAAGTAAATCAAAAAGTAATGAACTCATTAGAAGGTGTTCTGCAGCAAATTTACCCTTGACAACCAATCCAGGATCTGAGGAGTCACACTCTGAATAATGCATCCATGGGACGTCTCCAGCTACAGGCTCCGTGAGATGGGGGTGAAAAGACAGAGCCCTCCTTCCAGGTACTCACACGGGGTTCAGTGATTAACTGTCTCTAGATGGACAGAGCACAAACAAATCAAAAGTTTCTGTCAGGGAGAATTCATTCTAAGCCTGACCCTGCCATGACAATTGCCATGACCTTGAAGCTTCTTCAACCTTTTAAATCTGTCCAAGACTTACCACTTGATGTAAATAACATATCAACTGCCCAAGCTGGTTTGGAGATTACAAGAAGTTGAGCTATAAGAAGCAATTAATCTCACTGCCTACTACATACTCTGTATGTGCAATCACTGAGAGTTATCATGCTAACAACACAAAAGATCTCAGCGTGCCTGGGGCCAGTATCCAGCACACAAACCAAGACAAGAGAAAAAGCACGAAGTCAGAGGTCTATATATCAAGAGGATGGAGAAGGAAACTGTTGGTTCCCTGAAACCCTATTTCATTTCTACTTGAGAATGATTATTGTCCTTACTTCCCAACACTTAATTTGGGGTGGGTAATGGTAGTCCAGGGATGGCCAGGCATCCTCAAACCTCAGGCTTCAGTGGGAATCAGAGAAGAGCACTGTCTAAATTCTTGGTCAATGTAGAGCTCAGCTCTCTGAATCCTGCCACTGAAATTTTGGCCTGAGTGTCAAATGTGGCTCCCAGATTCTCACTCCAAAATAAGACACTAGTCCTCACAGAAGGAAAATGTTCCAGCATCTGTCCTCTACATTTAATACATATGGACAAAGAAAAATTAAGAAATAGGTACAATAACCATTGAACTAAAGAATAAGTTCTCTCTTGCCAGGCATCGTGGTCCATAACTTTAATCCCAGTACTTGATAGGCAGAGCAGGTGAGTCTTGTAATTCAAATTCACCCTGGTCTACAAAGCAAGTTCTAAGATATCCAGAGAAACCCTAACTCAAAAAAAAAAAAGTTATTTGTTTTACATCTTACTACTATGGTCTTACCTCTATTCCTTATCATAAATTATTATTAAATAATTTCTATCAAGTGTAGCCCCTTTGAGTTAGTAATATGCTGTAGTGTTCGGGACAACTAGGCCACGGTCTTTGGGGATGCCACCATAAAGGAATCTTGCAATGCAGTAACACAGATGGGCCCCAAGGTCCCATGGTCACTAGTCAGACTCCCCTCCAGGTTCTCCAACTCTCAGTACCCACTCCGTCCCATGCCTAGAGCAAGGGGGCACCTTGTTCAGCCAGCATCTATTTCTTCCCTGTGTGAAGAGTGCAAGAGACCAAGAGGTCAAAGAAGAGAGAGGGCAGAAAATGTATGCCTAGGTCAGGCCAGAGGGGAGACTGTGCTGACTCCAGGAGAAACACAGATGGGAGCAAAACGAAAGCATCAGAAGAAAGGCCAAGACGAAAGCAATGGTGCCAATTTTGCCTGTTATATTTTTAAGTGTACTTCTGTCGTATCAATTGTTACAATCGCATTGTTGTTCAGACTTCCGATTTTTGCTATATGGAACCAACTGATGTTAGTCTGAAACTGATGGTCCAAAGCCGAAGCAACATGGCTGGCTACTTTGGGAAGTGGTGCCAACATCTACCTCCTAAGACTACCATGAAGCTGGGCCTATCCTCACAGGCTTATGATGCCAACTACACAGGAAAGAGGAAGGACTGATATCAAGTTCTGCCTGGACTATAGAGTAACTCCAAGGCTATCCAGATCAACTTAGTAGAATTCTGTCTCAAACTTTAAATTAAAAAAAATAAATAAAAATAAAGTCACCCCATGCTAAGAACTTAAACAGCAAAGATACTAACCAACTGTTTTATTGGAGAAGGGGACAAGATGTAGAAAGGCCTGGATTCCCTCCCTGACTCAAAAGCTTGCCTTTCATTGCATCCTTCTGTTAAGACTCCAACCATGACTAGGGGTTAATTCCTAGAGAGTTCAAAAAGTAAACACTGTTCAAAGTGGGAAATGTGCCATCACTTGGAGGTGAGTGTGGTAACTACAGAGTAATGACAGGGATCGGCCTCAGCCCACCAGCCTTCTACCATAAGGGCTGCAGCCTGCAAGGCCGGCACTTTTATCTGGGACTGGGCCTGAGCTTGAGAAACCATTATTATTTATTACATATGAAGCACTTTCTATCTTCAGAGTGCTTTGGAATTAGTTTTTATCAGTTACTCAGCATTCTTAAATCTAAACAAAGACCAAGCCTTGGTGGAAGATGACAAACCCCAAGATTCACTGACTCATCACACGGGATAGGTCCACACCCACCCTCCCGGTGACAGGCAGGACAGGACAGAGAAGGAGCAGGGAGAACAGTTGGAATCAGAAACACAAGGCAATTAAATACTCAGGAAGAAGGCTCCACGAGGCCACCTGGCACTCGGATGAAGGTCTGGAGCTACCACAACTCTGGACCTCAGAATTTAGACTCTAGAGCAATTGGAGAGGGCCACTGTGGTCCCTTCTGAGGTTCTAAGAAGATTAAACAGGTTTCAGATATTGTGTGAAGGAATGTAGAGCATGTTCCTACGTAACTCAAAACCTGAGCCACAGTGTGGATATCATCCCACTATCACGAATGGCATCAAAGGGGAAAACACAGGACAGGCTTACTTCTCCAATCTTCAATTTCCAGATTAAGGTATGAAATCTCAAAACACAGAAGAAAAACTTTTCTGAAAAATGAGTTGACAACCAGAAAGACAGACAGACAGACAGACACAGATAGAACTAATGAATTTAAGAAACACTTTAAGAAGAAAATATGAGTTTAAAAGAAAGGCTTGCTTTCCCTAGCAATCTCTCTGTCTTCCGGGGTTACTGTTGATGGAAATCAGGAAGAACTGAATATGTAGCTCTAAACAGTAAAGGTTACAGCCGTATCTCACAGCATACTCAGGCCGTATTCGTCACCAGACACAAACACTGGGAAGCAGTCTGAAGGACAAGAGAGCACCTGGGCATGCTGTCACATGCACACAACGGGACCCTGCACACTCAGGAGGCTGAAGGAGCAGGGTGACAGAGCCACTTTAGATTTCATAAGGAGCCCTCGTCTTTAAACAGCACAGAAGCAGGGGCAAGGGAAGGCAGCGCAACAGCTCCTATGTGTCTCTGATCCCAGCCCTTGGGAGCCAGGGGCAAGACTTGGACTACTGCAAATTCAAGGCCAGCCTGGCCGACAGAGTGAGTTCCAGGCCAGCCAGAGCCACAGATTCATGTTACATAAACTGTCAGGCCCTTCCCAGGCCTTGATTTTGTGGTTTGCTTCAGCATATCAGCCCCTAGCCCGAAGCCTGGAGCGAAAGTAAAGTCCCGAGAATGATTAGCTCTGTGTTGTCCTAAATAAGTGGAAGCAGGCACGCATGAATGAACAGTCGGCAAGCAGAACTCCTGAGTGGCACTGTCCATCACGGTGCCCGGGCAAATCAGCTGTGAAAAGAAACTGACCGACACACAGCCCTGCTAATCACAGGACTGCTTCACCAAGCATCCCAGCTCACAGGATTCAGGACTAATTAAATACCATCCCCGACCGTCCTTTGGTCTGTGTACAGCTGTGAACAGGGTACAACAGAGTGTCTGCTTTACAAAGAAGGCTAAACTTTAAACAAAAGTAAATGTTAAAAACACGAATAATCTGTATCCTGCCACCTCCTCACCACATGATGCTCAATTTGAGCCTCACTGTGGTCATTAGTGTACAATGAAGGTAATATTCCTAAGCCTGCCGCCCTTATGAACAAGTAAAAGGACCTGATGAATTAATGAGTGTGAAAGAGGTTAGTCCACTGTAAAGCGCTTATAAGCCTACATCATATATCATACTCCCCCAAAGGATTAGTCATGGTCAATAAATTATTACTGTTTATATGACTGGTCTTTTCCTGTGGTTTCCTCATAATAGCACCAAGCATTTGTAACCATTAAAATTTATGATTTTACTGGAGCAGAAGATGCACCGGTCTCAGTGTTCCTAAGTCTCCCCATGAGCTATTTGTGGACTCTGCTACAGGATCCCAGAAATCATGATTGCTCTTTACCCTTCAGTTCTAGCCCTGACCCAGAGGCTGCCATGCCGCACTGCTATGTCCTCCTCCTTTCCATGCTCCTTCCTCCACAGTTCAAAGGGCTCTCAGTCAGTTCACCCTAAAGTGGTGCCACCCAGGCAAGCAAATGGTTTCCCTCGACTAGCACCAACTGATGGAAGTAGGTGACGAAAGGGGGTCAGAGGCTACACTGAAGAGTCTGCTCTTCATATTCCAGTGAGCACACAAGGCAAAGGCGTGGTTTTGTTTGGGCTCTATGTGATGGTGCTAAAGCGAGTAATGACAATTTGGTACAAGTTGATCCATTTGGTATTGCAGAAGAGAGCAAAAGGAGACAATATGAAACATAAAGAAAATGAGATGCAGGCTTTAGGGCTAGAAGAGGCTTTCAAGGACCAATCACAATCATACCTGACAGACAGAGACATGAGGATCCACCAATCACAATCATACCTGACAGAGACATGAGGATCCACCAATCACAATCAAACCTGCCAGACAGAGACATGAGGATCCCAGAGGATGGAGCATCATGACTCAGAGTGAGCAATGACCAGCTTTCTCAGGGTGTAGACCTCCTCTCTCCCGTCCTCTCCCGAACAATCCCTCTGCACACCCAGCCCCCAGCCAGGACCAGGGGCTGCTCTGCACAGTTCACTCTGGACTCTGGACTCTGCAGAGTGAACTGTAACAGGGAAATGTAGCTTCTACAGAGTGCTTGACCAGGAGAAAGGGGGCTCTTAGGCTACTATGGCTTTCTCAGAGCAGTAACTTTCCACAGTAACTCAGGATATACACGCTTGGGCCACATGCTGCCACTGAGACGGTAATAAACACAGGCTGAACATCTGTCAAGGAGCAAAGAAAGTCCCTTTATCTCATGTGAGAAGCACGCTTTGGAAATGGGGAGGCGTCCACTTTGGCTACAACCTTCTACCGAAAGAGTAAGTCACAGAGGCTTATAACAAGATTCTCGCACTTGGTGACAAGACTGCAGAACACATAGAAACAAAGGACATTCCAGATCTCTCACTGTCTCACAGGCCGATGTCTGTAGTCCACTCTAGGGCCAGGGTTCAGCAATTCCATTTCTTTTAAATCTCCTTTAACACCTGTGATAACCAGGGACTCATCCAGCTACTGGCTGGGAAGCTATCTAATGCTCAGTTCCATCTTGTATAGTGCAAGGAAGCAATGGGAGACCTGCTTCCTGCTGGCCCCACTTCTCCCACAAAGCAGGCTGAATGTGTAATAGCAGCAGACAGTGGACGGGACCATGGAAAGGTTGCATTGAGTTTGTGTAAGCCTGCCCACAACTACATGTATTAGATAACCTCCCTCTATGCACTGCTTGTCCACATAAAAGGATGAGGGAAACAGATAGACCAACGTGCAAGAAATGCATGTAGGAGCAGGAAGCGATCTGCCAAGCAAAGAAAGAGTATGCCCCACACATACTTAAGGAAATTGCAAAAAATAAATGCAAGACCAGCATTTATTTTGTCTTTTTAGTTCAAGTCACAGAAAGTATCTGGAAGAATTAGAAAATAGTTTCTTTGGGGGAATTTCACAGGAAGTGGAATTATCTCAGGCAAAATTAGAACTAACGCAAACAGATACAGTAGATATCTTGGAGACCGCTGCATCCAACCCTGCCACTTTACCACTGAAAAAGGCATGCCAGGGAGAAAGTGAGTTTCACAGTTGAACGGCAGTCGAACTGGGCAGAAAACCTATGTTTGCTGGCTGTAAGAGTCATTTCTTAGTTCTGATGCCATGCTAGCACTGAGTTGAACACTGACTGAATTAAATCGACTCATGTCTGAAAAGCAAAAGGAAAATAAACTGTTCCCTGTGGCAGATGCCTTGAACACTGGCTTCTTTCTCAGGACTTCACAGCTCATGTTCTCCATAACACAAAATCAAGGAGGGTCCTGTTTCTTCAGTAGTGCATGCACATTTCTTAGGAATGTGTTGCATGCCTGGCATCCTCCTGGGCTCCCTCTCCTGTTCCTCTTTTTACCGTATACGGCACTGAGTTCCAGTGTCTGGCTCACAGAACTCAGGCTCTGAGTATGAACGCAATCTGCTTTCTGAACTGTTTGTCTTTACTGGAAACCCACTGAGTACATCGAGGAAACATTCACTGAAATGCAGAGGGCAGGGAGAAGTGATTCATGCCCTGAACTTAGAAAGGAAAGGCAGGCTGATTGCTGGTCTTTTGTTGTTATTATTCCGATTCATTTTAACATGCTCGCCTAAAGGGGTGAGAACCACATTTGAAAGAGAAGGTGGCAAGGTTAGCAAATGCCAGAGGCCTCTGTTCTCCCTTGTGAGAACACGGCCCATGAATGAAGCTGGCGAGATTTCTGAGACCTTGTGATAAAACTCCAAGTAAACAAGACAACAGTCTTGTGACCTCAGTTTCTTGAAAACATGGAATCGTTCTGGCAATGTGTTCTCGTGTCCTACCCAGGTGTAGCAGGTAAGAGTGAATTAACTTCAGTTCTTCTTATTCATATGCCTCTATGGAAAAAGATGTTTTGCCACGTGTGACTTTGTCCTTGTCATTGTATACTTTACTCAGGTGACTCTTCTTAGCCATCAGAGTATAAACTGTCCGACGCTCTGAATAAAGTCGGCTACTGCGTATGACTTTAGACTGCATCATTTTTAGGCCCCACTCAACCCGGTTCACACTGCCAGCTAGAGCAGTAAACACTTCCTCACTGTGTGTATCTGCAAGAGCACAGACATGCTTATATGTTTGAAAGTGAGGGTTGTTGTAAACATAAATGCTGCAGGGTGGGGAGCTCATCCCAAAGAAAACGAGGAGCAAATGAGTAGCCAATAAGAATCGGGTTGAGCATTTGTCTTCCTCCATGACACGGATATTTCAGTATCAATCTTCAGTTTTGGGAAACTGCATTTCGGAAGCAAAAAAGATTATTTGAAATATTCATAAAATTGTTATCCCATTTAAAACATTTTAGGTATCTGTAATTGTACATCCCCAAGTCAAATAAAACTGAGAATGGTTTGAACAGGAAGAATAACTATTCTGGTAGAAAACAAGGTATTAGAAGGAGAAATACCTTGCCCACTGGTACACAATTCAATAAGGTGGAATATTAGCAATGTCAACATGATACATATAAAATCTGAATTAAAAAAAAAAGAAACCAATGTAATGAACACATAAGACATGGTAGCATCCAGGAACATCAGGAAGGAGAAAAAAGCTACCTTCTAACCCTGAGCAGCATGAAAGGTTCATATAATACGTGGTCACCCATAAGACACCTTCACTGGTTATGGGATTCCATATTTTATCTTTCTAGGGAGGAGTGGGGACAGGCAAGGATCCCATTCTATACTGGATATTCCTCCCAGGGGTGATTTAAGGTAGAATCTGAGAATCTTGAGTTCTGTGAAGTTGAACAGTGCACGGTATTATCTACCATACAATTAGTCATTCTTCTGCACACTGGACATAATCATTACTACCTTATGGAGCAGCTGAAAAGGTCCAATGGGCTTTTAACGAAGCATCTAACAATGTTTGACATCTAACTGAGCACTGAGTACAGTGAGCCTGTCAATAGTATTTACAATTCCTGGTGAATGACAATGATGGCTATAGGGCAAAGGCACAAACCAGCAAGCCTAGGTTCAAATTCCCACAATTCTCTGGCACCTGTGAACTTGGGCAAGTTTATATGATCTTGTTCCATTCAGTCTCCTTAGCCTTAGAGTTACTATAAGACTCAAGTGGGATCTTAGCTACAAAAGTTCTCTAGAAAATATGATCAAAATGGTCAGAATAGCACAGTGCCACGTAAATGGTGCTGGAGATATATCAGCTAGTTGGTAAAGAGATAAAGCTCATGCTCTACCTTCCACTAACTGGACAAATTCAGCCTGAAGATTTCCTAAAAACAGCTCAGACACCGTGTTTTTCTTCTCCTAAGTGGTCCTATGACAGAGGCTTTTGTCCTGGAATCCCAACACTGGGGCAAAGGTTTCCTGAGAATGTCCCTGCCAGGTCACTGCAGTGTTAAGGACAGCTATGGAGGACTGGCCCAGCTGCCCACAGTTGCCCAGACAGGCAAGTCCAGACTGAGGTCTGAAGGTCTGAGGAATGCTGGGTACTGAACCTGCTGAAAGGAACAACCCAGTGGGCCAACAAAGCTCATGCTAAGCCCATGTGGGACCCATCCAAATCTGCACAGATGCCACATTCTCAGGCTTGAGAGAGGGCAGCACACAGTCACCAACATTTCACATGAAGCATTAACACAGTGGTTGTCACAGTGGGTTCCATGGAGACATCAATGTGGACAGTTGACATGGCCCAGGGTAGAAGCCAGTGAGATTTTTGTTAAGAGTTGTTTTTTTTGTTTTTTTTTGTTTTTTTTTTTTTAAGATCCCAGTAAGAGAAACACAGAAAACACTGTGGCCAAAGGATTTATCACCCCCATCCACCACAACCAGCTAAAGCCTTCAGAATAAGAACCAGTCAGGAAAAGGCCTCCTGTCCTATTGGCAGGACCCTAATAGAAGGGGCCAAGTAGGCAGGAGGAGACATGTCTGACTCCTCAGATGCTTTGTGGAATAGCAGGGAGAAATCTCCCGTGGGTAACAGTATGCCTGGGCTCTTCATTACTCTTGCCATGGGCCGAAGTGAACACTATCAGCTCTAAACTAATGTGACCAAGGGCAGCCAGGACTCTGTAACCTGCCCAGTAACAGCAATGGAAAGTGCTAAATAAGTGAGCCGAGGAATATTTCTAGAAGCACTACTCAGCTGGAATGCATGGAGAGCCACGCACAGTGCAACCACTGGATCTGATCTTACTTTGAGAACACACATAAGCCTGGGTTTTAAAAAGAACCAGGCAGCCAGATAAATAAATAAACAAACAGAGATCTCCCAGTGACTCATGGAAGCTATTAGTGAGAAAGTTACGCTCACAATAAAAACTTGATATTCTCCTCCCGCAGCTTCCCCCTCCCTACCCAGAAGAAACAAGCAGAAGAGGAAAAGAGAGTTCCAGGCATAGGTGCCTGCTGCCCACCCTGTGGGAGCCGGGTGTTCTGTCTGTCTGTCATTGGGGAGGACTTTGACGGGAGAGTCATCATTCCAGACCTTTTGAGACTTTAATAAACAAGAAAGAGAGAAATAACTCTCCCTCATCCCCACCCTGATTATATATCTTGTCCCAGACACATTTGGTAGTGAGCAGTTTGTTACACATCCAAGGGAAGCGAGCATCACAGTCCCAGGCGCTGTAGAGTCTTTCCATCTAAAACCACATCATCTGCCTGTGCGGCAGGAAGCCCAGTTGGAATGAGCAAGTTCTGTGAATTCAGCTAGAAAGCACCTTCTTGTGCTCGCTGTCAAAATAATTCTGTATTAAACTTCTGGGATATGTGACTAATGTGCTTGGAACCTTTTCGAGCGACTGGTTTATTTATTTTAGGAAGGGGAGGGCTGTGGCTGCTGCTGTGGCTGCTGGAGGTGGCTGGTGACAGAGAGAGGGGGAGGAGGAAGAGAAAGGAAGGGGAAAGCAAACAGCAAGGGCTTGCGCTGAGTCAGCCTCGGGGTCTCCTTGCAGCGCCAGGGGCTTTGCTGCCACACTTCGTTATCAGAAGCATGAGAAGGAGCTGAGCCAGGCAAGAACAGGAGAGGAAAAGCTTATAAAGACAGGCAGGGCACACTGCCCAGAGGTACAGTTGCCTAACAGTTCCTAAAAAGACTGAAATACAAAAAAAAAAAAAAAAAGTAATACCAAAACACAAACACATACACACACCCTACAGTAATCTTGTAGCAGCCTCCCACAGTTTTTAGAAGAAAAGTCCCAAACATGGTAAGGCCTAGCAGAATCTGATTGGACGCAAACGGCTCACCTTCATGAACCTTCCAGGCACAGCCTGTCAGTCCCAAATTCCTATACATATCTTCACGCCTCCACTACACTCTCTGGCTTAGACATGGCTCTTTCCTTTATTAAAGTACCAGGGATCTATGAGGGCACTTGGCAAAGCCCTGCCTGGTGCACAAACACAGCACCTGGTCTGCCACAGCACTGCTGACTTTGCAGCCTGCTCTAAGGGATGCTCAATTGTTGAGCACACCTGTTCCCCTTCACCTTCCCAACACCCCCCTACTCCCACTGTCAAAAGCTTCTTCCCCAGAAGCCAGCCTCTGAGGGGCACCCACAGCATGAGCTCCTTACTATGGGCATCCCCAAAAGTTACCTCAAGGCCTGCATCCACAGGCAATCAGCAAACACATGCCCCAGCTGAGCTTTCTTTTTATGTGCTCCTGGGCTGTAAATGTAAGAAACAAAAACAAACAAACAAAAAAGCTTAAAAAAAAAAAAAAGATGCAAAATGAAAAGGCTCTTCATAACTTCCCCAAAACTAGCCAATGCTCTTCTACTGCCTGAGGTCAGAAAATGAGAAAGGATTGGGGCACTAAAGGAGAGAGGGGATTTCAGCCAAAAGAAAACAGATAAGCCAAACAGGTACTTGCATCTAACACACCCTTTTTTAACCAAGCAATAGGTACAGATTAAAATTGTCTGTTCCTTACTGTGGATTTTGGGAGCTTTGTTGTTGTTGGTTCTTGTTTGGTTTTTTGAGACACATCAGATACTAATTGGAGTAGAGTGGGAGGAAGAAAGAAAGGAAGGCAGGAATCACTTCAGCAGCAACTACACATAATATTCAACTGCAGCTAAACTATTGTTTTAATCATGAAAACATAGATGATTTTAAATATTACTATACATAAAGAAAACTATATTCCAAGTCTGGTGTAAAATATGCAGCCATTAAAAAGATTAGATAGACAGAGAGGCAGACCGACAGATAGATGGATAGATGATACATAATACTCATTCATAATACACATATACATATATACACATATACATATATACACATATACATATATACACATATACATACATACCAACAGGAAGGGAGAGAAGCACTTTTTTTTTTTCCAAGCACCAGGCATGATAATAGGTGCCTGTAATCCCTGTTAAAAGTCCCAGGAAGAATGACAGGACTGAGGCAGGAGGATTACTTCATAACAGGAACTGAAGACCTGCCTGGGGGGGGGGGGGACTTGAAAGGACAGAGATGGACAGCAATGGGATGGCAGAGGTGGGAAGGAGATGGAAAAAGTAGGGGTAAGAGTGGCCAGAATGCATTATATACATGCAAGAAACTACCAAGAAAAGTAATGAAACTATGTAATCTTCTCACACATGAGCCACTGGCTGTCCATTAAAGCTGCTCCTGGCATCCTCTAGTTCGCAGACTGTATCATCATTCCAGCATCAGCCTCAACAGGACATCTTCTACATCCTCCTATCCAACTCATCACTAATTCTTAGAAACATTTCTTGAGTGGCGACTGTCTCGGAGCAGCCGTCTGCACATCTTCCCTCTCCAGTGCCCTCCCCACACTGCCAAGAAGGACCTTCCATTTCTGGTGATGTCTCATAAAGCAGACCTCTACCATAGCCCCGGGAAGAGCAACCTCTCTTCCTCAAATATGTAAGAGCAGCTGTTCAGTTTTTTAAAAGGATTTCCTAGGGGCCAGAAAGATGGCTCAGTGGTTAAAAGCACTGGCTGTTCTCCCAGAGAACCTGAGTTTGATTCCTACCACCCACCCGGCAGCTCACGACTAACTGGAACTGCAATTTCAAGGGATCCGACGCCCTCTTGTGGCTCCTGAAGGCACCAAGTACGCAGTGGTGCACAAACATACATCCAGGCACAACATCCACACACATTAAAAAAAAATTAAGCTTTAAAGGAAAACTAATGTACAAAGCATATCATTAGTGAAAAAGACAATGGCATCAAAAACTGGTTATTTCTGCAAACTAAACACAGTCATTCTGTGAGTGCAGGCGCACATGCTCACTTACACGGCACTGAGGGAGAGGGAAGCAGGAAGGAAGAGGGGGAAGGCTAACAAAAATCCTTCCTTTTTCCAAAAAGTTAACAATGATCATTAATGCAGAATGTACTGGGGGTAAATTTTATCTTCTATTTTGTATTTTCCTGCCCTGCTTCAAATTCACTATAGCGCTTGGAAAACATTTAAGTAATAAAACTGTCTAAAAGTAAAAGAGAGCAAAACAATGAAACATCGAGAAAAACAGAAGTATAAAGAGGAAGAAGCATCCAGTAGACCTCTGTGCATGAGTAAACGTCTACAATCACAAGTTTTGCTATCCATCCCAGACACATCTAGGCTAAATGTGACACAGCAGAAGGTGGTACACATTATTTTTTTCTTCTTTTGTGGTATTTACAATTGAATCCAAGGCCTAAAGAGGCTCTGTCAGTGAGCAAAAGCGCAGCCATGCAATGTCCTTTGAAATCGCCCCTGCCATTTGTTGCCTGGCTTAACTAAGACCCACTACTATAAACAAGGATGATACGAAGACAGCTGTAGGCTTCCGGAACCTTCCCTCAAAGGAACAAAAGTCCTTGGATTCCCTTAGGATTCCAATCAGAAAGAGACGGTATGCTGTGCCTTCCCACCACCTCCATGGGGCCTGCCATCCACCACACCCTAAGGCCACAGGTCACAGTCTACAGAAACTGGTCTGTTAAACTTTGGTACCATTGATTTCACTATTCTATAGTTTTCCTCACATAGCCACTGCTGAGGCATAGCCCAGGCACAAAAGGGACGTTCAAGCCCTTTGAAATACTAGGTGCTTAGTCACGATGCCACCACGAAGTCACTTTGGCATTGGAGCAATGGTGACAACACTGTGTATTGTGGCTACATTTCAGTGATGACCATGAAAACAGTGCACCTATAGGACACAATGGCCTTCTCTACCAGCTACTAGAAACACAAAGAAGCGACCCCCCACACACACATACACACACACAAGCACAGGACACCCCCACATTGTCACATATATTAAGCCAGGGCAGGTTTGATAGCAAAAGCTAGAAGCACTTAAGGTGACTTTTATTTTCTTTTTGAATCTTGTCAGCATTTACTGGATTTTTCTACATGAGAATTCATTGTTTTCATACTTAAAAAAAAGAGAGAGAAGAAGACAGAAGGTCCCTTAGAAAGACATGCCAACAACCAGCACCTTAATGAGACAGCACCGCTCTCAGATGCACAAGTGCGGGAACAGGCTGTAACTAGGTCACAGGATTTAGCTTCCTCACGGTAGACCTTTCGCACATGCTCACCAATGCTTCCAAGAGCTAGGGAGGCTAACCCTGCACAACTGACATGAGCTGAAGTCACACAGTTACTCATGAAAACCACTCTGGAATGTGTCCCACATTCTTGGCACAATAGAAGGTGCCAGAAGTAAGCAGAGGCCATCCCGGCCTCCAGAAGCAGACAGTGGCAGACGCTCGAGGTACAGCGTGATGAGTTCTAAGTGTTCCCACTCAAAAGGGTGTGTGGCTCCAGCGAGGGGAAGATTATTTCTAGCTGAGAGAATGACAGGTGGCTTTAGGACTGTCAGTGTTCCACCACCAGGAGGTACCGGAACAAAGTCGGGATGGGACAGATCCAAGGCCAGGGTACAGCTCAGCTGGCTGGCACCCAGGGGCAGTAAAGAATGACCTTAATTCTGGAGAGAACACGCAGTGCCAGGCTAGGGACTTTGGGTATTTCCACAGCGGCTAGGCAGGCTGTCACTGTTTGCATAGTATGTGCCCAGGGAGCACGACAATGGAAGCAGACCTTTTGTATGTAGTAGTAAATTAAAGTTGCTGTAGAAAGAGACCCCAAACAAATATCCAAGTAACTGTAGACAAGCTGGAGTAAAACAGTGGGGAATGACTGTTTCTCAGAGCTGGAAAACACATCCTTTCAGGGTTGACAGTCTGGTGAGGAGGTAAAAAGACATGAGGGGAAGATGACCAAAGCCACAACTGTCTTCAGGTGGCTCTCCCTGACACAGTCCAAGTGGCTCGCTCCCGTCTCGAAGGCTACTAAATTCAATATGCACTCATGCCTATTCCTGTAACACCCTTTCCACGGTCTTGGCCACCCACAAAACTCTCAGTAAATAAATCCTACCCTTCCATGGAATGATAACATCATAAGATTGAGGGTTTGCTGGTTTCAAAATAGAAAGTCCACCACACCAAAAAAGGGATAAAAACAAGAAGCAGTCGTTCTCCTCCTGAGGCAGGCTGTCAGGAGAAGGCTAACATCCAGAGTTCCAACCCAGCCCATGCCAATCAGAACCTATGAAGGGAAGCCTAAACTTGGTTATGAATAAAAAGGCCCCGGGGCAATTTTAAAATGGGCAGTCATGGTGGAGAGCAGACTGCTATGTGGAAATACTCAAAGAACTATGGGAACTTGGATGAAGTAGAATGGCTGACCATTGAGCATGGGCCCCACAGTAACCCTCCAGAAAAACAAACTCTCTTGCAAAGTCTCTTTCCTGGCTTTCTCTGAAGGGTGGGTTTCTTTTTTTTTTTTTTTTTTTTTTAAGATTTATTTTGTTATGTATATAGTGTTCTGTCTGCAGGTATGCCTGCAGGTATGCCTGCAGGCCAGAGGAGGGCACCAAATTCCATTACAGATGGTTGTGAGCCACCATGTGGTTGCTGGGAATTGAACTCAGGACCTCTGGAAGAGCAGCCAGTGCTCTTAACCTCTGAGCCATTGCTCCAGCCCAATGGTGGGTTTCTTGCAATGATGACAGACGACGTCGGAGCTGGCTGGGCCTGTCAGCAGATGCATGAGAGCACTGTGGAGATCAGAGCACCACTCAAGGATCTCTTGCAAACTGGGCCCAGGTCTACCCTTGTCATAGTCTATTCAGCACCATGACAGGACACAGAGAGAGGTGAGCCAGCTCAGTCTCCAGCCCTGTGTGCTGAAGCCCTGCAATGAGTAACTAAGATACAGGTTTTGCAATGCAATAAACAAGCAAAAATAATAATAATAATAAGCACGCTCTACTGTATTCCAAGGGAACTTAAGTAGGTCCTCTCAACCTCACTAAGTCTCATTTTCCACATTTTTCAAAGTTGAAATTACAGGGTATGTCTTACATATTGTTTTTCTTCCAAGATTAGACATGATGTTAACATCACAGTGTTTATCAAGCAAATAGACATTAACATCATAGTCATTACCAGGCAAATAAATCAATTAGAAAATATAAAATTTTCTACAAATTGCATTCCATGACAAGATTATCTGCCAAGAAACAAAGATGAGAATCACATGCAGGAGAAAACAATGCATAGTTCACATACATACTACATACATACATGAATGCATGCATACATCAATCGCTCACATAAAAACTTTCACACTAAAAACTTCCAGGAGACTTAGAAGGTGGTGACCAAGGCAACCATTTGCAAGCAAACTGTCAGAAGATAGCTGGGGATTCTTCCCCAGTGATACTTGCATCTCGCTGTATAAATAAAGATCTGTCGCAACAAGAACTGATCCACTACCAATGGCTAAATGTTAAAGTCAGCATTCAGCTGAAGCCACTGCTTAAGTCCATCACTGTCCTCATCAGAACCCTATAAGAATAAACAGAAAGGTTCCTGTCCAGAGGTCTGAGGAATAGAGAAGAGACACTGTTTCAATTGCTACCTGTGAAATTACTAAGCAGACTTTTTCTTAAAAGATTTATGACCTTACGTAAAATTAAATAATTAAAAAATTAAAATACTTTTTAATGGTCATTCTGTTTAATACTATACATGAACTCATCATGCAGTCCTATAACAATTTTAATTATGATATAATCTAAGCTCATAAAAATATTGCCATTCTAACTCATATTTCATAATCACTTGATGGTTTCAAAAGGATATGATGTTCTTCCTAAGAACTGAGTCAATGCACTTTATTAACTAACACTTAGCTAGCCTAAATATATATGAGCCACCCATCTCTCTAATTGTTTAACTATTTCTAAATTGCTAAGAAGGTGTTTTATCCATAAAATAGTTTACACAACCATCATCATAACATATTACCCATAATATTTATGTTAATATTTCAACTGATTAATTAAAGAGTATGAAACACTTTTAAAAGATTTCTCACTCCACTTTATATCCAAAATGCTCACCTACACTCAGAAGTACATATCTGCATATCAATAGCAATTCTGAAATACTTATTTGCTCATTGCTAATGTTTTCATGTTCGTATGATAATCACCGCGCTGGTGTTACCATCTCTGATCATCCTCACAATGATACTATGCACAAATGCAACCAACCAAAGTGTTAATGAGGTGAGCAAGGCAGCTTTCCCCTCCAAAGGCTGAAATTAAACATCTAAGACAAAGGGAAGATTTTTGCTTAAATATTAAAGCAGAAGCCAAATTGGGGCACTCTTAAATTGGTTACCCAGTCCTAAGATAGAAGGGTCTTTAGTGTTCACATGGAAATGCAGCTGATACAGCATAGAACAGGAGAATTTTCAATACATATATATCAGGCACCTACAACCACACACTCCAGCAAGACACCTGAAAGAGCTCATGTCTAACCCAGAGCAAACACACACACAACTAGCCATTACGATGTGCATGTAAAAAGGTCTGCACGTAGAGTATGTAGTGGGAAGTTTAGGAGAGGTCAGAAAAATCTTCACAAGACCTAAGATGCCTAGAGTACAGCTTGCTTTCCCAGACCCATGACCAGTTTAGAGAATGAATGGAGGTGGCAGATGGCAGGTATATGGGAATGCATATACTCCAAGGCTATTCTCTACATGAACGAGCCTTAGCTCTGGGCCTGCTAACTCGCTCTATGACCTGGAGAACAGCATCAGGTCTCTTTGAACTTCTGCATCTGTAATGGAGAACATTTTGTGCATGGTGAGTGCTTGTTAGACTGTACACACAGCCAACAGGCACAGCCAGCACATTCTCTGGCAAAGAGCAATATTTAGTTTCTTCTCTACTACTTTCCCAGGACGAACCCACCCAGTAGGTGAGTTCAGACAACTCACACAGTAGGTGAGCTCAGACTACTACAGTTCTACCCCCCTTGACTTGATCTATAACCTCGTGCTGAACCACCCGAGAAGCATCCCAGGCAGTGGCATGAGCAGTGCTTATGTAAAGCACTCTATGTTCTACAGCTCCCTTAGGTGGGATAGCAAGGCCACAAGCAGCTTCAGCTGTCTGGGCTCTCGTCTTTTGTTTTGGAAGCATCATGTGTAAGTAGAGTATAAGAATTTATCTGAGGTCACCCCTGATTACACAGAGGAGGAAAACTGTTCGTAAAATGTAGGTCTCCAGAGGCCTAAATACCCAGGTATTCCTGTATGTCTGCTTAGGAGCCCACCATGCAGGAAGGCGGTCCTACCTTGGGAGCTAGGTTACACAGGACATATCTTTTGGCTATCAGCCTAAGGAGAGGCACTGAAGGACTTCTATACCTTGTGTCTGATGGACATGAGATGTCGCTGCCTTCATTTCTTCCTCAATCAGCCTTCACTACACAATGACTGACAACCAACTCGACTTCTGCCTCATCTGACATACAGGACCAACACGAGCTATGACACCAGCAAGTCAATGAATGAAACTCCTGCTGCCAGAGGCTTGTGAAAATATTGCATTGAGCTAATCACAGGCTGCCTTACGCATCTGATTAGGGCAAGCAAGCTCCTACTTCTAAATTCCTGATTTGCTGGGTCTAAAATGAAAAACAACAGATACACACAGCGCTGACCAGGGGGTACAGGAGGCCCGGTCTCAGAACCATCAGATGGTTTGAAAACACCATAGGCTATAACACCCACCACACTATAACCTGTGCTTCTTCACATCCATATAAGGGCGGCTTTGCTTGTTCTGGCTCTCACCTTTCTTTTGAAGTTCTGGAATGCATCATGTGCCAAGTTTAATTTCTTGAGAAAAGGTGGGCAGATCTTTTTCTGGTTTAATGTGTACTCACTTGCGTTTATCAGACACATAGTG
The DNA here is from genome assembly GCA_907164525.1 of Lophiomys imhausi. Classification (NCBI taxonomy): domain Eukaryota; kingdom Metazoa; phylum Chordata; class Mammalia; order Rodentia; family Muridae; genus Lophiomys; species Lophiomys imhausi. Next base: position 1,644,858 of record CAJQZJ010033514.1, on the reverse strand, counting down.
AGAAACTACTCTGCACACAGATAGCTTTGGAGCAAGACCCTGAAGTACAGAGGTGGATTAGGCTACAGTCACTCACTGGCATAGCTCACAGCATTTAGTGCAATCTAGGCATTGAGCGAAGATTAACTATTGGGTGTTGCAATACAGAAATATTGTAAATATTTTTCCATGAAAATATACAGGAAGCAGGTAAAAACAGAACTGGTTTAAAAAACATGCACCAGAACAGCAGTCCATCCTGTGCATACAAACACACACTCACACACCTTAGTAACATTATGCACTATCATATAACTTAGGATAACAAAGTTATAGGTAAATCTTCTTTCCCTCTCCCCTCTTTCTCAGTCCCTCCTATCTCCTTCTGTGTATGTGGGGGAAGCAGGAATGTAACTGCCAGTTTCTGTAAGAATTAATTACATGTATATCTTCAAAAGCACCATTAAAAGTCATCTTGAACCAGATGGTGGTGGTGCACGCCTTTAATCCCAGAGCTTGGGAGGCAGAGGCAGGAGGATCTCTATGAGTTCAAGGCCTATACCCAGAAACTCTATCTCGCGAGGGAGTAAAAGGAAGAAAGAAGAAAGTCATTCTGAATACAGAGCACAGTAATATTCTAAAGACAGAAATAGAGAGTAAACGCAAAGGGAGCTAAGGTGGTCAGAATCGTAAGTTCTTACATTCTACAGAAATAAGTGGCATACTGATCCTTTACTAGAAGCGTGAAAAGAGTGTGCATGTGTACACCTGTCCACGCACACATTCACAGACGTGACTAGCTCATTTAAGCTATGGCTCACTCATGGGATCCTGTTTAGATCCCATGGGACAATTTCTGAGAGACAGACACACTCATTCATCAACCAGCGCCTTTGGAAGTAAAAGACATCAGAACACCTGCCACACGCGCGTGGCTACAGAGGAGGCCTACATGCCTATCTTGGGTAACTTTGGGCAGCAAGAAACGAAGGTCAAACCATTTCCATCTGTGTGCACCTGCTCTGTGTGGTTAAGGCATATTCAGTGGCTCACAATTAAGACTTACAACTTTAGGGAGGTCAGGATGTTACATAACATAGTTCTGAGTAAATATGTTGATTGACTTTTTTGATACTAAAAGAATCTGTTGTTTAAAACATCTACATTGAGGGATCAGAATCAAACCAAAAACATATCAGCAAGGTAAATGAAAGCTGCCAGCTTCATGTTCAGAAATACTCAGGTATCACTGCTAGCTACCAGGCAAGTGGGGTGCAGGCACACATCAATGCATAAAACAGACAATCTATGCCGGGCGGTGGTGGCGCACACCTTTAATCCCAGCACTTGGGAGGCAGAGGCAGGTGGATCTTTGTGAGTTCGAGGCCATCCTGGTCTATAAAGTGAGTCCAGGACAGCCAGGGCTACACAGAGAAACCTTGTCTCGAAAAACCAAAAAAAAAAAACAGACAATCTGCCGGCACAGAGCTTAATCTTGAAAGAATTTAAGGGAAGGCAATAAATTAGAGGGTGAAAAGCAGTACTGGGGCTATGTACAGTACCATCACCCTCTACAGTTTGCCTCTGTAGACTAAAGGATGAGTGGACTTAATAGGAGAGCAATAACAGAGTTTTGTTCCTAATAATTAAATCTGGGAAATTAAAGAAAACACGGTGATACACATTTGCAATCCCAACACTCAGGAAGAAGAGACTCCTGAGTCTAAGTTCTATGCTTTCAAGAGTGACACAGTGGGTTCAAAGCCAGCTGGCCAAATAGGAGAGCTCTGTGTCACAGAACCAGCAGACAAGGTGTAGCTCAGTGCTGAGCCATTTACCCCACACTCTCCAGGTCTGACCTCTACCACCACCATCACCACCCACCCCCGGCTCTTACATACTTACACACACACACAAGTGTACAGACACAAACACACACACGTACACACACAAATACACACGTACACACAGACCTACATGTAGAAACAGAGAAAAAGAGAGATTGATTCTTAGCAAATATTCCAAGAAGCCATACAGCAAAGAAAGAAGGTCTTGATTTGTTTAACATTTTTCCAAATACATCTGAACACAAACTGACTCCCCTCTTCATGGAATATGGACCAGAGTCCCCAAGAAGAATAACAGCATGTGTAAATAACATCAAATTTGGGGGTAATGTTTTCTTTAAGAGACAATGAAGCTTATGTTTTTATAAAAGTTTAAAACTCAGGTCTTGATTCTTCACGGTCAAGAAACTTACTTATTTGGAATTTCTCATTGCCAATATTCTAGACAAAGGATACTTCTATTTTCCAACTTGCCCAGGAACCACGGACATGTAAACACAGTCCACTCCACCACTCCCCTTACCTACCTCACACAGATCTCGACGCCCCCAAATTTCTCAGGTCAGCTTCACAGCTAGTGTGGCTACAGGTGTCCTGTGGGCAAAGGCCCCACCGAAATGGGTGATCTGCAGGAAAACGTACAATGAGAACTCAGAACACGGCAGGAATAACAGACATTACATTATATTCTCACTACTGTTAAAAATGGGTGCAGCCAAGTTCCCATAATGCATACAGGGAGGCAGGTAAGAGCGAAGGGAAGGGCAATCCCTAAACTGCTCTTAGTGCCAAACTCCTTTCTGTTAACTGTGCTAAACAATTTGGGAAGGGAAGGTAGGAAGGAGGGAAGGAGAGGGAGGGAGGGAAGGAGGGACCAGAGAGTCGACTTGCAAAAGGTCAAGCATACTTATAAAGGGCTTTCAGCTCTACTCTCTGACATCATATACGCAGGAACGGTCTCCTCTAATTCCCAGCTGATTTCATCACTGTCCCCCTCATATCTGCTCAGAGTTTGTGTCCAAATGTAACAACCAGTAACCAGGGATGGTGCCACTTATCTCCCCGATACTTGGAAGATAAGGCAGAGGGTTGATTTGAGTTTAGGACTTCTAAAGTAGCCTGGGCAACAGAGTGGGGTCCTGCCTTGCACCTCAAAAAACAAACAAAAGCAACTGCCGATTTTAGACAATAAGGGCAAAGATATTTCCATACTAAATCTTGTTGGAACCTAAGATACCATTTGGAAAGAGGCTAAAATTAGCCCAGCTTGAAGCTCTATACACTGACCCCAAGCTGACCCAATCAAAAGGTAAAAACTGAAACTTTTTGGTTATGAGGAGACAGTAAGAGTGAGCACAGGGCAACGCATCTCTGTAATCCCAGCACCTGGAAGGATTCATCACTGGGAGGTTCACTGTGAGTTTGAGTCCCAAACTCCTGAGCTAAAGGATGAATGAGACTCTGACTTGACAATGTTGCAGTAGTGACAATAATAACAAGGAGCTAGATATAAACAATTAACAAAACTGAAAATCCTAAAAAAAAAAAAAAAATGTGATCACTTAGACACGAACTGAAGATGTTCGGGTTTATTTATGGCAGGGCACAGGCAACTTCAAACTATTTTCCACCCATCAGGTTGGCAACAAGTTAAGGTTTGACAGACACTAGCTAAAAGACAATGGTGGAACATCCTCATTGAAGGATTAGGCAGCAAGCCGATAAAACTATTCCCGTGGTTACATGGGTCCATGTAATGTATATGTGTGTATAGTTTCTTGGGTCCGGGCCTTGAAAGGATCTTTAAAGGAAGTTACCAATAGCAATGAACACACCTAGAACACAAATACTGGTATCCAATGACATTTTTCACTAAAAAGGAATGAGGATACAGAGAGGAAATGGTGTTTCCAGAAGTGACACAAAGAAGACAAAAGATGAAACCCCAATGCCTTTGTACTCCAACAGCTACATAAATACTCACACAACAGGGAGAAGGCATGCACCACACCACAGGGCTCCCTCACTCTCACTGGCTAAAGCTGGAAGATGGTGAAGAAGAAAAGATGAAGGAATGGTGGCAATGGAGAGTGAAAAATGTAAATAAAAGTCCTAAGAGGCATATATCTGAGAGAGAGAGAGAGAGAGAGAGAGAGAATGGGAGGAGGTGCTGCTTAGAGCAGACATAGGACAACTGTGAAGGTGGGAAAGCAGTTACTGCAGCAATCATTATACAGACGGGCTTAGAAACAAATCTAGAGGATAATTTTCATAGTAGCAAGACAAAAGTCTATCTTCGTGGATTGCTGAGTAATTCCAAAGGACAGCCAAGCTTGTCAGGGTGTGTGTGCATGGTGCAGCACTTGGGAGGTAGAGGTAAGAGGGTCAGGAGTTAAAGGTAATCTGACATGTAGTGAAACTCCATCTCCAAAGAAACCAGAACAGTAATAATTTTAGTGATGGTAATGAATGCAAAGGGCAGAATAGTAGCTGTACAGGAGATAAATCAAGGAGCATCTTGGCAAAGTGTTGCCAATACACACTCTGAGCCTACCAGTTTTGAAACTAAGGACACACACAACATCTTCACAGCGGTCTCAGTGGTCCTCAACCTTCCTAACGCTGAGACCCTTTAATACAGTTCCTCATGTTGTGGTGACCCCCAACCATGAAATTATTCTTGTTGTTACTTCGTAACTGTGATTTTGCTACTGTTAGGAATCATAATGTCAATGTCTGATGAGCAGAGGTCTTAGGGGACCCCTATGAAAGGGTCGTTTGACCCCCAAAGGTGGAAAACCACTGCTCAGGGGAAACATACAATTCAATGTCAACATAGAAAAATAGTTAGCTGATATGAAGAATGTGTTTTTAAACGGGGTTCTGATTTGTGCAGAAACACCAACACTGAGAAATATAGGGAATGTGGGAATGTTCCAGGTCAAAGGAGGCCAAAGAGACTGTCAGTGTGGGCCGGCGTGTGCACTGAAGGAGGAGATGCCAGGCGTGTGCACTGAAGGAG
>CAJQZJ010033514.1:1586804-1640000 GCA_907164525.1 Lophiomys imhausi | reverse complement strand
GGCGTGTGCACTGAAGGAGGAGATGCCAGGCGTGTGCACTGAAGGAGGAGACGCCGTCGGGAACATAAGCGGGTTAGCTGACAAAGGAGGAGTGTGGACAGCAACTTAGACCGCAGGACAGAACCACCACCCAGCGACAGGAAGAAATGATCCTCGCCTCCCTCACTCCCTCACTCCCAGGAAACACACCCTGCATTCAAGGGGAGAGAGCACCATGCCCAATTTATGCAACTTGCTATCCCTTGATCTTACCCAAAATTTCAAGAAGAAATGCACACTTATTCTCAAACACTTCAGGAAAAAAAAATATATGTATATAAACTAGAGAAAAACCAGAGACACAAGTGGGAAAATGATAAAACAAAAGAGACAAAATGTAAACAACAGGTGACTTTGAATGAAAGATACAGGTATATGGACTACACTTGTTTTCAAACATTTGAAATTGGAATTGTTTACAATAAAAGGCTTCAGGAAAAGTAAACACTTGGAGGGAAAAAGAAAAATTTTGACAATTGAGAATTTACTCTATTGTTTTTAAATAATTTGAGAATGATTTATAAATTCAGCCAATTATTTCATTACATATACTACATATACGTGTCCATATATACATACTCACAGATATTTTTCTCAGAGCTACCTAGAAATCTATGTCTAATTTCTTAGCACAAGAAAAACAATCCCATTTCTTTTAAAACACCTTGCACAGACCACAACCCATGTCCATGAGCACAGTGCAAACATAACTACATCTACTTTTACAAGATTTGTAGGTCAATTGAAACCGGTGAAATTCCAGTGCCCTGTGTTTGTAACCTGAGTACTGGTTCCCGTCTAGAAAAACAAGTTCAGAGTTGGAAGATGAGCTACATCAAATAGCATTAATTTTTAAAAACCTATTAGCAGTGGCCTTTGGGGTTAAACAATATATTGCTGAATGGGCTGAAGGGGAAGCAGAGAGTTCTCCTCCTCCTAAATATGGATTAGGTCCTACATGCTCTCCTCCCACACCTGTACCCCCAGTAGGAAATAAGAAATGAATCAAACCTCCTTCTTTGGTAAGTTTGTAAAAGAAAAAAAACACACACACACAGATCTGAAGGCTGGACATTATGAACCATCAACCAAACAGGACTTGATGTTTCAGCAGAAACATTAAATCTCAGGGAAGGGGCAGCAGACCCTCAGTTCCCAGATTCCATAGCAGGCTCTGCTGCCTGAAGATACAAATAATTAAAAGTTATGCTGCAGCATAATACCAGGTACTGTTCCTTTCCAAAAAGCACTAAAATGTAAAGGTCAGTTAGCTTAAATGGCATTTTACTGCATACTTTAAAAAGACATTGAACAATTAAAGCAATGAAATATACTACTTGCTATCATTTTTAAATATTCATAGAAGCATAAAAAGGCAGCAGCACATCCTGACAGGTTAACTCTTGCTCTTCCTTTACATCCTGACTTCAGGACGTGTACCTTTTTCAGGGGAGTTCCTGTGACACTCTTGTTGGCATAAATTCGTGGTTGGAAAAAAAAGCTTTCACTTAAGTGTCAGAAAGTGATACCCAGAACTGCAGCCTGTGAAGAAAGACATTAACTAAGTATGAAAGCAATGGCTGGAACTCAAGGCCAGGGAATGGTCCTCAGCCCTGGATATGTGACAAGGACTGCCACTAGGTCCATGCTATGGACACTATGATGCAAACGGGCAGTTTAGGAACAAGCCATTTGTTGACAGTTCCTACGGAGAACTTACTAGGTAGCAAAGTTTGCAAGCCATGGGACTTGGGGGTTCTCAACTACTGTTCAGGTCTTAAGCTCCAGGAAGAGTGTCTACCCTACGGTGTTGCCCTGTGCCCTTTAGGCATGTGACTTCCATTGACAACAACATCTTACTTTTTATCTTACTCAAGCTTCCAAAGCAAAAAAATAAAAAAAAAGAAACCAAAATGAAGAAAATTAATCTTACCGCTCTATAGAAACAATTAGTAAAGTTTAAAACACTCAAACACACATTAGCCTCGTTACCTTCTTTACAATGTGGAAACTATGCCTTAAATTTCAAAGGCACTGTTTTACTACCAGTTATCTCACAAATGGAGGCTTTAACCTTCTAACAAATGTGCCTATCAACCAGTACCTTGCAAATATGGGGAACTGCTTATTAAATTACACTGTGGTCTCAGGAAAAACAACTTCTCCAAAGATCAGCAGGCTCGCTCATAACCCCATTTCAGAGACGGGTCTAAGTGAGGCTCAAAAGATTCAAGTGACTTACACTGAGTCACACCCAGACCTTCGCAGTGGATTTTCAGGTCTTCACTGATAAGGAGGGTCTGAAGCTAGGGCAGTAACGCGCACGATATGTTCTTGAGAAGGACCCAGGTTTACATGGCATATGGTCTCAGTGTGTATATGGTAACTTACAACTCTCTGCAACCAGCTCTGGGGAATGACACTTTCCTCTGGTCTCCATGGGCACCAAGCATACACATGTGCATACCATACATGTAGATGCATGAATAAAAATACATCTTAGAGAAGAGGAGGAGGAGATGATGACAAAGATGCCGAGAGGAAGCAGCAGCAGCAGCAGCAGCAGCAGCCATTGCCCCTGAACAGCTGCTTCACTCACCAGACGTTCTGCTTTGTTTTGTTTTGTTTTTCTTTTGCCAGTCTCTAGCAAAAGGCACTGAGGTCCCATAACTTCTGGACAGAGGCCTTAGAATCAGAGAAAAGTTTCGGACACCGGTAAGTGACTGAGCCACCTGAGAAGTGAGTTTAACCAAGAAAATTCACTGTGTCTAAACCCCATTTGCCCATCAACAAAATAAGAAGAACCTCACACAAATTGAAGAATTCGGGTGACACACTCGAGGAGTGTGGCCCCTACTGTGTTTTCTTTACATCAGATTCAAAAGAGGAGTGGTTTATTAACAATAATGGTTGGGGGGGGTGGGGCTTTCACTCACTTCCAGAGACTAGCAAGAACTGAGTAGCAAATGCTGTAAGAAGAAAGAATATTGATGATCCCAAGCTTTATTTGCACTATTAAGGTAATATGAGGTAGAAAGTCAGCAAAGAATCCAGAGTAAAAGAAATGAAATACGAGTGGTGTAAAATCTGTGAGAGGAAGGAATTCCCTATAATTAAATTTCAATCAGTGAGTTTAGGAGATGAGAAAGGGCAGAGGATGTTAATCACAAACAAATTAGTGAACAAATTACAGGGTGTCTGCTTCCTAAAGGCTTCTGATAGATACTGAGGATGGTGGGTCATCATTCCTACTTAAAGGGCAGAGAAATGAACTATACACCTAGATACTCCTGTCTGTTCCCAGAGCCCTCGGCTACCACAGATTTAACGTTATCGAAAAAATAATAATAAAGGAAATTATCCTTTTCAATAACCTCATTTTGCAGGTCAGTGAATAAATAGGGGTAAAAAAATGCCCACAGTGATAAAACAATTAAAGCACAAACAGAATATCTCAATAGCCTAAGCCAGGTACTCAAAGCTACTCAGGGGGCTAAGGCAAAAGGGTGACAAGTTCAAGGTCAGCCTCAGCAACTTAGCTCTCATCCAGGGTTTAAACAGGAAAACATACAATATCTTTTCATTTCACTCATCAATTAAAAAAAAAAAAAAAAGATGCTGTGGTCACCTTTCTCCATGCTATAACAAAAGACCTGGCAAAAACAACTCAAGGAAGGAATTATTCTGGCTTAGTTTGAGTGTGCTGCCCACCAAGGGACAGAGGGCCTGGCAGCAGGAGTGTGAGGTGGTGGTCACATTGCTGCCTCAGTCAGGAAGCGGAGATGGATGCTACTGCTCAGCTCACTGGCTTTTCGTTCATTCTGGACCCCAGCCCATGAGGCGGTGGGTCTCCCCTCCTCAGTTTAACAGCTCTAGAAACACCGTCTCCAATATGGCCTCGGGGATTTTCTCCCAGGAGATTCCAAGAGCAGTCAGGTTGACAGTGAAGATTAACGATCACAGATGTCATCGATGGAGACCAGGACAGGCAACTCAGCATATCTGCCAGGATTTAACTTTTGCACAAGTAGGGCATACCCAAACGCAAACTATGTCTCATCAAAAAAATAAAATAAGGGAGTGAGAAGAAGAACCACCATGGCTCTCACTATCCATTTTAACATTTATATATTGAGGTGGGCTCCCTTGGACAGAGGTTAAAAGACAGTTTCAGACATTGTTTCTCTCCTTCCACCATGTGAGACCCGGGGATCAAACTCAAGTCGTGAGAAATATGTACAAATGGGGACGACGTGGGGGCTTAGAAAGAAGTGGTTTACAGTCTGTTCTCATTGACTTGTTCCACGACGTGTTAAGCCATCTGAAGACTACATGCAAAAGTACATTTCTGGAGAGCTACTAGCAGTGAGCTACCGAGAGGCTGTGTCAATTGTCACCACGGCATTTCTTACTAGGAAGTCTCTTACTGTCATTTTTTTTGTTATTTTAATTACAGTTTGATCAGTGAAGAGCTATTTTGAATCTATGGGACTTTCCTAACCAGATTGTTTTGGCATTTTAAAGTCACTCAAATTCAAGGCCTACACAATATGGCAAGTATCTTTTCCCCCCTTCTCTCCTTTATTCTCAAATTCTAAACAAAGGAGCCATCTGTTCTTTCTAAAACATCAGCCCTTGTTTTCATTTTTCCATTAATAATAGTGCCTCAAACTTATATAATATCTCTGTCCAACTTGCTTATTAAAGCATTTTGTAGACATTGCCTCATTCATCTTCAACATTATATTCTATAAATGGGAGGAAGGGGAAATGTTTGCCAATTTTCAGTTTGATAAATAATTATTGAATTGCTAATGTGTGTGAGAGATTGCATGTTAGCATCAGAAGGGCTCTTGCTGATCATCTGGTCCAATTCTGGTTCCTGCATGTGTGAAAGAGAGACTGAAAAAGGAGAAGTGATGCCATATCCTATTTGTGTGCCTGGCTCTCTGTTCCTGACTGTAGGCAGAGAGGGTGAAAAGCACACCTCACACATTTTTCTCTCTAGAAACCGGTGTCTAAAGTGCTCGCTGAAATACTTGTTGAAGGAATGATCACGTCTGTGAATAATTTGAACACAGCAGGTGTTGCAAAGTGAAGGGAAGAACTCAGCTCTTCTGATCTCCCATCTAGGTCTGGTTATTGACCTAAATACAAAAAGAACTAAATAGAGAAGACAAAAAGATACGTCCTTATAAATATGAAATTTATTGAGCAAACACAATGATTTAGCCATTGGCCATGTTAAGGCAAACGTTGAGACAGATTCCCCAAATACTCCGCATTCTTTCCATGGTCCCTATATTGGGGAATTTAAAGGAGCTATTCCTTAAAATTACTCAACTTGGGGGAAAAAAACTATATGTCTAAATGCCAAGGGCCAGTATGTCTCCGTAGTACACATTAGTCCAATAAGAACAGACCTCCACCTTGTGATTTAACTTCATTAATCCTTGTAACTTAAGAGGACTCTCCACATTAGGTCATGAAATCTAGCATCCAGAGTTTTCCAAGGAGCCAAGAGATCACTGAAATAAAGATCTTTCTTTCCGGGTGCCTGAAATCCTCTGCAGCAGTTTCTCTGACTTCTTTTTCTTCTTTTCAGAATGTCTTATTTGCTGCTGCAAATCCTTGTAACTGTACAGAAATTTAATGGTTCCTAGATGAGCAACCCAAATCTGAGACTCTACCGTCCACATTGCTTAGTATTTCCAGCACTGTCAATAATTCTCTACAGATACTTCCGAATAGGCTGCCCCTATAGATGGGAAGACTGTCCACAGAGCAGAGCTGTCTTCCTACTGCTGAGGACCCAGCTCAGGACCTCACACATGCTATGGAAACACTACCCTGGGCAGCATCCTGAAACCCAAGGCCACTTTCCTTAAAGTAGAGAGAGAAGGGCGGCAACAGAGAGAAGAAAAGGAGGGTGAAAGGGAAGGAAGGAGGGAGAGAGGGTAACTAACTATGCTAACTAACTATGCTCTAATATGATCTCACATAGAGTAGATCACTAAAAATAACCAGGAAACTAATTCTTTTCAAAATATAAACAAATTAACATAGTGAGATGTCAGTTCTGATCTCCACACCTGACAAAGGAGAGGTACACAGTTGAATCCCTCAGACATGGAATGCTTCACATCTACAGGAGACCATCAACAGTGCCTGGGACAGCCCTGCACACCAAGGAGAAGCACCTAGATCGTGGCATGCAGAAGTGTCAGCTAGAGCTCTGTACAATATGTACCAGGGAGTGCACAGCAAGACCAGCCTGCACAGACACGTCATAGAGGGCCAAGCTTGAGTGGGACACAGTCCTTTCTACATCTAGGATTTCCTTGCGAAAGGCAGCAAGATTCCCAAGACCCTTCAGTTTTCTAGCAGAAAATACATGACAGGTGAGTCCTTTCTTCTACTCTCCAGATAAAACAGTCCTTTCACTCATGTGGGCATTCTTGCTATAAAACCACTTAAGAAAGACAGAGAGAGAATCACTTTGGACTTTGTATACAGCCACATAATTTAACATGCTGTTTTATGTTTAAAACTGAAGGGTCCCATATTAACATATAAAAGCCCCTCTGATTTTCATCTCTAAGCCTCTTTAAAGGGTTCACTTTAGACCAGCTGCTGAACTGGTCCATGGTCCTAAGGGCTTACTTCATCACTGATTGTGCACCTGCTCTAGTCTGCAAGGACCAGGGGCCAGCCCGATCGATGGAGGGTCCTCATCACCCATGCGTGGCTCCTTCTGCAAATAATAGAGGGAGAAGCAAGACCCCCAAAGAATGTATAATCTTCCTCTCACATGCACACCCCACTAGACAACTAGTAAATACGAGCTGATAGTTAAAATTACACTTTTTCCAGATAAAAATTCCTATCAAAAGGATGCTGCTATTCTAAATATGGGAACTAACCAGTAAGCACTAGAGGGTGTTGGGCAAGTTGCTCGGCCACTGTGGCCACCAATCAGTTTCTCCTTTTGCAAAAGAAATGGTCCAATCAAGTGAGCACTACACTTCACTCTGGCTCAGACACTCAGGACCTAAAGTAAATTCCTAATTCTGAACAGTTTGACATCTCCTGCAGGGGGATTGTCTCCATCCACTCTCATGCTCTCCCAGCACACACACACACAGACACACACACACAGACACACACACACACACACACACACACACACACACACACACAGTCCTCACTCCTATCCAATAACCAACCTTTGTATGGCAAGCTGCCAACAATCACCACTGCCTTTCCACTCACCACTTCTTTGCTTAAAGTTCAATGCAAAATGGGTTTTCTTAAATAAGGGAAAATAAGCCAGAGAGACACCATTAACACAAACCCCACCTTGAGATGACACCCTCTGCCGGGTTGGCTGCTCTTCATCACCCCAGGCCAAGAAGCAACCATGCGCTGTCTCCTCAAATCTGCCATTTTTTCTGAGTCTGTGTCTCCAACCATACAGTGGCGTACATGAAGAGAAATCAATACCAAAGTATCTACCTTGCTGTACCCCACCCTAGTGCTTTGAAATTCCATAAGAAATATAAGCAAATGCCACACGGTTTCTAGCTCCTGGCATTTACCTGGCACCTCCCCTATGAACAAGAGTAAGTTTTTGCATGTTGTTGTGTGATCAGTAGTAACAATAAATCAACAGGAAGGAACAAATACTTCTCATTTGTGTTTGTTTATTTCCTGGCTAAGGAAGTTTCTGCATCACCCACCGAAAGCCTTTGGAGATGTTCTAATGACTTTTTAGGATAGCAAGTCCCAAGTTCAGAAACTAAAATGGTGAAAGTTAAAACCACACAACAAAAACACAAAGCCTGAATGGCAAGAAAATTATTTGGGAAAATGAAGTAACAGCATACCCGTATTAAAAACATTTTAAAGAAATAAAAAAATCATAATTATAGTTAAGAAAAGGTGACAGAAAACAAAAGTAAAATTGAGCCCAGAAAAGACTCATTTGCCTGAGACCCCTTTCAGCCATGTAATTGAAACTGACAGCAAGGAAGATAGTACTCACAGTTCTATTTGCTACCCCCAACTAACATGGTTGGCCGTTTGTTTTGTTTTAAATAAAATGGGGAAGCAACAAATATATTAAATCCATCTGCACACACAAAAAAAACCAAATTTGCATGTGGAAAACAAATAAGTGGGTGCCTGAATGGGTGATTAGGCGTGCAATTGCCCATCTGCACGGGCCGAGCATCCTTGCAGGTGTGCGCTGCACGGGAGCATCTGAACCCAGAGTCCCCACAAGGAAGGCTGCAGGTGGAAGGAAACCAAAACTCTCGGCCTCTAGACCTGTTCTGAGCCACAGCCCCACCCCAGGAACTCTCTCTGTTACATCTCTGTGGATTCGTTAAGTGATGAAAGTAATCGGCTCCGGATTATCCTAAGTGCCCTTGATGGCATCTCTTGCCACGATTGTTATTAGATGGTATGACTCCTCCTTCGGTCTTCACTCCAGCTGTGCCAGCCTGTCCTTTCATGTACTGAGTGTGCTTCAGCCACAAGACCTTTGCGAGTGCTCTCAGTCATTCTGAAACACTTTCTTCTGTCCCCATCCTGGTATCTTTACTTTGCTGGTTTATTTCATTCACATCCCTGTTCACAGGGCTCCACTCATCAAGGATAGGGTCTAACACACACTTGGGGAAAGTTGTGAAATTAATAAGTCACGATTGATTTTTATGATTTGCTGCATCAGGCACCACAGGGCCTATGAAATGAGGGAGGATTCAGTAAGTTTCAACCCAGTGGAGAAAGAAAGACCGGTGGTGTGTTCATGCAACAGAGCAGAGTGTAAGGGTGCCCTACAGGAAAGCACCTGGGAGGTGCAGTAGCCAGTCACTGACAGTGAGCGGGTTAAGTGTGGGAGGAGGCCAAAAGAACAGGAATCTCTGGAACCTTCTTGAAGGGAAGAAAAAAAAATTAACAAACAACCACAAAAAAATGCATTCAGTCCAAAGAAGTTCTAACACATCCTCAGTTAGCATGACCCTTGTGTCTTCCTTATCAACAGCACTATGTACTACAAGACCTCCCTGAGATATTATATCAGCATCTCCAGCACCAAAGTCTGCAAAGAGCAGAGGAACCACTCTCTCACAGCTTTCATTCTAAAAGGGAATTTACGTGCACATAAAATTTATCTTCAGAAAATTCTAGATTAAGACAGGGAAGCCTTCAAAAAATGCTAAAGTTGGGTCTAGAGAAATGGTTCAGTGTCTAAGAGCACTGGCTGCTCTTCTAGAGGACCCAGATTTGATTCCCAGCACCCACATGGCAGCTCACAACTGTCTGTAACTCCAGTTCTAGGGGATCTGATACTATTTTCTGGGCTCCGAGGGTACCAGGCACCCATGTGGTCTATAAACATACATGTAGCAAAACACTCATATGTATCAAATAAAAATAAATTTTAAAAGACAGTAAGGTTAAGCATTAGAAATCAGTCAAACTTGTCCCTGCCCCTAGAAGACACCAGTGTAACCCCCATTTAAATGTCTGCGGTGATGGAGCACCCTGCCTCACTACCCCGCTCTGTTGGGGTAATGTTAAGCATTTTAAATGTTAATTGGTCCTGCTTGCTGTCTGTTACTTACATTGACTCTGATTGGTTAAATAAAATGCCGAAGCCTGAGATTGGGCAAAGACAGAGAAAGGTGGGACTTCCTAAGATTAGAGCAGGAAGCCTGCGCTTCAGACAGAGAAGAATTGATTCCAGCCAGGAGCAGCAGGAAGGAGGCACACACCATGGGTTAGAAAAAGGAACCTCATTCCACATGGCCAGGAACATCGGCATATTGTGGAGTATGGCAGTCCAAGGGGACGTATGTATGTATGGGATCATATTTGGGTAATAGAATTAAGAGCTAGCTTAGATGGGCTAGGATTGCACAACTCAGGCCAAGGCTTGTTAAAATCCACGTGGTGTCTGTGTGTTCATTTGTAATGGCTGCTTAAAGATTAACAACTGCCGAACCAATTAACAATAACATAAACACTGGGTAAATACTTTAATTAGCTATATATTTTTTTTCACCGCTCCCCCAAAAAACCTAACTGTGCCTCATGCTGCCTTAGTGATGCTCCCTCCGAGTTTAGAAAGGGGTGTGTTCCTTCCAAGCCCCACAAGTGTTCACCACCTGCTTTGCTCTCTCCATACTGATCTCTTCCAGTTCTTTCCTCAGTCTCCAACCTCTTTTTCTCATGCACCCAGTCAGTGCAGAAGGAAATCACTAACAACGATTTCACAAATGCTCTACCCACCAGACAGGCACAGCACCCAGGCAGTGCAGCAGGGTGTCACTGACCATGAGCAGGAAGGGTGGGACATGGCCACCTCACTGGCCTCTTCCACCTCCTCCATGCTTCTCCCTTTATTCCATTTTGCACTGACCTAGCACATAGACAGTTGGGCTCTTTGCTAAGAGCTAATCATTGTGCCTGGGAGAGGAAGTGGGGACACACAATCTGATGGAGTCAAGGAGCAAGGCCTATCCAGAAACACCCTGGCAGCATCATTTACTTTTGTGACCTAGACCTTCAACTGCCTCCTTCGCCATAAACTCGGCCTAAGTTCTAACCCCTTGGAAGCAAAAAAGACAGACAAGGCCAACTCCTGGCCCTGCTTCATTGAAGAGACACTAAACTTAGGACAGACAAGGCCAACTCCTGGCCCTGCTCCATTGAAGAGACACTAAACTTAGGAATTCTTGCAGCAAGCTCCAGTGAGTCAGAAGGCTTCTAATCCACTTCCCAGATTCACCTCTTTCAAGCAGCACATACAGATAAAGGTAATGCTGGAGAATGTAGCTTTTAACCCTCTCTGTATCTGAGAACTGAGTTTCACGCTACAATGTGCTATGTGATGTTGGGAAAGACACTTAAGGTCAACAAACCAATGAATCCCAGAAAGTAAGACAAAAAGAGAACTTTATTTTTTATTTGTTTATTTACTATATGAGGGCTACAAATGGGTGGAGGCTAGAAGACAACTTCCAGTGTAGTTCTCCCTCAGGCACCATCCACCTTGTTTTCTGAAGCAGGATCTCTCCTTAACTGGGGGCTCAGCAAGTAGACCAGGCTCCCTAAATTCTCCAGCATAGGGATCACAGGTATATGCCACCACACCAGTTTTTTGTTTTTTTTTGGTTTGTTTCTTTGTTGTTGTTTTAAACATGGGTTCTAGAAATCAAACTCAGCTCCCAGACTTGTACAGCAAGTACTTTACTGACTGAGTCCACCCAGACCTCCTTTGAATTGTCAAGTGCCAACAGCCAAGCAACTTCCCATACGCCTTCATTGTTGCTTCTCTGCCTCAGCCACAACAGACTCAGTAAATGACCACAGCTAAACTGCATGTAGCCTCGGGGTCCTTTCCACCACACCTCATCCAGGATACCCTGACCACAGGAAATGAAACACAAACCACCCAATCCTCAGATCAGGAAAGATGAGGCCCATGGATAGACAGCCACGACCTGGATAAATTTCAGTGCGAAGAGCCAATCTAGAACAAGAAAGCCCATTTCCTCCACTAAGTCTGGTCTTCTGGGGCTATTCTTTGCTACCGTGTTAAGCTATGAGAAGTCTACATCAAAGGTTTCTAACAAGGAGCAAAAGGTTCTGAAAGGCCAGGGTGGGAGGATAGATGCCCACTGGCCTGTAGTGGACAGGTACTATGTGGAAAACCACCAGGGAACAGCTCTGCCTAGCAGATGATAACTCAAGAGCGGGGTGCAGTGGTGTGGGCAAGCTGAGGAGGGATGCTGCAGGGAGAAAGGAGGGAGAGGGCAGCAGGAGCCATCAAGGATGGCAGCAAGCAGGGAAGCAGGGACTGGGAAAGACAAGGCTGGAAGAACAAAGCAGTCTTTGTGCAGTTTAGCAATGATCCTGGTGAAATTAATTTAATGGAATGAAAACTGAACACAGAAAGGAAAGCTAAGAAAGGAGTAGTTGGGAATGTCAAAGCCTGTCTCCACTCTCAATATAAACTGTATTACAGGAATACTTTCATTATGTAAAAACCTATTTTGTTTTCATGTCATTCTTAGATTACATCATAGTGTAGCTACAGCCATCTCATACCTTATTATAAATAAATCACTAGCTTAAATCAGAGACTAAGCCAGGCCCACTGATTTAAAAGGAAAATATTAGATCATTTTTAATAACTGATATAATTCAAGTCATTTGCCACTGAGGGGGTGAGGTAATCCTGTGCTAAGCGGGCCCAAGGTGGGAAATGAGGGTCAGCATCGAGCAGGCTTAGAGATGACAGCGTTTAGAGACACAAAGGTAGCACCAGCACTTGCTCCAGGACTATCCTCTGTGTCAGAAAAACTTACTTTCCCTAGTGATACCCCAAAAGCCTCCCTCACTAAACTGTTCATGGACACTTTTCTAAGAGTCACTATTTCCCAATTACAGAAAAGAGGAGTATCACGTGCTGTTTGAATATATGCCTCCAACGCCACTGGGGTAAATGAGCAACAATGAGGCTTTTAGTTATTCAGGAAAACATGAAATCTCTAGGGCACGCTCTGAGGCATGCACCCAGTCACCAGGACCCTGGAAAATGAAAACACTGAGAGGGAGAAAAGTACTAAGAGTGATTTCCAGCAGAGTTACACATGACAGACAGAAAAGATAAGCAGAGCTGGAGAAATGGGTTGGCAGTTAAAAGCACTGGCTGCTCGCACAGAGGAGCTGGGTTCAGTTCCCAGAACCTGCAATGGTCCATAGCTGTGTTTAACTGCAGCTCCAGGAGGTCGGATGCCCTCTTCTGGCCTCTGCAGGCACTGCACACATATGGATGCAAAAAAACACTCATACATATAAAACAAAAATAAGTAAATGTTGGAAAAAGAAGAGAGAAAAGTAATGCTCCACCAACTACATAGTAAGCAGCTCACTCAGCAGACACTCATGTCCATGACAACCACTGGAGCACAGGGGACTGTGAGGCCGACACTTTACATCCGGAAATCTAAAACCCAGCTTGTGTATGTTGTATTTACCCATAGAACTAGCTCTATGTCTTACTATGCATTTTCACTACACATAAATCATGGGTAAGGAACACTTTGGGCACACTAAGAGTATACTTTAAAAAAAGAGAGTAGTAACTTCCAGGCCAGTAGCATTTTTAATGGCCACAGCTATGCTTTGCTCTGTCTTGGGCTCTGAAGCTACTAATAACCTTGACTCTGATTTTAAATTTCTCATTTCCATTAACTTTGAAAGAGGCGATTAGGAGGAACACCATGGGAACCCGACACCGTCTATAAGATGACCTGCTGAGCCGGATTTTATGAGAAGACTATTTTGGTAGGGAAAGAGACGGATGCCCTGGAAAGAAACTCTCAGCCAGACAGAAGGTATTGGCTGAGGTTTCCTGTCTGATCCCGTTAGCCTCACAGCAATGTTGTGCATCAGCTCTCTGTTCCTAATGCAAACGTTATTCATAACTACAGAGACACACTGTCTGAGCCAAGAAACACTATTTATTCAATCTCTCAGGACACAGTATGACCCAACAGAAGCAGCACACCCCTGAAATATAATGTAAGGGACAAGATGGAGGCTCCAGGAGTCAATTTTGACCTACTTTTACCTAATCTCCTTCTGGAACAGGAGAAAGGCTAGAAAAAGAAAGGAAAACATGCCTAAAGGTTACATGGTACAAAGTGACAGGGTGGCCAGGTTGGGAAGGAAAATGTTGACAGGCATCTCCTGAATTCTCCCTGCACTACACACTGAGGAGGACCTGCCCCCTCCCCAGCTCTCGGTGTCTCACCTACACAGCTAAGGGCTCAGGCAAGAATTCCAGTCATTTCCACCAAAGCAGCTGACAAAAGCCAAAAATGTAGAGGTGGGGAAGGACTGCATAGCTGACTGCTTGAGATTCTCCTCCGAAGCCTCAGGGCAATTCTGCATGCTATGCTGCTGCATATCAATGTTTTCAGGAAGGATTTCAAATGGAATTTTCCTCCAAAAAGTTTCCAAGGCAAACTGATCTACAAAGATGTTGAGTTTATTCAGTAGCTCTGGTAATTCTCATCTTAGCATAGCATATGTAACCTGGAAACCTATGACCAGCAGTCCCTAAAAGTCCTATGTAATCCACATCCTGAGAATCACATCATGTGATTCCCTCCCGTTGCCCACAGCTGACTGTAGTGATACACACAAAGAGAATAGTGTATCATTTCCAGTGTTGGTAATAAAAATAGATAAATAAACAAGTAGATCAATAAGAAACAAAGAAAGAAACCATGGCTTACACATGAAAAGCCCTTTGACATTCGGGGAAGCTGACTGCCTTGGGAATTTGCTCCATGGACAGACCTGCAAGGCCGGAGTGGAAAGCACCTCTCAGAGCAACAACCTGAGGAGAGTCGGAGCTTTGTGGAGGATCTCCCCCAATGGAAACTTCAGAAGAGACCACAGCTCTCAGAGCAACAACCTGAGGAGAGTTGGAGCTTTGTGGAGGATCTCCCCCAAGGGAAACTTCAGAAGAGACCACAGGGAGGAAAAACTCAACTGCAAGCCCATCTGTGGGCCCCATCTAAGCTGCCAAATCTCTAACCTGTGCTTCAAAAGATGTTCCTTGTTTCAGCTGATAATTTGGGGAAAACGTTACACAGGAACGTTAGCTGGTAATACTGTACCTGAGTACGAAATGCTCAAATTCTGGAACACTTTAATGGTCCTCCCTACTAAACATACTGTTACTCACTAAGCCTATTAAACAGTCCACCAAAGGTTCAGTATCAGGAACTCTTGAAAGAAACCCGTGCGCTCAAGAACACAGAAATGCTTTCTGGCTTTGAGACCAGACACAAGCACACCCTGGCCTGTGTGAATGCACAGTATATAACTGTGAATATAACACCACCATATAAAAAAGTCAATATAGCACTTTCTGCTTCTAGTTAGAGATGAGCTGGAGACAGAAGCACACTCACATGTGTTTTGACCTGTTCAGTCAAACCTTGATCTTATCAACACCAGCTCTCAGACACGGACCAGCCTCTGTTGCCCAAACTATGGTCACAGGCCCACTCTACCATCCACATGCAATTACATTAGAGATCAATCCTCCCTCCTGGAAACTTTCCCCAGGGTCCCAATCCTCTCTGCTCTCCCTGCCCTTCCGTCTAGGCCATGTGAGATCTCCCAATCATAACCTCTCATAAGACTTGAAACACGTTTTCTGACAAATAAAAACACTATGAGCGATCATCTTCCCGTTGTATATGACTGTATTCTCTATGTACCTTTCCTCAAAAATCTCCTTCTAGAGATTAGGGGAGCATGCCTAACTCACAATAACATCTCAAGGAATCTAAGATTGGGCTGTGCATTGAGCTCAGAGCCAGGCAACCTGATGATCATATACAAAGTCATGGGTTCCACCTCCACTGTAGGAAGAAAAAAACAGGCGGAAGTCACGAACTTTCTGACAACTGCTGGAATCAGGGAAGAAAACAAGGACATATTCACGATAACCAGAAGTAATAGTTTGACAACAGTCTACAAAGACCCTTCCACTCATGCACGCAAACACCTACCACAAAGTAAGCTAGTGAGAAAAAGCCCTAACAACCCTGATCTCCCAGGACCGTGCATGCCCACTGCACTGGAAGCCAGGCGAGACACTGGGGAACTAGGAGAACGACTGAAAAGACCCTCCTCTACCTTTTCTGTCCTCGACAGCAATCATACCTCCTACAAGATGGCCCTACTACATGAAGACCCAGAGACTCTGGGAGAGACTGCGTGGGCCTGTGTTCACACTCAGTGAGTCCCCTTGTAATTTGTGAAACAAGTAAATAAAAATGAAACCTGGCTTAGCAGATGGTGACAAATGCTCAGAAGCCAGCTGGCCAAGTATCTGCAGGGAGCCAAGACATCCACCTCTAACAGAAATGACCAATGCTTTGCTTCCGGCACAGACTAATACCTGGTAGCTCTTAAGACCAAAACGGAAATATTTAAACTGAAAGTCCTTGGCTACAACAATTGTACGTTGATATCCAAAGAGGGAAATAATTTCCTTCCTGACTCCCACTGGGCCAGGCATGCTTGGGGCAGAAGGTGTGATTATGTGAACAAACAAAGCAAGAATCCCATAGCCTAGACTACAGCTTCTCCAGGTATCTCAAGTGCAGAACTTGCGGGTCTCTGTAGTCACCTCCTGGTACCTCTTACTGCTTTAGGTTCAACTTTAATGATTAATAACGTTCCAAGTCTAGTTTTCTTTCCTTCTAAAACTCAGAACAAGCTAGTCCTCATTTGGTCTTGGGGAGGACAGCGCCTCGGGGTGGAGAAAAGGACGAATGTCAAACACAAATACTATGTACTAGGTACAGTCCTAGAGTCCTAACCTTTACAGTATCTTCCTTTCCTTTTAATTCATTTTCAATCTTGGAGGAAGAAAGCAATTACAATAACCTATCATGAATGAATAGGCCACACTTGATAAATTACTTGCACAAAACAAATATAAGAGGCAGGCAAGACAATCAATGTGACCTAACATCCTGAGATTGGGAAAATGAAAGCAAAGAAAGGCTACCACTTCATTATCCACCCTGCCACACTCTACCTCTGCATGCGTGCACAGTGATCATCTGCAGCCACGGGGCTCTCAGGGCCTCTTTCACTGTAGATGTTTGTTTAGTCATCACAAAACCAGGCTGCCCAGCCTTATCTGTAACACAACCCCGGAACTACTCAACAGATTCAGCCAGTGCCTGGTAGAGCACCCTTGGGTAAAGGCACACTCACAACCTTCAGATTTATTCTTCCAGCCAGGAAAATGTGTCATGTGCCTTTCACGCACCAGACACCCCAGTAGATAATGGGACAATAACACTGTCCTTCTTCTGACTGGGTATAACATTCTTGAAGGTCAGCGTCGTGAATGTCCCAGCCTCCTGCCTTTTTCAATCCAACTCTTGATGGCACTTCATTTTGGTCCTCTCAGTACCTCTGTGTGGAGTCCAGCTGGCTAATGTCCCATTCAGGAGATGACCCAAGGACTGAAGCATAACACTCCAGTGAGATCTGAGAGCCTCAGTCCTTCCTCCCCAATAGGATAACTGCTCAGAGGAGCCACTTCCCCTCTGCTGTGTGGCTGCCATGAAGGTGAGTAAGGCAGTCTGTGGCGTGTGTGTTCCAAGCAGCAGTTCCATTCTTTGGCCTCGGTGACAGGTCCATCAGTGTGCAGTCACTGAAGCCTTTCGGAATGTGGCTCACTCTGGCTCACTCTCCTCCAGATAGGAAAGTAGATGTTTTCAGCCTGGTCACTGAAGAGCTCTATGCAGATGTTCCTAGCCTGGTCACTAGACAGCTACCGAACCATAAGGCAACTTATCTTGAGGATGATAAGGCCAACAACCAAAAGAGACTGAGCAAAGACCAATGCAGGCCTGGAGTCCTGCTCAAGCTGAGCCTGAAGGCCCCTCCCCTCTAAACCAGGTCTCCTGAGTTTGCAAGGTACCCTGCTCATACATAGGCCAAGGCTATGTCACCCCTTCAGAAGCAAGCATCGCTGCTGAAGCATAACTAACTTCAGGATAACAGAGACTTCTGAGCCTCTTCCAGTGTACTCAGTGAGGCAGCCTTTCCTGTTCTGTCATTACACCCTTTTAGTTCATTAAATCTAAGTTCAAGGCTACCACAATTTCATTTCAGACACTGG
The DNA here is from genome assembly GCA_907164525.1 of Lophiomys imhausi. Classification (NCBI taxonomy): domain Eukaryota; kingdom Metazoa; phylum Chordata; class Mammalia; order Rodentia; family Muridae; genus Lophiomys; species Lophiomys imhausi. The sequence goes on along the minus strand of CAJQZJ010033514.1, from coordinate 1,622,218 downwards.
GAAACTCAAAAGATAAAGCAGGTAACAAAGATTCCCACTGATGCTGTAACCACAAGCTGGGCTTGGGGAGGAATATTCAAGTCCATGCTTAAGACTTCGTTAGAGAAATACTGCCAAGTCGAGCCAAAGAGTGCTGGCTACTTATGCTATGGAGACCAGCCATACGATGAAAGTAGCGGAACAACAAAGAAAACAAGAGTGACAAAACACAAGGATGCACTCCGTCACACTTCCAAACCAAGCTGGGTTTTTCCCAATCACAACAGCACTCACTGTGTTTTGAAAAGCTCCACAACACTCAGAGTGAGGTTTGTTATTTACGGTTTAATGCCAATCCTTATAGTACATAGGGACTGATCCTCATTACAGAGACCATAGAATGAGTCAGTAAAAGCCTCAGGAGGAATCCCCCAACTACTTCCCCTCAGCTTGTCACCAGGACACCACCAGGTCGCATCCTACAGATGATTCTTTATGCCATATCCACCTTAGCTATCTGAAATAGAGAGCCATTGCAAGACAACTTCTCTGATAACCATTTTCCTTTCCAACAGACAGCAACAAAACACACTCAATCAGCAATGGAGCACTAGCAGGTCATTAAAACAAAGGCTCACACCCTCTGGGAGGCTAAGTTAGCCCTCTCCATCTCCCAAGGTTGATGGGAAAATAAAGTGAGGTTGCAAAAGAAGAAGGCACATTACACAAGAATAAACAAGAAACATCTAATTACTTTGATTTCTTCCCCACAAATGTAATCAGTGTTTCCTGTCATCTTCATGTCAGACTTTCAATTTCAATAACACTTCACTTCTTGCCAAAGGAGAAAGAAGGGAGCCACACAATTACTGGCAAGATGAAATAATTATCACTAAGTTTTCCTCAGGTTTCTCTGCACGCCACCTTGCAAGAGGTGAAGCCCACCTTTGCTTTGCCACATATGTTATTGGTATTCTTATATCTAGCCTGCTGCCACAAAACCAATTCAAAATAATAAATAATAAGAATAGAAGATACTTTAGACTTCTCCGCTTCTCAATTCTTGTTACTAGCATCCATAATTTGATTAAATTTGATTAAAGCGTGTATATTGCTATTTTAAAAAAGGCATATTTCTGTGTAGGACTCACCAACTAATGGAAAATACCTCCCCTCCAACGAAAGACCAGCGAACAAGGAGAAATGCAAAACCAGCTGACTCGCTATCTCTGCTTCTCTCCTTGAGCCTGTGTTCCCACCTGTGAAAAACAGAGAGAGAAATATTTGAGTCTCTCAGCTCTGACCAGCTTCAGTACTTCCCACACTGACGACATCTCTGACTAGAGTAGGCCATACTGGATGATGCCTGAATTCTAGACCACCTAAACCTCCAGTGAGGATTAGGCACTCTTTGTTTCACATGTTTATCTCAAAGGAAGGAAAAGAAAATGCTCTCCCTCTTCATAGTTTAACATCCCTGGAAAGTAGCCTCATCTAAATAAAGAAGTACAAATAGGTCACACAGATGCAATTAAGGAAGAAAAAAAAATATGGCTTAGTGTCCCTCTGAATTTCAATTTGCTTACCTGTAAAATGAGAACTAGCGAGCCACAGAAAGCTTCAAAATCTTCTTACTCATTGGTAACTCCTCAATACGACACATCATTGAGAACTATGGCTCTTTTCTAAGGATTATGCAAAGTATACTCCAGGACAGTTGGACTATTATAAAACTTGTCCAGGGTTCACACAAACCAGAAAAATTCCACCCTGATTCTCATAGTGTCTTTGAGCATTTTCTAACCGATCATAATTGCCTCATGTCCATGGTACCTGTCTTCTTATCTGTGTATAAACTTGAGTTGGGAAATAACCTTAATGTGACTTCCCCAATTTGTCCTCAACAAGACAGTCTGGATACCAGGTTAGGCAAATGGCCACCCAAGAAGCCATCATTAGTGATGAGGGACTTAGGACTTGATTCACTAGTTCTAGTTACTGCCCATCTTTAACAGGGGACACAGACTGACTAACTAGGACAGGGACTTGCCTTGTGTTAGACACTCAAGTAGACCCCAACAACAAAACAAAATTCCATAAAGAAAATGGAGTTTAATTGAGATGAACCCACTGAAGCCGTTCACTTCCCAAGAGTTTGTTGTCTTCAGCATATCAGAAATCTCAAAAATCACTTTCACCAGCGGTATGATTTCAAATTTGCCCCCCCAAAAAATAGTTTGGCCAACTTTAGGGCTATGGACAGTGTGATCTGATAGAAAAAAAGCTACCCCCAACCCAAAATTCCATAAAATCAAAGCTCCCTATGCAGAGCAAGGAGAAAAACACTTTCTAAGAGAGGCAAGGTGTTCATGACTTGTCAGATTTCTAAGCCTCATTGAAAGTCACAGCTCTCCACCCTGGGCCCTGGGGGAGTCACATCCACTCTGCAGCATCCCTCCATGTGACAATGTAAGTGGTCTCCCTTTCCCATAGTCAACTTCTCTTTTAATAATTGTCTCCTTCTTTGCCATAAAGAGAACAAGCCGCTTTGCTGAAGAACTGCTGAGAAATGATTGAAGTTCCCATGCAAACAAACCATTTAGCAGAGTTCAAATGCAATTTAAATTACCAGTTGTTAAAGTGCTCCTCAATTTCACAGTAAGTTTCCAAGGAGAATTATAGGCTATATACTATTTAATTGGTTGTTTTCTATTTTTTAACATCCTTTTATTCCCTCCACCCTTATATTTCAGAATGTCTATAAGAGCTTCCCTTAAAAAAATTTATACATTGTTCAATAGATTAGACCTAAATATTAAAAAGCATCAGAGAAACTGCTGCAGGTGTTTGCCACTCAGCAGAAATGGACAGCTTTTCAAAATATGTAGAATTTTTAAAAATCTTAGAAATCACTAAATGTCCACCCTCTCTACAGACGAAGACACTATAGCCCTGGGAGTGAAAGGAGGGGTTGGTCTGAAACCTTCTCCCTGAAGAGTGATATATTCAAGGGACCCCTCACAGCTCCCAGTCTCAAGCTAGTGGGCATCTTTTTCACATGGTATTTGTAGGCCAGCCATTGGACATCTTTTTTTTACATGCTGTCTGTAGGTTTCAGAAGAAAGTGAGAAATACTCAAGGAATTCGGTTTGCCGCTTTAATATTTTTTTAAAGAAAATATGGAACCCCTCTTCACAAAGCCTCCTGGCTTGTAAAGTGGAAATGCCAAATGTCTCCCCAAAAGGGAGGATCAGAAAGAAAGACTGAAGAAAGAGTGTGGAGAAGAAGAGGGCAAGCACATTCTCAGCAGCAAAAGTTGAGACACTCATGTAGATTCATCAGACAGTCTAAGGGACTTTGTGACGGCAGACCCATTCACTGCTTTAAATGGCCCTGAACCAGCAGCTGCCATGGAGAAAGAGGACAGAGAGAACAAAGTCAGGCAGGCCATGGCACATGTGTCAATAGAAAGGTTTCTAAAAGACATCAGGAGCACAGTTCCAAGTCCAGGGCTTGTGTTAATGAGTTTAACCTCTCCCAGCTCAAGCTCCCTGTCGGTAAAACAGGGCCCATACTACCTGCCCTTCAGGGTGTGGATGACCATGTCCTGGAGTCCTGCATGCAGCAATGTAGTCAGAGACTACACACTGCGCATAGATGCATGTCCACCTCTTTCTGAGTTTTCTTTTATTTCTCAAGGACCATGGCTCTACAGATACAATTAATTTGGATTAAAAACTTAATATAAACCATTTGTGTTCTGAGATGTGTGATGCTCCTTCAAACTAAGTTCATTTATGCAGTCATTTTCAAAAATAAAATACATGAGCACTTCATGTGTGTTTTCCTTCTAATCCAAACTATTTGAAAATGCTACTTTAAAAAATATTTTCAAGCCAGGCAGTGGTGGGGGTGCATATCTTTAATCCCAGCACTAGGGAGGCAGAAGCAGGTTGATGTCTGTGAGTTCGAGGCCAGCCTGGTCTACCGAGCTAGTTCCAGGGCAGCCAAAGCCACACACTGAAACCTTGTCTCAAAAAAAAAAAAAAAAAAAAAAGAAAGAAAGAATATTTCCAAACCTAATTTTTAATCCCACATTAATCAACCTCACATCCAAAACCTTATTTCAACACTGAGAAAGAGTTCCTACTTAGACACAAAGGAACCTGAGGACTGGAATGTACATTAAAGGTTCAGGGATTAATATTACCAAAGTCTTCAAAACCCATCTGTGACAAGGGTTTTATTAATTATAGTCACAAATAGAATATGGACATTTATTCTACTTCTCAGGGCAGAAATATACCTTTAAAAAAAACTGCCATTTTCACACTTCAAATTGCTTTGGTATAAAAATAATGGCTGCGTTTAAAAAAATATTCATGTAAGAAACCTGCAAATCTGTTGTCTGTTCTACTTTATAGTTAAGTTCTTAAGTAAAAAGCTCAGAGACCTGGCATTAGTCAGGTACCTGTAGGTGTCCCAAATATAATGACCTGAGAAAGGATAGCCATGAAACACCATGAGATCAATTCTAAAACAGATTCCAAATGGCTGTGCTCATGATCAAACAAAACCTGAGGAACCCTAGTACTGACTACTGAAACCCCCCCTGGAGTAGCTGTTGGTTGACATGCTGGCATATTCCCTGCAGTCACAAGTATAGAAAACAGATGTTTGCCAGCGGGGCAGCCTTTGATAAAACAGTATGAACGTAACAGGCATAGGTGCCGAGATGTGTGCAGATCCCAGGAAGAACTCAGCTCCCTGTAGGAATGCTGAACATACAAGACCTCATGAAAAGACTGCAAGAGCGAGTCCATGCCATGTTCTACTGCAGTTATGGAAGTTCTCTTCAGAGGCTGTAACTTCTCAAGTAAGCCTGAAAACCCAAGATGATTTCCACAAATGAAGGAAGAGAAAGGGCATAGGGAACCAATGGGTACAGGGAACCAATGGGTACAGGGAACCAATGGACACAGGGAACCAATGGACACAGGGAACCAATGGACACAGGGAACCAGTGGACACAGGGAACCAATGGGCACAGGGAACCAAAGGGCACAGGGAACCAAAGGACACAGTAACCAAAGGGCACAGGGAACCAATGGGCACTGGGAACCAAAGGGCACAGGGAACCAATGGGCACAGGCCTTCAAGATGAGCTCAGAGAACCCTCTAAGACACTACTGAGGCTAATGGCACAGAGCTAAAAGGATGCAATGGCACATGAAGCTGGAGAGGGATGTTACAGCCAGAACATGGAGGACCTGTCATCCTGGCTTGAATTGTAAGCCTCATGGGAACTGCAATTTGGGAAATAATACAAGAAAAAAGCTAAATGGCTCACCCATCTCTTTAATAAGGATTCCCTTCCATAGTCAACCTTCCATAACAGCAAGATAGGAGCCTGTAAGGGATAATTCCAGAGGAGATGATGGCTCTCAAGTAGATCCTAATCCACAGCTCCACGGTCCCTTTCTTCTAAGTCTACAACTCTTACAGGAAAGAGACTAGGCTTCATGCCCCCAAGCAAGACCTCCATTCTCCCATGAGGGATAGCCAGCTCCCGATGGGTTGAGACCAGCTCTAACTCTTCCCTATCTCTTAAGAAGCAGGATCCAGTCTGACTTATACCTGTGGGTGCTGAGAATCCCACAGCACAAAGCTTCTTCTGGGCAGCCTAGGCACAACAACGTGGAACACTCAGTCAACAGTGCCTAGCCTGATGTGATCAATTAGGATGTGTGGAATTGTTCTTTCCTTTAAAGGCGCCATGGTAGCAATTCTGTGCACCCACAGACCCAGTAAAATGAAACACTCTCTCTGACCTTAAAGAGCTCCATATGAAAGAAGAGATTTGACAAATATAGCAAAATTCAAGAGTTGAGGAAGAGGCACAAGTTCCAGAACACATCATGACATGGGGTGATCATTTGTTTAAACCCACATGATGGAAGAAACTCAGTCCTGCACCTCAACTGACAGCTAGGAGCCAAGCATGGATCTTGTGCTTGTAAGCACAAGTACATACACTCCGCACTCCGCTGCCTCACAGCTAACTGGCGCAGGTGAACACAACAGAGCCCTCTTCTAGGGCAAAGGAGGAAGTGGCAGCAAGCAGACCGCCAAGTGGTGACCCGCCATTGACTGCTCTATAACATAACGGGAGTCTACAGATAGAGAGAGGTGAGGTCATCTCAGGCTAAAGTGACAGCGTGAGCTGAAGCATGGAGGTGAGCGACCGCAGGATATGTGAGGAGAGGCAGAGAGTGCGCTGCGTGAGCAGGGGCATCAAGAGAGTCTATGGTGGACACATACTTGATTCTGGTTATGACAAGCCCTCGATACTTGCTTACAACTATGACTACTAGAACAATCCTATTTTTCAAAGAGAATCGTGGCATAGTTTCACCCTTCCTTGGGATTTCACATGCCAAAGCTGGGACCAACCAAGTAGTATTTAGGGATCTGGGCCATGAAACAAAATAGGCCCTCGAGTTTCTTTGCGATGAAGGAGAGGGGGACGACGCTATGCACGGCTTTGACATTACGGGTGGGAACATCTTTTCCCGTTCCGCACATCTGGGCTTTGAGAAAAGCCACTAGGAAAATCCAGACCACGGCTGCAGTGTAAGGTCCCAGGCTTCGTGAACACGGCGTGGGGAGTGGGGTGGGAGTTAGAATCAAAGAAACTTCCCTCCACTAGTGGATTTTTCCAGTTCTTAACTGCAGAGCTTCAGCAAGCCACTTCCTTTTAACGAGGACCCAGGCTGTAAGAACGGCATTCTTGGAGCCAAGTCACTGTGACAGCAACTAACCTGTGGAGTTGAAGGTGAGGGACAAGTGTCTCCAGATGTAAGCCGACATATTTAGCACAGGTGCTCCCCCTCCCCCTTCCCCCAGGGCACCATGTTGATAGCGTAGAATGAAAGCCGCCCAGTCTTCCTGGAGGAGTCTAAATCTGGACTTGTCAACAGTTTTTTCTCCTGCTGAAAATTGAGCTGTATTCCCCAGGCAGGCCATTACATCTTTTTGTGCCAAATTGTTTTCATCTTTTAAATGACCCAGTAATCCCACTTTGGGCAATATACATAAGGGAATAATCCAGAAGGAAAAAAGACGGCAATTTGTTCAGAGATGTTATTCATAGTGCTATTTCTACTTCTTTCTATACCCCTCTATTATAGCACTATCTCACTGTGCTGTAATTATCCACTCCCCTTCCATCCGCCTCCAAATTATCTCCGAATCAATCCCCAGCACCTACCACAAAGCCTAGCATACAGTAAGAACTCAATAAATGTTTGTTGACGGAACGGGTAATGTGAAAGAGATTTCCAAAGAAACAAATGAGCGCAAACAAAGCACCAGTTTTTAAGAGATGGTGTTAAACTGGTTTCTTTCCTCCTTTTTAGAAAACCTCTTAACTTCAGACTGCAAACTACTTCAAGAAGACCATTTTAAAAGCCTCAGGAATGATTGCCCGCCAATTTAGTTTAGGATTTTCTTGAAGAATGTCTGCCTTAGCCAGCTGTAGGACAGGTGGCCAAAGGGTACCCAGAAGCATGAGACCCATACAAGGTCATTTTGGCCTGGTAAGTAGAGGGCTTAGTGATCATAGCCTCTCAGCATAACTCTGACACGACTTTGTTGTGGGACTTTGACTAAACTGCCTAAGAGACCTTTCTCTCCACCGGAAAACAGGGGTATTTTCTGGAAAGCCCAGCTCAGGCAAAGGAAGCCCAGAGTGAACCAGGTAACAGAAAGCTAAGATCAAGTGAAGAAGCCCAGGAGATAGGCTCCTCACCATACCCTAAAGCCACAAGAGGTTTTGATGCAAGTTTCCCTGGAACCCCTGAACCTTGAAGGCCCATTTTACATGATGGAGGGTGTGTTGCTAGACATGCATAAACAAGAGAAAGAGATTTCTTCATGAACAGGAAACACCCTAAAAAAGGACTGGAACATAGCTCAGTGACAGAACACACACTTAGCATGTGCTGAACAAAACAAAAAGTTAACATGTCAAATGTCATCACTCCGAAAGTTTCACATTCTTGGTGGGATAGAAAGCATTATATAAAAAAAAAAAAAAGAACAGCTAGAGAGGGCAAAGGAAGCTGCGCAATATGAAGGACTTGTTTTGGGGTGTTCTAACAGCTCCAAGTCAGGAAGCCAGAAATTGCTGCACCATAAATTGCTTGGCTAAAAGCTGAAGGTTAGAATTCAGAGGGGAGTCCATAGTCTTAGCTGGGAATTCTCATAGCTTCTCCACGAAATAACACTGATGTGTGTTCATAAAGCGCTGGGTCCATTCACCCTGCCATTTCTCTAAAGGAAATCACACTTTGGGGTCGTATTGAAAGCACCCAGAAACAAGTCCTGAACTTCTTCCGCCTCCTTCATCCCACAGCACCAGCACTGCTTCAGGCAGCACCCCACCCCTCCCCGCCCCTTCACCTGGAAGGTGACAAAAGTCTCTAAGGTTTGTGTTTCTTCTGCTATTGCCCTCATCTTATAAAGAACTTCTCACAGAGCCACCAGAAAGGCGTTTGTAAAATGTACCTCTGGTGGTTACCAGCAGACCTGGCCTAGGGACTTGGAAGCAAACTCATGGTCTCACAGTTTACTCACACCTCTCGGTCCCTTCCAGCTCTCCTCTGCTGCTTTTGCATCTGCAGTCATGACCTGCTGGCGCAGCACATCCCTGTTCACCACACATGACTCCTTCCCACTTTGCACTAGCAATCCACTGCCTCCCCTGCCCTTTCCTCTGTCCTTCCTGTGGCTAGCACTTGTCACTCAGATCCCGTTGGAACTGGCCTTTGCAAAGCCCCTCCCCCACATTCAGCCTTGTGCCCTTGGTGAATCTTCCTCTGGATTATTGATCACTTCCATGTTTCTTTCTTATCTCCTCCCCAACACGTCCTTGCTGCTTTGTATATTTAATTCAGCAGTCTGCACCCTGTGCTGGGATACTACCCACAACAGAAAAATGCATAGGAGACTCAACAATGATCAACAAAGCTAGGAGACCAAGGAGAGAGCTTAGTGCTGAGTTCCAGCCCCAGAATACACGTTTTAAAAAGACAACCACAGTGTCATACTTTTGCAGTTCAAGTACCAGAGAGGTGGAGACAGGGACATCCCTGGCACTCACTGGCCAGCCAACCTTGCCTACTTGGTGAGTTCCAGGCAAATAAGAGATCCTATCTTAAAAAAAAAAAAAGACAGCATCTAGAGATGTCCTCTAACCTACACACACACACACACACACACACACACACACACACACACACGCACACACACACCACATATGTGATTTAATAAAATTATATTAGACACACGACACAAAAGAAGCCTGGCAGAACAGCCCAGGGTAAGTAAGCCAGCCTTGGCCTTTGCAGTAAAACAGACCCAGATCCCTAAGCCGATATGCAAGGGCCAATAAAGGAGCTGGGCAGGTCCTCACACTTCCGTAGGTCTTGCTTTTCTCACAGGGAAATTACGAGATAGTGTGCGTGTTATAGCATGGGGAAGTTACAGAAAGCCATAGACTGGTCACCGTAAGGCTCAGCGCAGACTAAGCTGTGCTGTCAACAGCTGCGTTTTCTAGGCTAGACCCAGAAACCAGCAATGTGCTACCCAGGCAAGACACAGATGGACAGCAGAGTAAGTCAAAGGCCCCCAAGATGAGCACAGCCACTGGTCACAAGAGCCTCCTCTGCCTTGCTTGTAGGACAGTAGGAGTGTACTGTCCAGGGACTGGACCGACAGAAGTATGGGTTCCGGTCCCAGCAAATCCATCAGGGCAAGCAAGCCACCATAAGATACTATGAAATACAACAACAGATGGACTCCATAGCGGCCAGCTCTTGCAGCATTGAAAACCCATCATATCTCCACAAAGTCACACATGCAAAGCATTCATTCCAGACTCTGTGGGCCACAGCAATGTGTCACACTTCAAGTCCAACCACAGCTCTGCTCTGAAGGGTAAGACCGCCCTTCCCTAAGTTCCCACACACAGCACTGTTGGTTTATGGCTTTACCCCTAGCAATCAAATAACACCCCCAAATTATCTTTCTACCCAGCTGAAGCTAGGCCTCAGGTGGAAACAAATACAGTTTTGTTTGCTGTTGGTTTTTTGTGGGTTTTTTTTCCAGTACAAATAAAAGTTTTCCTCAAACTGACCACATTTCTAAATCTCTGTGAGAACTGTTCCCCTGCGAACACAGCTATCCCTGCTCCAAACTAAAGCAGTCAACATTCCTCACCATATTTCCCACCACCACCCTGTGCAAGCCAGCATCCCAGGTCTGCTGGCAGGAATGCTACCGGCAATAATGATATACTCACCTGAGGTCACCACCACAGACAGCTTGCCTTCACTGCCCTTACTGCCTCTCTCAAAGCCAGGCCCAGGACAGAACACAGCAGAGACGTGGTCCAGAGCCTGAGGGGAACTGGATGAAGCGCACTCTCTTCAGCCTCCAGAACAAGGGGCAGAGCAGGGAGGGGGAAGGGTCGAGTCGGGGGAGGGGGCTCAACTTGGTTTCTGGAAACAAGAATTCAAATCCTGCTTCTCCCAAACCCTGAGTCACCTCCTTCCCTTCCAATAGATGAGTGTGGTGGGTAAACATTTCCATATATGGAGAAGAAGCAGGAGGATGTCAGAAAAATCACCCTTCTCTCTGGCACTTCAAGAACATGCTCCACACAAGGCAGATCTCCTTACTCTGAGTAAATCATTAACCCTCCCAGACATGGAGTCTCAACTACTACTATCACACACACAAGACATGAAATATCAGTTACTACTAATATACATGCACATGTATGCACACACACACAAGAGCACAGTCCGGTTTCAGAAACAACCTCCCATCCCACCAAAGGAAGCGGCTGGTTTGAAAGCTTAAAGTCCACCTTAGGAATGGGGCTGTCCAAAACGCCACAAGAGGCTACCTACAGAACAGCAGAAGAAAATCTTCGAAGGCTTTTCATCTGAAAGAAGATTAATCTCTAGAAAAACAAAGAACTCAACAAAGTAAGCAACATAAAACTAAACAACCTAACTAATAAATGGGCTGGAGAAATAGTTAAAAAGATGAAATACAATGCTCAGTAAACATGAGATGTTCAACATCACTAACCATCAGAGAAATGCAAATCAAAGCTACACCGAGAGTCCATCCCACACACTCAGTATGTCACTCAACATCAATGTTTGATGGCAAGGATGTGGACAAAAATGTATCCGTAAACACTGTTGGTGAAACGAAAACTGGTCCAGCCACTATGAAAATCAGGACAGAGGTCCCTAAGAGAGCTAAATTTACAACTACCATATGAACCATCTACCCCACTCCTGGGTACTTACCCAAAAAAAAGGGCTTGCAGCCAACATGTCGGAGAGATGTAATACAACATCAATGTGTATTAGAGCACCGTTCACAATGACTAAGAAATGGAACACACAGGCATGGATCCTTATGATGAGACACATCAGGATCCAAGATGCACAGTCAAGCCAGACTATTGGCAGAGAATGGTTGTTAGGGGAGAGGAAAGCAAATCAGATATTACAATTTGAAAAAATAAATCTAACCCTGAGGTCTTGTGAAATCTGGATGACTAAGATGGAGCTGTGAAGCCAATCAGGAAAGATTCTGGTCAGAGTGACTCAAGGCCAAATCAAGGGAGAAACAATGAAAGATGGAAATGAGATTTGATGAGTGCTCAGAGAATGACCACCACTACCACATATTTGGCATCCTGTGATCCCCATATCTTGGTGTGAACTTACTCTACTGTTGCTTATAAAACTACTCTGAGGTGAGGTGCATCCTTTTCCAAATTACAAACAATTTTCTGGCTCTTACAACTGCCTGTCCTAACATCAAGGAGTGGTCAAGTTACAGCACTGGGCAAGGAGTCGCGGTACCCAAGCTCTAAGCCCACAACAGTCAATCCCGACTGTACAATGCTGTGCAGACCAGCTCTGCTCTGGCGGTCCACATTTCATTATCCGAAAATTGGACAGGTAGCCCAAAGTTATCCAGCTGTATGCTCGAAAAACAGTTTCCAGTTCTTCACCCCACACAGTCCCTCCATGCTTATCTTGACAATTTGTTTATACTTTAATAAGCATATGAACACAAAGATAAATGTCCTCGAAAATGGGCAAGGCGCCTGCATCAAAGCATCTGCCCCTACACGGCAGAATCAGAACTCAGTGCTCAGGCCTCACACTGCAGCCCTCCCCAAGTCTAGCAGGATGGTGGAGAGAAAAGGGTTGGTCCTCATTCTGTCCAGAGCACAGTTTCTGCTGGTGTACAGACAAAAGCTTTTCAGCAGAGAAATAAGATGTTCCACTGAAAACACTGCGGAGCGAAGGGCAGGGGTCTTCCGAAACCAAGGACCAAGCAAGCAGTGAGGTATCAGGATAACTATGAAAATCAGAACGAAAGACTCACATTCGCCCTCTATTTTGCAAACATTGAGAGGTTAATCTCCTTATTAGCACAGGGACATTTCATTCCCTTCGTGGACGTGTTCTTTCTTTCTCCTAGCCAGTGTACCTCTGACCCGATATGCCCAACTGTTCACAAATACCCCTTAGCATCCCCACTGTCTCCCATGAGACAGAGATCATATTTCCTACAACTGTTAATTCCATATTTCCACAAGAAAGTTCTTCCTTATATGGAACCAAAGGCTGACTCCCTGGCCTTCAGCCTCCTGCCCCTGTTCTGTTCCTTAGGACCGTATGTGAACTGATGCTCATCTCACTGGGTTGGTATTCTTGTGTCTACAGAAAAGAAGCCATCCAAGACCTCAGTCCACAACTGCCCTGATGTTGCCCTGACCACACCATACTGCTGACTCTTCATGCAACTGTTACCAACCTCAAATCCATTCTGTTGGGGGTTTTCCAATGTGTTAATGCTGAGTAATGCATCCAACATATACACTGCTATCCTGTGAGCTCGGAAGTATCCTACAAAATCCAGTCTCTCCTGTCCTTCCCCCACCCCTCTGTGTGTGTGTGTTTGTGTGTTGTATGTGTCCTCTGTGTGCGTGAGTTTGTGTGTATGTCCCTTCTGTGTGTGTATGTGTATGTATATGTGTGAGTGTGTGAGAAAGAGAGACCTACCTCAGACAAGCTAGACTCTAACACTGAGCTGAGAAATTTCCAGCCTTCTTTCCACTTTTCACTTTTTATTTTGAAAGAGAGGGTCACTAAGTGGCTCAGGGTATCTTGAACTCACTTCTATATCCCACACTCTAAAATTGAAATCCGCCTGCTGTACCCTCCAATAGCACCTGGGCTTACCCGCTGTACCGTCCAATAGCGCCTGGGCTTACAGGCCTGCATCCACCTGCTGTACCGTCCAATAGCGCCTGGGCTTACAGACCTGCACTACCAGCAACTGTGGATGGACTTCTACAGTTCACTGGAAAGCTAAAGAGAGTAACCAACCATCAAGATCGGCTCTCTACCCATCTCCACTTTCCCAGGCCTGCTACAAGCCCACCCCTCATGGATGAGGTCTGGGACACAGATCCCATGCTTCAATACTAGAACTCAGACCCTGCCAGACCCAAAAATGCACACACGCGTGTGCACACACACACACACACACACACACACACACACACACACACACATCAAAGGCTCTTCCAAAGAACATGAAAAATGAGTTCTGGATAGGTGGTGGTGGCACACGCCTTTAACCCAGCACTTCGGAGGCCTCAGGTCTCTTGTGCATTAGAGGCCAGCCTGGTCTACAAAGCGAGTCCAGGACAGCCAGGGCTGCTACACAGAGAAACCCTGACTGGAAAAAAAAATTGAGTTGTATAGGAAAGGAGGTCAGCACAATTCTCAGAACAACAACACAGGGCAGAGAGGTCAATTTGCTCATTACAGGGTTGGAGTACCTCAGAGATGTTCTGTAGAGTGGGAAGGAAAATGTCCTCTTCATCTACAGTTCAACTGTACGACCAGAATTCGAGGCTCATGTAGTTAAAACAGTTAGTGCCTCTCATTACTAGTGTGCCCCACTACACATAAATGCCGCCCCAGGCAGTCTCATTCAGTCTCTACTCACAAATGCCTTTGAGGGTGACATAATACCGAAAAGGTGGGGGCTGAGAGATGTCACACGGGTTCCCAATGTCACAGTAGACAATAACGGAAACTGGGGACCTCAGACTCCAACTCCAAGTGCGGTTCTGCTCTAAACTCACTGTGTGACCTCTGGCTTACTGTTCAACGTTCCTAAGCCTCGGTTTCTACACCTGAACATCAGAGATTAAAGCCGTAGCCATGCCTCCCTCTTGGAGCAGTTAAAAAGATCAAATGAGCTAATGAGAATGAAAGCCCTCTGGCATTCTAAGAGTGTGAGGGATTATTGTGTGATTACTTTTAAATGACTGTGCATTCCATTACAAATACACAAAGCAGTGAGGTCATTCACAAGACAAAGAAACACTATGCCCCCGGAATTAAGGGAGGATGATTCCGTGTTCCACAGGTCAGGTCTATATGCTGCTCACACTTGAGGCTCGAAGCGTAGCAGCAGCCGCCTGGGTCTCAGATTCCAAGTCACATATGTCTACAGGGCAGCTCAAGACAAAAATCTCACTTTTCAGCTAAGAGCAGATGCTGGGCAAGAATGCAGCAAGAAAGATGGACTTCCAGAAGACTCCTGAGGGTCTCGCTTCCAGAAATGTGGCCTTCGATGTTTTCCTTGGAGTAGTTGTTAGAAACACAGGCTCCAGTCTCACAGCAATAAGCCCATGGGGAAACGTACAGTAAGGAGCTATTTACCAAAGAGCACTGAGGAAGTATCCAAGCATGAATTAATCAAGGGCACAAGATATTTCAGGCTGCAGAGACCAAATGGAGAAGGATCTCCAACCAGTTAACCCTTCCAGCCCAGCCCACTGAGGCTCCACCTGCAGACTGGCACCAGATGCAGCCAGCAGGAGGGTGAGCCAGCACACTGGGTCCTTTACGTACCAGCCTTTCTGCTGGAGACTACCCTTAAGAGAGGTCCTTAGCAGCTCTGAGGATGCAGCCTCTGATCTGTTTTTCAGACCTCTTCCAACACTCTAGCTGTCAAGATTCTCTGCGGGTCCTGCAAAGAATCAAGTACTCACTGTTACTCATGGAGGGCCCATACAGTCCCCAGAAATTCACCCTACACTGGTGAGAAAACAGATCGATGGTGATTATTTTCTGGTCGGCACTAAGTCGTCTGTGTCCCCCCCACCCCAGAAAGAAGCCACAGTGGAGGGCAGGCTAGGGTTCTGTGATCCCCTCCCAGTGGCTCCGATAGACTTGGGGCGAGGTATTAAAGCAGTTAGAACTAGTCATGAAGGTGCAAAGGAAATAGTATCAGAGTGAATATTCCAACGCAAGCACTGAGGAGGTAGGTAGGGAGTCTACTAGAGTCAGACTATAGGACATATAGGTCACTGTTGAGAGGTGTCCACAGAGGTGGGGATAAACAGGGCAACTCAGAGCCATGAAGGAATCCAACGGTTCTGAGCTAGGAGTGGGGTTTTACATGCACTTGTTTTTGTTATAGAGAAACAGAGCTGTGATCACAACACTGAGAAGATTTTTAAAAGGAAGTTCCTTCCCTCTTCACTGAGAAATAGTAACAGCAGTAGTACTGAAGTTTTCCATGGGCACAGATTTGTGTGTTGTATATTGTCTAACAGCATTCCTGACCCTCTTCCCGTATTATAGAGGAAATGAATGTTAAAGACAAAAAAGCATATTTAAATCACAGAGATGGCAAATGCAAGAAGCCAGCTAACATATTCACAGTACAAACATGACCACCTGCAATTCCATAAGTACCCTGTGTCCCTCTTCTCCCCCACTGCCCACCTTATAATGACATCACTTCTATGAGATGATATGTGCTTCCTATAACTAATATGCATTTAGTCACACGTACCATAACTGCCTCCAAAAGTTCTTGACAACAGCAGTCCCACTCTTAGGTGCCTTTCGCACAATGAGCACTCAATAGCTGTGAGGGTTTAGACAGGCATTGCCTTAGAAGGCTGGGTCAGGAAGGTAATATAATATGGGCCATAACACTTGTTCCTAGACAGAAATTAAACCAGTCAAAGCAAGACTGACAGGGTCAAAAGGGAAGGCACAGTTCAAGGTTCTTATGCTCAGGGCAGCTGGAGGGCTCTGCATTACTCAGGGCTGAAAGACCCTGGACCTCCAGCTGCTGTTCCTCCCCTCAGAGGGAGCTCTCGCCAGATCAAATACTTCCTTGAAAAATGAAAACAACCACATCCCACCAAGATGGGAATGTGAGTTCAGAGAGATGCTTTCAACTTAGTGTCAGGGAGTCAAGGACATGCAGAGCTGGGGGCCTCCGCCCTGGGACCATCACAGCTTGCGATTGGGCTAAACCGCTTTGTCCTGTAGCCTTCCTTCATCAAGAGTTTTTAGGCTACCGCAGTGATTCTCAACCTTTCATCTCTCAGCACAATTTTTCATTTAAGTAAATACTGTGAGATGTTTAGTTTTCTAAAGTGAGGGAAATCAGAGCTCCCAGCAGGCCTCCAGCCCCCTCCCCACTCCATATCTCACTGTATTGGTACCCCAAGTCTCAGACCACAGTGGAGCTCCCAAACCTTGAAAACCATGAGCCCTATGAGTTCTTTAAGGACCCTCCAGCTCTGATGTCAGTGACTTCAGACATCTGAGATGTACCTCTTTTTAAAGGTTCTATATTCTTACTTGGGTAAGAGGCATATACAGTTTGGATATGACATAGTACAGGACAAAGAATTCCCACATTAGAAAACCTGGGTAAGAATCCTATATTCATTGGGCATGTGTGTGTGATATGTGTACACACACATATATGGGGGGTGGGGAGGGTGTGTGTGTATGTATGTATATATGTGTACATATATACATATCACACACATGATCATATTTAACAACAGTAAACAAAGAAAAAGAGACTATCAACGTGGGAAGGAGTGGCATGAGAAAGATTTGAGAGAAGGTAACTGGGAGGGACTGGAGTGAGAAAAGAGGAGGTGTAATTCTATTTCAAATAAAAGCACATTTTAAAAGATCCTGATTTCTTTCACTTCTGTAAACTTCAGTTTTCTCACACGTAAAAAGTAAAATATCCATCTGAAATGGCTTTTATGACAATGAATTATCTTAATAAGTTAGTGAACTGAATGACACAATATAGGCTACAGTATGATTAGCAATTAGTTGCATATTGGTCCATAAATGAAAAGCAGACAACCTCAGGCCCTTGTGAGTGTGTAGACATGTTCAACCCAAACAAACGGCCTGGCAGTAGTAAAGAATGAGTAACAGAGGCAGAAGAACATGAGAGCTGGAGGGTGTGGCCGTTGGGAAGACTTCCAATGCTCCAGTAGGTGGCCCACATTCATTCACTTATGTCACTAACTGGACTTAGTGGATTATCAGAGGGAGGTAAGGGGGATACAGGGGAGATAGAGGGAGGAAAAGGAGACTACAGTGTATATGATATTTCGCTGTATCCTCAAGAAGTGTTTTGGTCTTTCTTTGGTTGATTGGGTTCTTTAATTTGAGAAATATATTTTGAGTCTCAAATTCTCTGAACAGCTTATCTTAAAGTTTGTCTTCAGAATCTTTGAAACTCAAGTCCTGAGAATAATGATGGTAAGTATTTGAGCCAGAAATCACATGCTACATTTTGGTTCTCCCTGCAAGGTGCAATCTAAGTCCTGCAATTAAGGGGCCGTGGGGGTCCAAGGCAAACTCACCCAGGAACCTAGACAAATCACTTTCATTGTTTAAAACACAGTTTCTTTATCAATAAATTGAGATTTATCAAGTCACCCCATACATCTGCATGCACTTTCCACGTCACCATAAAAGCTGTCAGAAATGAAACCAGGCACACACACACACACACACACACACACACACACACACACACACACGTATATATATATATATACATACATACATATATATACACATACATACATACATACATATATATATATTCCATCCCTGAGATTCCCTGTCCAACCCTCAAAGCCATGGAAGACCTAACCAGAACATCAGAAAACCATGAGGAGCTACAGAACACCACAGGAAACACCATACAGTGGCTATCATCATACAGGCCAGCAAGTCATTCCCCAAGAACAAATGCAGCCGCAGTCACAGTGCATGCACACGGTCGGCAGATTGCTGGTTCGACTGTCAATAATCAACTCAGGACACAAGAGCATTAACAGGAAGGGCATACACAGTATGCAGCTGGCATACTTCAAGACCTTGATGGTCCACAAGGGTGAAGAAATGATACACTTTCCTGGAGGATTCCTGGAAGATCTGCTGCCACCTGACCACCACATTCTTCTTTAGCTATGGAGACAATAATGGCGTGTCAAGCCAGCATGGCCCCTGTTTATTTTATAAAGAACTAGTGCTGACTGCCTGGCTCTCCCAGAACTACAGGATCCTAGACCTGGCAAAAGCCAGGTGTCACCTAAGCCAAGCTCTAGAAACCACTTGTCTGCAGCACTCGTTCATGGAAAAGTACTGCTGATGTTCCCGGAGTACCTGATAAGTAGGGTGTGACTGTGTTCTCAAGGATCCTGTTCCAGTATCTTATGTGGTGTGGTTCCTAAAGGCAACAAACTCCCAGGGTCTCCAGAAGGTACCCTCAACCTTCTGTTCCCCTGGTCAATAGACCCCCAGACTCCCAACATACATTCTTTAGAGTGAGGTCTTGGCTTATGTTGTATCTTCCATCCCTATGCCCTCCAACCCAACATGCACACCCTACACACCCCTCAATGAACATCAGTAATCCTCAGCAGGAGTGGGATTGCCTTTTGGAGAAAGTTAAGTTTTTTATCCACTGTGTCTCCTATATTAAAGGACATCTTTGGCCATGCCCTCTAAATACCAATGGGGACTCATCCTCTCAGGACTAAGACAACAGAACACTCCTGTGTATTTTCAGATTCCCTTAAAGAGATGGCACAGTCTCCAGTTCTGAATCACTAGTCTGTAAAACACCCTCACTCCCTGCCTTCTGGGATGATCCTCTTCCCTGGATTTGCCAGCCCTCTATGTAGAAGACCAATCAAGATCTTCACTGCACTCTTTTCTTACTCTGCATTTGATTTAATGTCCTTCTCGGTATGAGGTCCCAAAGGAAAAATCCAGGCTTAATCTCTCTCCATAGTGCCAACCAAGGTTCATGGTCAGGTTTGTAGTAAGTGTTTATTAAAAGACTGAAAACAAATTATGTAAAAAAACAACTGTGCTAGGGCACGGAGCCTAGGAAGAGACTAAAAGGAACTTGAACATCGCAAATAAACTGCTCTTGTCAAAACTAAGGAAGATGCAATTAAGAAACTGAATGCAGGTAAATAGTCTGCTCTTTTGGGATATTAAACATTAATTTATATAAATAAACTAAAACAGCAGATATTATACTTAATTATATTACTATGATATTCAGATGAATTATAAACATTAAGTATTTCAGGATATAACTCCTGGGAATTTTCAATGAATGTGTTGGGGCACATACGAATGTGCTACGATGCTCAATTGGCTAAGAGTCCATTTTCCTGCCCTGAGGTGCCTTGCAGCACGCACTGCAGAAGCATGGTGCTGCACACGCCATCTCCCCCACTCTCTGGGAGCGAGGAACGGAGGCTCTGCACCTGAGATAGTGAGGGGTGAAGCCAAACCTTCTCTCCCTCCCACTGCTCTTGCTACTCCCAAATGACAACCTCACAATGGAAGAGTCAAACAACCTCTACATTGGCAACATCATAACCAGTCACTAGCCACAGGGGACAGTGGGACAGCCAAGTTTCAGACATCTCAACAGTGGCTTCCTAGTCCCACTTTCGCTGTCCCTAGGCTGTGACAATATAATCAGTTAGGAAACCCAACAGCTCCAGATGCCACCTTCCAACTCCCACTGTTCGCATCTTTCCAACAATTTTGTTAGCACCTCTTGCTCTGAATTAATTCCTTTCCACTTAAACGATACAGAACGTCCCCAGTGTTATCTCTAATAGATACAGGAAGGAGGAAAGGAAAGAACTGGTTACTGGATTGGGCCATCCATCCCTATGTTTCTCGTGTGTCATACATATACTGTTCTAAGACATTTCCCCTGCACAGGAAAGAACACTTCACCTTACTGCACCAAGCCAATAGATCTAGAACTCTCAAACTGACATAACAGGCATAATAATCTAATCATAATTACGCTAATAAGCTTATGTTCAGTGTAAACAAGTCACACAAAACGAAGCATGCCTACGGCATAATTATTGACCTTTTCCTAAAAGTTCCTGGCTTGAACTGTTTTCCAGATTTGCACCCCACAGGCTTGCTTGCTGCGTTCCTGGACCACCTAGCCGCACACAGCCCCACACACGCACAGGACTTGAATAGCATTGCTCCTTTATCCCCCTCCTGGCTAAAAAAGAAGAGTCCCACACTGTGCTCTCAACGATGACCCTAGCAATATATCCAGGTCTTACAGAGCTTTGCCACCGAAGCAAGTTTTGAAATCCCCTCCCCTGAAACTTGGGTGAGTTTGGGACTGCTCCAACCAACAGAACAGAGTGACACAGCTTCGGATTAACAACTATGGGCTTACCAGCATGCGTGGTCACTGGTCACCTCCCTCTCTCCTACCCCCTCTTCCTTACTCCTTCCCACATCCCTGTCCATTTCCTCCTTTCCTCCAACCCCCATCTTCCTTTCAAAGTCTTTAAACTAAGTACATGCTGAGAAGAAATTCTAACAGAGAGAAACATACAGCAGTCCTGACCTGTTATTTGTCAGTGTTTCATGCCTCTAGGTGCCCAAACTTTGTCTTCCAGCCAAGGCCGCCGGCGTTGTCGAGTAAGGCTCTAGTCTTATAGACAAAGGCCCTCCTCCTTCTTTGTCCTACCCAAACTCTTGACCCAGAAAACTCATGAACATGCATGATACTTACATGCCCTACCTAAGTTTCCAGATAATTTGTTACACAGCAAGAATCGACAGGAACAAAGCCTGGCCTGTCCTTTTAGGTTCATGCGGTCCCTGCTCTGACCATTCAGAGCTGCCTTCCTGTTCTGATGATAGCATCCTCTACAGACACTGGCTCCTCTGTGGGGTTGGAAACGAGGTGCATGTTCTGTTACAGCAACTCTCGGACACAGCAGAGTTACTGGAGGAAAGAAAGATAACCAGACACAGACCAAGCAGTCTACCAAGTGTACTGAGGAATATGGCTTCTGAGGGCCGATGGCTGTGAGCACAAGTAGAAAGGCTAACTGCCGAAGGGCCTGGGAAGATGAACTAAGAGAATGATGGGGACACGTCCTCCAGCACCTGCGATCTCAGACACTAAACTACAGCCATCCTTGTGGCTGTTGGCTACCCAGCACTTCCCAACTCCTAGTGTAATCACATCTCCAATACAGCTCTACTGCCTTCCTCCTCTTCTACTCGGCATGGAACCCAAGGCCTCAGACACGGCATGCAGGCCCAAAACATTAAGTCTTGCCTACAAGCTAAGCAAAAAAAAAACAAGAAAACTCCTATCACTTCAGGACTGCAAGCTCCAGTGACTAGGAGTGTCCACCCTGGAATCTCTGGCTTAGGTTCAATTCCCAGCTCTGTCAGGACTGGCCTGACTCCCTTGTGCATGTTTCCTTATATGTAAAACAGGGACAGAAATGACGCCTTTCTCACAGAACCAATACAAATGAAGCAGCCATCACTGATGAATGTCACCCAGTGTGTAAATATAGAAGCAATCTGAGAGTCATTTGATTGCAGCCCTTGTCCAAAGCCAGGTGCCTATTGTACAAGGTGAAGGAGCAGGGTATGGATCCATCTCCCTAGCATTCTACCAAATTAAAGCACTTCTCATTCTGCTTCCCCAAAAGCACATTTCATGGAAAATGTATCTAACTGGAAAGGGGGAAAGCAGTTCAGACATACCAGGGCTGTACCTCTGGGCACTGAAAGATGATAAGGCCAATGTTAGAAGTCCTGTCTTCCAGCACAGTCAGCTCCTATGGGTAAAATTAGCTCAGCTCTGCTCCAATGCCAACCAGAGCCCCAAGGCAAAACTCACCCCAGGCAAAGCTCGACCTCACCTGACCCTCACTCTCAGGAAGGGGTCCCTCATGCACCTCATTAGGGACTGCTATGACTCACTTTGCTGGTTCCCATCTCTGGCTGTTGAGGTCACCTCTCTACTATCCAAAAGCACCGCTCCACAGGAGAGAGAAAGACAAGTGCAAGCAACCATTCCAGCTTCCTTTCCTCCAAGGCAGCCCACAGCAAGGACGGAGACCACCTGCTATGCCAGCTGTGTGCTGAGAAAGCCTGCCCGAGTTGTATAACCCAGTTCACAGGCAAAGAGCCAGCATTTGCCCAAATAGTCCCCTAAGGTGATCATTCTTAGCTTACTGCGAAGAGGACAGTGATGAACAGAAGACACACCTCTGCAGTATCTTTGTATCCTACAGAACACAACACAGTAGACAAGATGGTCAGTAGACTCTCCTCTGTACCTTCTCACCCAGGTGCCACCAAGACCAAGCTCAAGGGTCACATCTTATAGGACTCTCCCCATTCACGCGGCTAGAATTCTCACTGATTCTACAACACCACACCTCTACCCTTTATTCTTGAGCATCTCTTTGTTCAACAAATATCTACTGCACACCTATTTTGGACCTAAAGATACAGAAATGAAAAGAATGACCCTTTCCCTCAAGGAAAGGCAGCCAAGTTCAACAAACAGCCTAAAACGGCGGAAGTAGAGATAAGCCAGGTCAAAGGTGGTGAAATTCTGAGAGGCACAGGGCCTTTGACTGAGCAGGCAATGGGAGCAGTGTTTCAGAGAAGAAAACAGTAAATAGTAAGTCATAGAGGTTACAGAGAATCCAGGTGTACGCCTGAACACACAGCTGCCTCCTGCCATCTCTCCCCATTAACAGATGTAAAAGATTTGGGATTTTGCCCTGGGTGGAGATATTGGAGAATCTGAAAAACAGAGACAAGCATGAGCATGTTCCTGAGTGTACAGTTCCACTCTGGAGGAAGAGAGAACACAGTCAAAAAGGGCAGGAATGGGAAAAGGTCAGCTGAGAATGCGGAGTAACAGAAAGCCTGGCCTCAGGGGGAGGCCATCAAGGACTATAGGAGAGGGTGTGCACAGCCTGCTACCATGGCTGACACGATGCAATCTGAAGACAGGGAAAGGAAGTCAGCAACCAGGAGCCCCAGGTTCAGGCTTGGATGACACAGCACATAGATGGTGAGTTGCATTCCAGAGTGACAATGACATACTGAGTCTTAATTCTCTTTAAAGACTGAATGTCCAACAGGCAATTACATACATGGGTCTACTGCTCAGGAGTTCCAAACCAGAAAGCCTCAAGCACCATGGCAGGAACACAAAGATACCAAGACAACCCAGGACCAAGTTCTGTAACCCCTACATCTGTGGCATGTGAGAGGGATAGGGGCCAGCAAGGAAGTCCTGAGGAAAGGCCAGAGAGGTAAGAGATTCCAAGGACTCCAGACTGGTAAAGGTTACAGTACCGCAGAGGTTAGAAAGAGTTGTGCTAGAAAGAACTGGAGTTGGCTTCGTACAGTGAAGTGAAGCTGGTTAAGACAGAAAAAAAAGGAGGATGTGTAACAATAAAGACAGAAACTGTGACCCACACAGACTTCACTTCTCCTACCAGACTTCTAGACTAGCCTTGTTCTCAGGAAACAGTGCGTACCACACATATCATTGCGCACTTCCTGGCCATCACAGTTTTGAAAAGAAACAGAGATCAATTTTGTTAGCATACTTCATTCAATACAACATGCCCAGATACATTTTTTAAATAACCAAAACAATAAAATCTTTTTAAAAGGTATTTCATATCTTTTTTTTGTACTGAGCTTTTGAAATCTGATGAGAATTTTTGACAGCACATGTCAAATTGAGGTATCCATACTTTGAATTCTCCATAGTCACATGTCATTCTGATTGAGCATGGATGAATCAGGGCTCGGCATGGTCCCTGGCACACTGTACTTTTTAAAAATTATGATGAAGTACATAGATAGATGGATAGATAGATAGATAGATAGATAGATAGATAGATAGATAGATAGATGGTGAGTGGGTGGGTGGGTGGGTGGAAGAATGGACTGATGAGCCACACTGTCATTTCACTGAGAAATTCAGTGAACTTTCACCAGGGGTCTTCCCTCAATCAACTATACTTTAGGTATGAGTCTTAGGCTACATTAAGAATGAAGCCTCAACATAGACTAACGTTAACATTAGCATCAGAATTTCCATTCCTTTTTCCTTCAAAAAAATCACAAATGTTGTCACTCTCTTTCAGTAAGTAGAGGGGCGGTAAAACAACTCTGCAACAGACCAGTCAGAGGAACAACTGTTCATACAGATCTCAGACTTCACTTCTCAGTGGGTCTCCCTTTTCCTTTCCATAAAGCCCTTATAAGCTCCAACTCAGCACATCACATGGGCTGATGTTGTAAAGATCATGTGAAATGTGAAAATACAAAGGTATTTCCCAATTGTGAAAGTACAGAAGTATTCCCCCATCATAAATACACACCACAGAGCACTTCAGATAAGACTCAGTGGTTAAGAGTGCTTACTGCTCTGGCAAAGGACCCTGTTTTAGCTCCCAGCACCCCACATGGCAGCCCACAACTGCTTGTAATTCCAGTTCCAGGAAATACAACGCTCTCGTCTGGCACCCATGGGTATCTGCGTGCAAGTGACACACAGAAACTCACCATTTGCTTTCATTCTACTTTATTCTATGCATGACACACTGAAGGAGTTCAGGGGCTAGGAAAGGTATGTGTGAAGCTGAAATAAGAACTTCTTAGAGGCAAAGTCACCAAGTGGGCACAAAAATAAGATGACTGGCATGCTAATTTTGCTGACCGGAATCACCAGCAACAGTCTTGACAAAAAAAAAAAAAAAAAAACCTTTCTTTCAGTACTCTACCATGGGCCTGCAAGACTTAGAGTCTGATGACTTAGCGTGCTGGACACAGATGAGCCCTGCCCCATCTGTCTTTGCAGAGAAGAGCAGAGCCTGTCCATGAAACTTTGTTGTTCATCACATATATGGTATTTTATATATACCAGGCAGTTTCCTACACACTTCAGAAATACTCATTGATTTCATCTTCCCCACAATCCTGTGAAACAGCGCCTCGCTTGTATCACTAGAAGGGAGAATAGCATATCTCCTACCAACTAATGCACAGCAAGAAATATTAAGGGTATGTGCACAGCACAGAATCAGCACTCTCTCCCTATAATGAAGTTAAGGAGAGGCCAAATCTTTACCAGGAACCATGCAATTGGCATATGCCAAGAAAGCCCTGTTACAAACCAGGAACACCACCATCCATATGATCAGCACATTCCTTCTGCCACCATCAGGACATTGTCTCAGAATGAAAACCGAGTCTCAGGGGCAGAGAGGACAGACAAACTGAACCATTCATGCTCTGGAGAGCAGTCTTGCAGAAAATACCAGCAAGCCCTGGAACCTCCTATCTTCCCTGAATACTGCCAGTGCCTAAGGCAAGAACTTTCGACCCCATTTAATAGAAAAGGATAATGACACCTCCAGTTCGTATTAGCATGTATGCTTTTGTGCAAGAAAAAGGCTTGTTCCTCATGTATGTCATGCAAACAGGTAGGATAAGGAGGCAGTGTGGTATTGGGTGTAGAACAGTCAGGCTTTGCAGTCAAGACAAACCTGAGCTCAAATACTATTTCTGCCATTGTGTAACTTTGTGTAAGTCACTCAAGCATGCTGAGTTCCGAGCTTCTAACCTGCAAGATGAATGAAGGCTGAAAATTCCTAACTCATGGGCTGTTGCAAGATTGGATACAACATTTACATACTTCCAGATACCTGATGTATGATAGATATTCTTTAAAATAAAAACAAACACCACCGCATCATCCCTGTCTCTGTCCCTCTCTTTCCTAACCTGTGAAAAGGACAAACGGACTTGGTGCTTTTCTTCATGTCTCTGCTGCTCTACCAGAGGGCACTGCTACATTCAAAATTACCTGAGTTCCAACTCCACTCTGGTTTCTGCCCTGATCTCTCTTCTTCCTGAGCTCACAAAACCTCTATTCTTAGAGCACTGCCAACCCTATGAAACCTTCAGTCATCCTTGCTGTGCCCCATGGCTACATCAATTACCACACTGAAGGCACTATGAGACAGAAAACCCCCAAGAATGAAGCTAGCTAGCCAGACACAGACACATGGCAACACTTGCTACTAAAATATTAACATATTTCCTTACACATTGGCTACAAAGAGAAAAACTTTCCATCTTATGACTACCCAGTATGCTAACACCACCCTAATTTTCTTAGCCCCTTCCTTAGGACACCTTGAGCCTCCACCCAAGGGCAAGAAGGTTCCTCTGGTAGAACCATGATAGCCAGCCAGTACAGGGTATGATAAACATTCAGTGGCATGTCTGTCTATGGGGGGAGCGCATCTAGTAAAGCAAGTGCAGATTAGCAGTGGGTGGAACACTCCTTGAGGCAGAGTGCACACCTCCCAGCACCCACAGCACCCAGCTCTGCAGACACTAAGCTCATGCGATACCTCCTGGGTTTTCTCGCTCAGCAACAGCCTGACACATCAGAGGCCTGCAAAAAGATATAGTCGCCAACTGCCCCGTGCACACACCTGTGACATCAGACCCAGTTTGACTCCAGGCTCTCCCAGTTACTCACTTCACCCCCTGACCATGGACCAGGGAACCCCTAACCTATCCCCACTTTCTTTCAAAAGCTATACAACCAGAAAGCCAGTCCTCTGTTTAACAATTCTGAAGGAAGGGTCCTCTGTCACCACTAATCAAATGCAGACTCTTGAAAGATTGACAAAAAGGATCCTCATTTTTGACATCATTCCAGGAAAAAGAAAACAACCACTGGAAACAGTTATTTCCTCTGAAGACACAGAAGGCAATAAATAAATATAAAAATCTCCCTCTGAAAAGTAACCAAAGCTGTTTTAAAGACACAGTTCTTTGTGCATAGGTAACTGAAGATTGTTTTTTAAGTAGTTACACTGAACCACTCCTCCTCCATCATACAGTGATGTAAATATGACACGGAGGAAACTTGCTCAACTCACATAGTTGGTGCATCTTATGGCTCAGGATAAACTGTAATCCCAAAAATCTCAGCAACGAGCTCTTTGGCATCCTCAGCCCGGTTCATCTCCATGCACTATCTCTGATTAAAGAGAAAACACAGCATGCCACTCTCACTCCCTGGCTCCTAAACCTGCTGCATTCTCTTGCTTAGCGTGCTCACTCTATCTGAAATATGTACCTCCTTACATGGGTCCTATTTATCTCTACCCATAAACTGGAAGCACTGTGAAGCTCTGGGCTCTGCCTGCTCTCATTCTTCCCAGAACAGAGCAGGGCACAATCTTATTGAGCCTGTATCAATCCCCTTCTCCGTTACCAGTTGCAGAAACACAAATAACCTCATCTCTCCATGCCCCAACCTCACCCTCTTTGACACCCCGCTGTTACTGAGACTCACTGCTCTGGAGAGAAGCAAAGGTGCATAAACCCACAGTCTGCCTGAGAGAAGCAAGCACTCGGTATAGATCTGCTCTCCCTCTCTACCAGGTCCCCAGAATCCCCAAAGCGCTCCTTCCGTCAATCCACCCCTTGAATGCAGCACCTAAAGCCACTTTGCCCTTCTCCGCTTCCCACTGTCACCCCCTCCTGCCTTTCGAGGCAGGGGTCTACAGAGGGCAGAGCTCCCAGCTGGAGCTAACCACACTGTCATATCTGCCAAGCCCTGACCTACTTCCCAGCCAGACTGAGGCAGGTGATACTGCAACTGACTCAGCAAGGTCTTTTTTGCTTACTTTTTACCTCCAAGTTATCTTGGACATGGGACAAAATGTCGAGCCACAGAGCTGTATAAATCAGAGCAGGAGTCACCACCAGCCTGCCCAACGTCACCCTCTCTCTTACTTTGTAGATAGCAAGTGTATGGCTTAGAGAGTGCAGGCGCTTTGGTCAAAGTAAACCTCAAACTTCCCAAACATTAAAAACAACAGCCATTAAGAAAGAGCCCTTCCTGCCGCTTCCCCTCATCTTGGACATTATTCCTCATGTCTAAGATTAAAGTCCTCCTGAGGCCATCCCAGGCAATCGTTTGCTCTCCATTAAATGCACCACGTCTTCCTAGATGAAAATTTCTCTAATTTCCATCCTCATAACATGCAGTTCATACAGAGAAAGGAAGCTGCACACGTTTTAAAACTGGAAGATGGGGTGTAGACAGAGAGTGGAAACAGAAGTGCGAAGTCTAGGGCTGGTTCTGCCACTCACTACTAACCCTGAGGGAGTCCCTCGCCCGTCCTGGCCCTGCTCCTCATGTCGGACCACATCCTCTCCAAACTATTCTTCTTTAGCGCTGTGTGTCTCATCATCACCTCCAACACAGCATTGTCACCAGGTATTTAAACAGCTAGACTGTGAGTCAGTAAGCTCAGCAGTTCTCCACAGTGCAATGGGCTGTATATGTCCTTCAGTGGATGTTCAACGTTCATCGATGAATTAACACGGTTTCCTTTTTCTACAGTTATGTTATTCACACTTCTTTGGCAACCAAGCTGTAAAAGTTGACTGACAAAGTTTCATAATGCAACAGAACAGAAAGCCTCCCTCATATACCAAAACATATGCTTCCCGGGACTATGACTTTCTTAACAGCAAGTCTGTTTATTCTAATAGTCCACCAGTCCTTAAGTGCCTTCCCACTACAGCAGATGCATAAGCCAGTATAAGCCATGTAGAAAGCTCTGATGAGAAATCTTCTTTGCTTTTTAAGAAAGAATCTTATTTCTCCAGAACTCATGAGGAAAGAATTCTAGCAATTATGGGTGGTGGTCCAGTTTGAGGTGTCAGTGTTGTAATACAATTGACCCCAAAATTGCGGTGAAAAGAATATTCTGGCCCTAATTTTAGAGCATGAATTTCTGGGGAGCACCAAGACCAATATGTCACAATGTATCTTCCTGAGGCCACCAAGAGATGCTTTTCTTCTTCCAGATCCTACTGCTCCTGTCCAACGCAAAACTCTTAGATGATAAATGCCATATGATCCACTAAAACCCATACCAAGCACTGTGAGTGAGAATGGTACCCAAACATGACAGCAACGGCACCTCTATGAAATAAAGCAAAGAGAGAGGCTCCCTGCACAGAGAAGTCCATCACAGCATGACTGATAATCAGCATCCCTTATCCCACAATACGTAAAAGCAGCTCACCCGTCCACGCAGTGAGGCAGGTGTGTGGCTGCTGTAAATACCTGAAAACTTGGAGTAGCCCTACCTCAAGATCCAGCCATACCACTTCTGGGTATACATCCAAATGATTCCTCATCAAACCACAAGGAAGTTTCCTCATCTATGTTCATAGCAGCCTTATTTGTAATAGCTAGAAACTGGAAACAACCCAGATGTCCCTCAACCGATGGATAAAAAAAGTTGTGGTACATCTACACAAAGGAATACTACTCAGCTATCAGAAACAAGAAAGTTATGCAATTTGCAGCCAAATGGATGGAACTAGAGAAGCTCATCCTGAGTGAGCTAGCCCAGACTCAGAAAGATGCACATGGCATCTACTCACTTATAATTGAATTTTAGCCATATAGTACAGGATAACTATACTACAACCAATGCACCAAAAGGAGCAGGAACATAACTTTGTTACCTGTTAGTGGGACAATTTGTAAGTTAAGCTGGGAACGGTATGCAGGCGTGAGGAGCAGATAAAGCTGCTCAATAAAAACAAGATTAAGAAAAAGTTGATGAACACTATTTTAGTTACACCTCCTTTGGAAAAATTAATGACACAACTCAAAAGAGTCCCAGCAGAATCCTTCAATGACAGTCTACTATAAGACAATGATGTTTAGATAGAAGGAGATGTTGTGGTTAGGCATGGAACCTTCACAGTGCAAGGTGAGTCTGGTTTTATTTTATTCACTAGAGAAAAAGAAGATGTTACACCACTACTTCCTCCAAATTCAAAGATTCCCTACTGGAAAGAAGAGGGACACTCTTAAAACTCAGGAAAACTAAGGACTCTCAAGGCTCAGGGAAACTTAGGCAGCTCCAAAATCCCAGAGAGTGTTCGCAGATTCTGGAGGCCACTGGAAAGAGTACATAAACGGTGAACAATCCCTGGGGAGCAGGACACTCTTTGATAGAGATGCCTACCAGCAGCTGGGCAGGAAGCTCCAGGGAGGAGCTTTTGTGAGCTTTCCCATGATGTGGTGACACTTACAGCACACCAATAAACTCAGTTTTTCACCAACATGCATGTAGGTAGACTTATTTCTTTGATCTGCCATCAGCATGATCTGAAGTGAACAGACATTTGTATGCATCTCCCCAAGAAAAGCCACACAATCAGAAAAAAATCAGAATATCTAGAGGGGTGGGGTATTCTGCATCCTTAAGAAAGCATGGCACATGAGACACTTGAAGAAATTTTCAACATCCTTAATCATCAGACAAATGCAACTCAAGACGACTCTGAGATTCCATCTCACACCTGTCAGAATGGCTAAGATCACAAACTCAAATGACAGCACATGCTGGCGAGGGTGTGGAGAAAGGGGAACACTCCTCCATTGCTGGTGGGAGTGCAAACTTGTACAACCACTACAGAAATCAGTCTGGCGATATCTTAGAAAACTTGGAATAACTCTACCTCAAGACCCAGCCACACCACTTCTGGGTATACATCCAAATGATTCCTCACCAAATCACAAGGAAGTTTCCTCATCTATGTTCATAGCAGCCTTATTTATAATACCTAGAAACTGGAAACAACCCAGATGTCCCTCAACCGATGGATAAAAAAAAATGTGGTACATCTACACAATGGAATACTACTCAGCTATCAGAAACACGGAAATCATGCAATTTGCAGCCAAATGGATGGAACTAGAAAAGCTCATCCTGAGTGAGCTAACCCAGACTCAGAAAGATACACGTGGCTTCTACTCACTTATAATTGAATTTTAACCATATAGTACAGGATAACTATACTACAGCCAATGCACCAAAAGGAGCAGGAACATAACTTTGTTACCTATTAGTGGGACAATTTGCCCTAAGGGTACTTCCATGTAGGCCCCCAGTGCAAGAGGAAGTTCTTAGCCCTCATATGACTGTTGAACTAAAGAGGGCTGATATGTAGGGACACCCCACTCCAGAGGAGAGGGATGGGTGGGAGAGGGGGAAGAGGGTGGAAGATGGAACCAGAAGGGGTGGAAAGAGGGCACTGTGATGGAGATGTAACTTGAAGTAATAAACATTTAGAAAAAGAAAGAAAAGAAAAGAAAAAGAAAGCATGGCACAGCGCACATGTGCAAAACTGGTCCAAGGGAAGAGAACAGGTGGGTGGAACAGAATGCAGAAACAATGAGAAAGACAAAAGACAAACAATGCCATAGAGAGAGCTTAGTTTTCTTTTCCTAGCAAGAGAAACAAACCTCGAACTCTGGGAAAATAAATATACAATGGCAACCAAGAGGTTCATTGTAGAATTAAAACCAACTTTGAGGTGATTCTGAAGAACTAGAGGAAAGTTAAATTTTAATGCAAGGAGAATTTTAGCTCCCTGTGAGTAGCTCAAAGGTTATGACCTCAGAACCCTCAAAAGGAGACGAGCCACAGCACATGAGCTAGCGCAGCAATGTCAACTAGATCAGAACATACAAGTTCAAGGGTCAACTGGAGGATGAAAGTTGAAGGAAAAGTCACAAGGCTCTGTGAAAAACACTATGAGAGCTGACTCAGCAATCTGCTATGCAGATGACATAAGCTTATAAGGGAAATAAACAGTTAAAACATAATCTACGCAAAACAGCAAAGGGCTACGAAAGGGGGAACTGCACATGTCAAGTGTCTATAAATAAGCTAATCCTTGTCCATAAGAGAACAAAGGCAAAGGCATACTTCAAACTCAGGGGAAAAAAGATAGGAACATATTTTTCTTCCCAGAAATGACAATAAACACAAGAATTAAATAAAACTGGGTGCAAGTGATTGATTATTGGGACTGATTGTGTTGGGAAGAAATAGGACAAGAAATCTTTATTTTACCATAACACTTCTGGATTGTGTTCTTATTTTATTTTATTTTTTTTTATTTTAAACTATGGACATTAAAAGCAAACTAGGCATGCCTTTAATGACAACACTGGAGAGGAAGAAAATCTCTGTGAGTTTGAGGTCAGCCTGGTCTACATAGTGAGTTCCAGCACAGCCAGGGCTATGCAGAAAGATCATGAATCAAAAACACAAAAAAGAAAGAGAAGATAGAGACAGAGCCTAAAGTATCTCAATGTGAAAAGAAATCGCTTGGGCTGCAAGAAGGCTCAAGGGGGTAAGGCACTGCCACCAAGCCTGGTGGCTGGAGCTGGAAACCCAAACACACATCAGAAGAGAGAACTTGACTCCATATGCAAAACACGCACCCGCGTGCGCACATGTGAGCACACACACACCTCAATAAACAAACAAACAAATGCTTAAAATATTTGCTGATTAAATCTTTAATACATTTAACAATAATAATGTTGTAAAATACCATGATTCACAGTACAGTAAAAAGAAAGAAAGAGAGGAAGGAAGGAAGGAAGGAAGGAAGGAAGGAAGGAAGGAAGGAAGGAAGGAAGGAAGGAAAGGGAAGGGAAGGGAAGGGAAGGGGAAAAAAAGAAAAGAGGCTTTTCTGGGAAAATGGTAACAAAATGTCATCTTTTGAAATCACTCAGTGACAATGGGTTCGTTCCTCACTTAACCTTTATTTAAAACTTTCCCCTTCCTCTCTGCTCCTTGTCATCTTCCTGCACAATTTTAAACACTTTTTGCCCTTGAACTATCTTGGCTGGCTTCAAAACACAAAAGTGTCCCTGATGAAAACTTTAAAATGTAAAGAATCCCTGAGGAAAGCCAGGAATCAACAGCCATCTCAGACAGCAGAGCTGTGGCCCAGAAGCACACAGGGCCTGGAGGTTGGAGCTATATTTAGCAACTTCAGGGCAGACAACAAGGACTCCTGTTCCCTGGAAAGGAGGTAATTAAAGGAGGCAGATTTAGGCCTGAGGTGGTAAGTCTCAGGGATCTGCAGCTCCAGGCAGTCACAGCCTGCATGCACCCTGAATGAGGAAATGGAACCCACAGGACTGACATCCGTTCTTAACCCATCTTTACTTCTCCTCCCAGGTTTCTGAGGCCAAGGGAACGAATGCCAGCTATGAGCTCATCCTCTTGTCCTTGCAGTCCTACAGGGCCATTTGTAAGGGACTTACTGTGCACCCAGTGCTGTGCTCAGTGCCACAGGACAGGGAACCGTGAGTCACACCTGAACTCTGACCTCCGGCAGCTTACAGGTGAGACAGCAGCCGGTAATAAGCGATCCAGTCCGTGACAGGATGCGAAAAGACCACTGCTTGCTGGAGTCCCTGAGAGACCCCAGAAAGTGTCCGGAGGCTTGACCTGAACCAACAGAAATGGTCTGAGCCTACAAGGAAAAGATTGCTGTCTAGAAGTAGAAGTTATTTGAGTGAGACACAAAGCCAGCAACATGTGGGACACCTAGAAAACAAGAATTACCAGCATTACTAGAGTGAAAGCGGGAGAGAAGATGAATGCCTGTGTCACTGATTCACACTTCAGCTTCACAGTTCTGGTCTAATGGCATGTGCCAGCTCTCCCACTCCACAAGGATTCTTTACACTCATGTGGTGCCTGGTCATATGTATACAGATGCAACTGTACACATGTATGTGTACAGGCCAGAGGACCACCTCGGGTGTCTTTCTTAGTTGTCATCCACATCTGAGACACAGTTTCTCATAGGCTGGAACTCACCATGTAGTCTCTGCTGTCTGTGACATGTCCCTTGCCTCACAGTGCTGATCTTCACAGAGTGCAAGACCACTGGAGCTCTTTGTTTGCAAAGGCTCTGGGGACAGAGCCCAGGTCGCCATGATTGCTCAGCAAACCCCTCACCACCTGTGCTACTTCAGAGGCCTCAGCATGACTTCTGATAACAGGTTTTCCCCACCTCCGCAGCCCATGTGCTAGAGAGTGAGAAGAGATCCTATCACTTTACCGCTCAGAGGATAAAATCATCAGTCTCAAGGTTAAGACTGAGATACTGACAAATTCCAAGGCAGTCCTCTCTGATTCAAACATACCAGTCTTTTCCCCTTCTTGCAACCAGAGGCAGTGAAAAGGAAGGTGTTGCTCACAAACAGCGAGAAAGTAAGGCAGTGGCCATGGGCAAACCCTTCTCAAAGCTCAGAGCATCGTTCTAACGGACTTCCCTTGTTCCCAAAATCTACACCCATGTGTAGCTGGGGTCACCCAACTCCTGAGCAGCCACCTTTCCATCTTAAACCTTCTCACCATCTGGATGTATTTACCCTACCTACATGATCCCCCTGCCAGAAGGACCTCCCTAAACTCTCCTTCAAGGTAATGCTTACTGCTCCTTGGATGTCAGTCTCATTACTCCAGTCACAGCAACCACATGGCAAGTACTTGATGAATTAGAAAGGATAAGCCTGCTTTTCCTCTCATCATTAGTAAGGACGGCTGGCCAGAGCAAAGAAGCTGGAAACTCACTCAGCAAGGGTCTTACCACGGCACGCTAAGTACACTGATTCAGAGACATCCCACACCTCAACTAGTGCCATACTGCCTTCAAAGCCCAATACATGACCGATGTTAAATATAATCACAGTGCCGGGCTTTGGTGGCACAAGCCTTTAATCCCAGCACTCGGGAGGCAGAGGCAGGCAGATTTCTGTGAGTTCGAGGCCAGCCTGGTCTACAAAGTGGGTCCAGGACAGCCAGAGATACACAGAGAAACCTTGTCTCGAAAAACCAAAAAAATAAAATAAAATAAAATAATCACGATAAATTCCCTCCTCAATGAACTGAGCTACACACACACACATGCATGCACACATACATAAACACATATACACATACATACATAACACACAATAATACACATACACACGAACATACATATGCACATACACACACATATGTAAACACATATAAGCACATATACATACATGCACACACATATACACACAAACACACACATGTACACATACCTGCATGCACGTGCACACACATACCCATATATACACACAGGATCACACATATACGCACACACATGCATGCACACACACACACACACACACACACACACACACACACACACACACAC
>CAJQZJ010033514.1:1571937-1586794 GCA_907164525.1 Lophiomys imhausi | reverse complement strand
CACACACACACACACACACACACACACACACACACACACACACACACTTTACCTGATACTCTCTGGAACTGGCCAGTTTATCATGTTTCATTGGGAGGATGTTCTGCAAGCCTTCCTGAACTCTACGTGCTAAAACTTGGATTTCTGAAACACTGAGAACCAACATTACATCACAGGTACCCAAAATGTGTTAACAGCACACCTCTCGGGGACATCTAAACAAAGTACTTCAATGCTTCATCCACGTCTAGCCTATACATTTGTACCTAATATTGTTCCATGAATGGATTGTCCAATAAAATGACACATGCTCAAACCATGATGTACCTGAGTCCCCACCATGGTTGAGCTCAGACACTTCCAATGAATAGCATCTTTTACTACTTCACACAGAACACTGCTTTTCTGACATCTCTTACCACATCATTATACTTTGAGTTGAATCTATCTCCACAGGCTCTCTGGTTAAATCCCTAGGAGTGGCAATTGAGAAGCAGTGAGCGCAGCCAGAGAACCAGGGTATCGTGACTTTGAAGTCAAGCAGAACTGAGTTCACCTCCCAGATGACCACTGAGGAAGTTACCAGTCACCCCTATCCCCCTCCCTCACAGCTATTACACCATTAAGGGAAATGACGCGGGCACATTGCCTGGCAGAGTGAGCACTCAATAAATGGCAGCTATCATGGTAATTAGTTCTATTCCTGTTTCCCATTCCGGCCTGCCACGCAATCAAAGTGCTAATCACACCCTTGGCCTCGGTGAAATCCGTAAGCCCTTCCATATCTTTGCAAAGCCTCAGCCAACATCCCATTTTCTTTGTTACTGACTAGACATGACAGACCAGAAACAAAAGGTTGCCTGGGGTTCCCATTAGAATCTGACATGGAGGCAAGAGAGCCACCAACAAAAAACTGGGAGAACGCAGCTTCTCTTGCCCCTGCCTTTCTGGGTGCTGTCCATCACTGCACAAAGGCGAAGGCGGACTTGGGCACTGCGGTAGGTACCTGGGTCAGCTGCCCAAGTCAGCATTGCTCAAGCCTCTGCAGCCATGACTACCAGGAAGCGTTTGGGTACATCAGGGTTGGAATACTAAAGGCAAGGTGGGCAAGCAGTTCCGGTGTTCCGAACTGCACCCGAAGGAAATGGCACAGATCTAATTGTGGCTTTGCTGTTAAAAATCCTTGTGACCTTGGGACCCCAGTGACCTCTTTAGGCATCATTTTTCTTATCTGTACATCAGAACACTGACCAAGACTGACAGTCCTTTAGCCAGCTCAGCAGAAATGCTAAGGTACACTTCTAAATGGCCAGACATGTTTCTCAGAGATTCTGAATCAAGAGCAGGGTTGGAGCTGATTCTGATGGTTAATAATTACAAGCCTTATAGATCCCTACATCCCCTCAAATTAGGTGACTGCTTCATCCACCGTCACACCACCACCACCATCCTGACAAAAGCAGTTGTCACCAAGTAGGTCTACGAGAGAAGATGACAGCCGGTACCACTTATGAAACCGACTGTGAGGACTTCCCAAAGGGATTCCTGGATTAGTAAATCTGGGCAATCCATTCGCAGGAGGCTGCTAGCCTTAGAAAGAATGGGGTAGGGATACTGAAAATAAGTAAATGCCCAACAGAAAGGAGGTGAGCCGAAGAGAGCTACTCTGCAAGTATACTGAAGCCCCTGAGGTACGAGCTAAGCTGCAGATGCTGGTATGGAGCTGCATTTCCTGCATTCCCTGAACTTCTAACAGGTCCAAGATGATGCTAGTCCACTTAGCTATTCCCAAGAATCAGATCTTGACAGTAAATTTCTGAACACAAGCATTTGGCAGAGATAAACCTGAAGCCTAAGGCATCCTTCCTACACAGATCCCTCCAAGTATCCACTAAGTTTCACCCAGGTAATGTGCCGGGCTGGAAAGCCATAAATAACAGAAAAGAGACATCTCAGCAAAGACCTGCAATAAAAAGTGCTTTAAGGTCTGTGTCAGAGGTCTCTAAGCACTGTGGCCACCAGGTAGGGAGCTATTCATTATATTTAGCCAGCAGGAAACAAACCATGAGGCACAATGATGACGTCATTAAATTGCAAAAGAGAGCAATTACAAAACATGAAGTACAGAATGGTCCTGAGGCAAGAAAGGAAGACTGGACACAGGAGCCCATCACCCAGAAGACTGCTGAAACCAATCACCAGCTAAAAGTCAAGAATTGCAGTACAATTAACAAAGTCTGCTGTGGTGGGTGTCAACACAGAGACAGTCTTCCTCTGCAGGGCTATCTCTAGGATAATAAAATAGCATGCTTAAGGCCTAAGTGTTTACGGTCAAGTTTGGCCTTTCTCTTTTCCCAGTTCTAAACCTTTCATTTTCTAGGGGCCAAGTGTAACTCTAAACTCCATTTTCAGTAAAAGACAAGCCTTAATCCCCTTATGCAACCTTTATAATCCATGGTTTCAGGTTGTAATCCTTATCAAGGCTCAGTAAATACTCTGTGATCTCATCTACCAAAAAAAAAAAAAGAGGAAGATGAGGGATAGAAAAAGGGGTCTCCTAGAAACCAGCAATCATAGTACAGCTGTACATAGTAAAGAATGTACACAGTACATTCTGAAGATGCTTCAATGGCTGTCTTGAGAAGCCCACACTAACACTTGGGTATGTGTTAACACCCAACTTGAATCTACGTTAAAAATCTCTTAATGAAATCCAACTCTGCTTCACAGTGACTCATCCTGAAATTCTTTTGTAGTGCACAGTCAAGCAAATATCCTGACTTCACCTGAGTGGAGTTCTCTAAAAAGAGCCCCTCAAGATGCTAGGGGAGGGAGCGGGGTCCCCAGCCCCCACTTGCAGCACTGCTCACAGACCCATGCTTGAGAACAAGATCTGCAAGCGGTATTTATAGATCTACTCCCCAAGAACAGTTAGCATTTTAAGAAGAACTGAGAAGAAAGATCAAGAAGTGGAGGAGGAAGCCAGGTGTGGTGGGGCAGAACTGGAACTAGAACTTTCGTCCCAGAACTGGAGCGCCGGGGAGGCCGAGGCAGACAGTCTCTGCCAGTCTGGGGCCAGCCTAGTCTATTTAGGGCGGGTCTCTGTGAGTTCGAGGACAGCCTAGTCTACATAGCAAGTTCCAGGACAGCCAGGGCTACATGGAGCCTGTCACGAGAGAGAGGGAGGGGAGAGAGAGAGGAGAGAATTTTACCCTACACCGTCTAATATATTTTCCTAGAGATTCTAATATATTTTCTATCTGGCCCTTTATAGACAGTATCTTAAGATCCCCAGGGTAAAAGAAAGACGAGATACACAGATTCAATTAACACCAAACTTCATACTAGTTACTACAAGTAGCTACAGGTGGTTTCTATTTTCCTCTTAGTACATTCCCAGATGTTTCTATCTTTGTCCAGTGACAGGTTTCTCTTGAAATTACGGGTCAAAACAGCTCTTGCCCTTCATGTGAGTAAGTGCACCTCCTAAAAATCTAGCTTAGAAAACACAACCCTCTGATAATGCCTTAACACAGGGTCTAGCACAGTGCATGTTAGTGGTAGGAAACAAATCTCCATGTTCTCTTATGAGGACAAAATCTGTAGGTATCACATATATGAAGGCTCCTCTGTGCCATGAGAAGGTGCTCACACACTACTGCTTGGTGAGGAGACGTAAAACCATGTGTCCAATAAGACTGAAATCAGTATGACACAGATGCATAAAAATAAAATAAC
This sequence comes from Lophiomys imhausi, assembly GCA_907164525.1. Classification (NCBI taxonomy): domain Eukaryota; kingdom Metazoa; phylum Chordata; class Mammalia; order Rodentia; family Muridae; genus Lophiomys; species Lophiomys imhausi. Next base: position 1,583,056 of record CAJQZJ010033514.1, on the reverse strand, counting down.
GACTCACCAAAGAACATTAAAAACATAAACAGTGCTTCTCTCTAAAACATGAATTTATGAGTGATTTTCCTTTATATGGTTTTGTTTTTTAATTTTCTATTATGAACATGTGGTACCACTTTTATTACAGAAAAAAAAACACAATGCATAATAAAACTTTTTGGGTTTGTTTTTGCCTTCATTCTTTCCTGGGGGAGTTAGATGACACTCAAGAAGGAGGATACATCTGTGCTGTGTTTTGAGGGATGAACAGGCATTTACCAGACAGAAGGAAGGGATGGTCTCTTGGGCCTGCAAGGAAGCGTGGTAACACACACAGGCATGCAAAACAATGGGACAAGCAATGCCATTTCAGGGGTGGGAGGTGGGTGGGAAGCAAAGCAGGAAAGCAAATGGCAAGGGCAAAGGGACATCTTGGGCACCAGGGCAAGGTCAGACGATGGTAGGACTAAGGTGTAGTATTTGGCCAAGGGAAGATGGTGAGGCAGAAAGCAGGAAGCCAGCTAGTAGCTGAAAGAGAAATCCTTTCAGTGCCCTTAATCAGAGCAGAATTGAGGTGCACTGGGCAGAAGAGAACTAACTGTCTTGGGCCCATTTCCACTCACAAATGGTTCTCCTTAATTTTCTTCTGATATGGCCATACATATATTTGTGTCTGGAAGTAAAAGTATTTATTGTCCAAGCATTTCTAAATGATGATTCTGACTACCTCCTAAAGACAGACAGCACTTGATCACTTCACAAATAACTTGCAATTGCTAAGCACAGATAACAAACAGAAGGCATGGCCTGACGATGTGATTGTCCAGCTGTAGAACCAAGGAGGAATTAGGCAAAATAGAAGAGGAATAGGTTCCCCTCGGGGGGAGCAGAGAGAAGATGCTAGAAACTAATCACTGGTCTCAGTGCGGGGAAATGGGGTTACTGTGTCACTTCTCCCAGCCAGAGGGCACAGTCTTGCAGGAGACAAGAGGCCACAGAGAGTCTTCTGGTACCCACTCAGGGCTGAATTCCTAGCAGGATACGAGGAGGGGTTCCAGTAAGGCAGAAGGAATGCTGCTGGCAGGAGACACTCAGGGCTCTCAAGAGGGCTTTAAATGGAAATGTAGGAGCAAGGGGAAAATCTTAAGAGCAGAAAATGCACCAGGCAAACAAGAGTGGGCCACATATGGGCACCCCAGAAGGGAAGGGCTCTGGATTCTTAGGGAACCACAGAAAAGTGGGTCTAGACAACCCTCCAAGCCCAGAGGAGGGGGAACAAGGGAGAAAGAGAACTGGAGAGGTAAGTACAGGGCCCGGAAGGAGAAGCACAGCTATGATGGAGGGCTGCCTGTACTGGGTAATACACATATGCCAAATGCAGAAGCTACACTAAAGGCAATACTAAAGCAAGTGACTGCTGAGGACTATGTGTGTGGCCATCAGGGACAGTAAATTTTAAAAAGTGGCAACATGCTTCCATGGTTATTAGGAAGTGAGGAAGGTTCTGAATGAGGAGAACCTATACCAAAGCTTTCAAAAACTCAATTTATCTCAATACCACTGCCTCCCCCTCTCTCCCTGCCCTAACATCACACATCCACATCACCACTGACCCACAAGATTAACGGACTCTCTCAGCTACTGGGAAACTTCTTCCACATACTTCACATATTCAACCATATAACAGTTCTTCAATGTTGACCCAATTTTGCTTGCATGTCTGTTCCGTGTGCTGAACACAACCTCCTATTCAGGCAAAAATGACACTTCATGCATCTGTGCCCATTCGCTAGGATGACAGACAAGAAGTAGACTATTAATCTTTAAAAACAAAAAACAAAAAACACATCCTGTTTTAGTTTCTCACTCTGAGTAACCAACAGTATCACCGAGAGTCAAGGAACCAGAGGTGAAAATGGTGGCTAGAGATACAAGGAAAAGCAACTGAAAGTCAGCAGAAGACAGACATAGTGGGAATAAGATGGTGTTGCCTTCAGTAGAGACCTGACAGAATAAAGATTCCAACACCTTGGAAGAGTGAACAGCCAGCCACCAACAAAGTATGTGGAATAGTTCCTGGCAGCAGAGAAAAGGGGAGAAACACAGACAATCAGTGTACAAGGGACTCTGCATGAGAACAACAGGGACTCCCAACAAGAAAGGAAAAGGATGCACTTGGTTCCAGGGACACTTCCTCAGCCATGCAGTGTCCTTGAGTAGTGCCAGGTTCCCAGTGGGCATCAGTCCCCTGACCTATGAAGTAAGGAGAACCACTGAGGTCTCGCTATGAAGTAACAAGAGCACCTGGAAACCCCAGGAGTTCCATCAGAGCCCAACACTCTACTGGAGTGAGACCACAACAGTTTCATCCTTCTCACACTTAAACACCAAGTGTCACTTTTTTGGTCTCTCAGGTCCACCCATGCAGCAAAGAGAAAGATGTAGACAGACAGAGAGAGAGAGAGAGAGAGAGAGAGAGAGAGAGAGAGAGAGAGAGAAGAGAGAAGAAGAGAGAGAAAAGAAAGAAAGAAAGAATATGTACCAATGGGCTGGAGTTTAGCACACTTTACATGGACTCTTAACTATGACATCATCCCAATGTCATTGTCCCACCTTAGACAGCAGCTATCAAAGTCCTCTCCCAGACAGATGTTCAAGAGGCCGCAGGGCAGCTCCTTCTGTCCATCTCAAAATCCTCCCTGGCTCTCTGGTACATTCATGTAACTAGTTCTCTAAGGTTTTATGAACATGAAGTACATTCCCACAGCAAAGTTCTTCAATCTTGAGCCCAAAAGGAATCAACAACATCAATATAATCAGTATCACCATACCCGCTTTAAATATATGAGGGTGCAAAGGTGCCTGGAACACCTTAACTTTGTGTTCCGGGAATTCCCAACTTCCAGCCAACCTCCTGGCCTCTCTGTGCTCCTGTATCCCTCACAAAATACACAACAGTCATGGCCAGTCTTTCTGGCCCAACCCCCTCACTGCTAAAGGTGCTACCCTACTCAGCTTCTTGCCCGCTGTGATAAAACACTGGCCAAAGCCAACTGGGGAGGAAAGGGTTTACCACATCTCACGGGCCAGGGTTGGTCTCTGGAAGAAGTCAGGGCAGGAGATAAGGCAGGAACCTGGGAACAGAACCATGGAGGAACACTGCTTCCTGGTTTGCACCTAACTTCAAGTCAGCTACCTTTCTGATGCACTCCAGGACCATCAGCCCAGGGCTGGTACTACTCACAGTGGGCTGGGCCCTCACAATCAAGTAGCGCTCAAGAAAATGGCACATGGACCTGCCCACTGTCTGATGGAGGCAGTTCTTCAGTTGAGGCTACCTCTTCTGATGGAAGAGGTGTCTCTTGTTGTGTCAAGTTGGAAAAAGCTAAGTAGCCCAGGTACTCAGAAAGCAAGGTGCCAAAGTCAGAATGGGTCCAAACCACAAAACTATCTACTGCCCACCAACACAGTCTAGGACACAAAGCCAGGGATGTTTCTCATGCCCCAGTCTACAAATGGGGGCCTCCACCATATTAAACTGATCGTATAACCTCACTTCAAGGGGCCTTCCCTCTCCGGCAGCAGCCTTACCATGGAAGGGAGACTTCTCCTGAATTTGAAGCAAACATCTCCCTGGGCTAAGCCATGCACTCACCTATCAGTGGACTACCCCTAGCTCTGGTTGCCCCTCAGATGCCAAGCTTGAAGTGCCCAGGCTTTCTACCAGGATCTTTCTCCATCAGAGTAATTCAATGTCAGTCTGGTACTCAGTATCTGGTGATGCCTCTTGTGACAGGGAGATGGGGAGACTGCTCAGCCATTAAAAGGCTAAAGCTTACAACCAAAGGGTCAAGATTTGAACCTCTTCCCACTTCCCATTCTGCCCCTTGCTTACTGTTCTCCTGTCTAGTCTCTATGTTTACCTACTTCAAATTACAGGTCAGAGAGCACTTGTCCAAAACCACACCTGAGCTTGATCCCAGCTCTCTTAATTCCCAATTTTGTGTTTATTTCATTAAATCCTAGCTATCTCCTCCTATGGCATCTTCTAGGAAACCACCTGTATGTAAGGAGGTGGATCCAAATATTAGAGGTGACTGGTGCTCAGTAAAGGAAGGAACCTGCCTAGGCCTCTACCTACACCCATGGGAGGGTAACTACCTTTGCTGTTATGTTAGAAACTGCAAAACTAATTATTGAGAGTTAGACCCATAATCTGTGCTAGATGACCTGTGCTGGATAGCTTTGGGTCCAAACACAAATCCAAATGCACATCAATGGCCAGCAAATACAAGGGAAGACCATGTAAACCCTTAGTTGGAGAGAACCAAATAGAATGCCTTGAAAAGTCAACCACACTGAGTAAAATTAATGAAACTGATTTTTGACTCTGAGGTAGCACTAGGATTGATATCACTCCTTTGCTGTCGATGGTGACAGCAGGGTGCGGTCTAGAGTCAGCACTTGTGGTTTGACTGTAACTGACCTGGCAGGCTAACCCTTTCCACCCAACTCCAAGGTCTAGTGTCTCCATCTAATTATTTTTAATAAGAAAGGGGAAGGGGACCAGAAGCTGGATTCAATAAGGAGTACTCATCAGCATTGGTGGTGCCCATGCGCTTGTTAGAAATCCAAATATATGGGCCCTTCCTAATTGCCTTCTTAGAGACTCCAGAGAAGTGGAGAGAGGCCAGCAAACCCACCAGTGGTTGACGCATCTCCTCTGAGAACCAGTGGACCAGAGTTATGGTCTCATGATCCTCCCAACTCTACCGTCCAGAGTGCCTGAAGCTTCCTCAGCTCCACATCTTCACCACCCCTCTACCCTCCCCTTAACGCCCCCAACTCCTTCCACTCTGATCTGGTAGGAACGTAAGTCAGCTGGGTAGCTCATGCGATCTTGTTTGATAGCTTCCTCTTGTGATTTGTACAGAGGACCATAAGACATAGTTAGCTTCCTCCGGGGAATGTTATTCTATTTACCACACCTCAGTGGCATGCATTCTGTCTTGTACTTAAAAAGGGGAAACCAAAACTGAGGAAAGAGGACCAACCTTTTAAACACGGGCATCGGGCACTACCTTTAAAAAAATGCAAGGGGGCTTATTCCTGGAGTAAGTCAATAAGGAATTACTCTAAAATCTTAGAGATGGGATCTTTGTAAACCCAGTGGTTTCTTTTTAATACAAACCCACCTGAATGAGTTAAAATATTTGTTTTGTATGCCAAAGATACATGTAGACATAACAAACCATTTCTTGTTTGCTCCTTATGTATCAAAACAAAAAAATAAAAATGTCCAAGCAGGACAAGGCAATGTACTCCTCTAAACCCTGCACTGGAGAGAAAGAAGAAGGAAGATCAGGAGTTCAAAGCCAGTCTGGACTTCATAAGAATATCTAAAAATAAACAAACAAACAAAAAAAGAATAGAACAATCCAGACAAAGCTTAAAAGTATAAAATACCACAAAAGTACTATGGACTGTTAATTCCCACAACTCTTGACCTAGTACCAAAATTTAACGTGAAGTGAATGAATGAATGAATGAATGAATGAACACCTTTTTATTGTGGTACTAGAAGATGTGGAAACGAACAAGCTAGAACCCTAGTGTAAAGAACTAAGTTTGAATTTAGTATGAGCAACATTAAACCTACCCGTCTGTCTACCAACCCTTGTATCTATCCACACATGCATCCTTCCTTCAAGTGTATTCTGTATGTCTGCCCAACTCCAGGCAGGAATGAATGTCCTAAAGAACTTAAAAGCCAAAATTGAGATAGGCCAATGGGCAATGAAAATAAAAGTTAGAAAGTGCCCAGGGGTAAAGAAAAGTCATGGGAGATAAGAGGAGATGATTGTTTCTTGTTTAGGGTAGATATACAGGAATCATGGCTTACTTTATGGAGATGGTTTTATCATGCTGAACCCTGAAGATCAATTTGGGTTCAAAGGGGTGATGAAGAGGAAGAGCAATCCAAACTAAGGTCATGATGGGACAAAAGTAAAAATAAGAGAAAGACACGGTATGGAAGTTCCAAAGTCAGTTAGCTAGCTCCATTCACTAGCAAGACAAGAAAGATACACAGAGGACTTTCTGCCCAGCAGCTCAGCTTCCACCCCACCCTTGGCCCCCACGCTTCTCTTCAGAACCCCTCCTCTAACCCTGCTGGCACTGAGGACAGGTCTGCGTACATGCTGCCTGCTGAGGCTGCCTCGCTCCTGTGCCATTCCTGCCATCATCCTGCATTCATCTAGGTACTAGTCAGGGCCCATCACAGGCTCCACTGTTCTTACTACACCATGTCTTTACATTTCTGTTTTGTGTAATTTATAAAACACATACTGCCCACGAGTTTGTATTTTTAATTCCTGTAAGAAGTTTTGGGATCCAATTTGTGTGAAAATCAGGCTGCCACATAAGGTTGTATTGTATGATAAAAGACTCCAGGAATAAAACAGACAGCGCATCCTGCTTATCAGCAGTTCAAACACTGGTTCCACTCCATGTAGCACAGACTTCCTTATGAATGAGTATTCCTGGTTTTTCATCCACTTCCCCCAGTCTTCTTGAATTAAATTCTAAGGGTGTGTCTAATTTTCAGGGCTTCTTTTGCAAAAATGTCTTTGAGAACCAACTATGTTCTGAGCTGTTGCTGATATAAACACCTCACAAGGTAAAACTGTTGTACTGTGAGGGTCAATCTTTTAAGTCATTGCAGGGCACTGAGTCTATTTTGAAGACAGTGAGGAAGATGGTGAATAGTCTGAATCCAAATGCAGATTTCTGGGAGCTTTCAGGTGCTGCTCACTCCTTCCCTCAACAGCACAACTCAAGGATGACTAGAACCATCCTTTATCCTCCTCTAGACACTCTCTCCCTCTGCTGAAAGCAAGGACATGGACAGCTAACCCAAAGTCCCTTCAGGGAGAAGCAGGAGACTGAGGAAAAGTGGGTCCCATTCTATCCCATCCTTAGCTGGTCCACTTTATTCACTCCCAGGCATCATAGGCTGTACCAGGCTTTCCCATGAAGAACCTTCTTCTGAACAGCAAAGAAAATTAAAGCAGTAAAACCACTCTTGACTGGGGAAAAGATGAGAACTACATGTAACATCATGGTACCCGGGACTGTACCTTGGACAGGAAGAGATTGAAGAGCCTGGTGAAGTCAACACAGAGTAAGTATAGAGTGTCGTTCGCAGGAATGTGCCAATGTCAGCTTCTTAGTTTTAAGAAATACCCAACAGCAACATGAGATGTCAAAACTGTGGAACATTGGGGTGAACTGTGTGGAAATTCACTGAACAGTGCTCACAGCACAAAACTGTAAGTTTATTTGCTGAGATCTCCACTCGCCTAGGTGGTCTCTCATCTTTCCCAAATCACTGTTCTGTGACGCAACAGAGATAACACATAACAGTGCCTAACACGCATGAGCTCCTTTATTCTGCCAACAATGTGAGACACGGTTTTCAGATTCTCATTACATGGATGAAAGAACAGAGACCTCAAGAGACTCAGTAATAAACTGAGACATTTGTATAGAACCTGATGCAAATCTAGGCAGATTAGTTTAGGAAACCCCTGTTTTCCAAACACCTCCAGAATTTTCGAGTGGCTGGCCCACCTAGATCTAACCAAAAACTAATCACAAGAAATGAAATGTGAACACTACACTTTTTATTCTCACTCAACAAAAGTTTCTTAAGACAAGTTCTGAAAACCTCTACTGGAGAATCAAACCTCACTGCCATTATCAACAGCCTTTACACATGTAAGCACATCCCTGCACTTGTCCTGTATCCTGCCTTTTCTGGTGCACTGTTCTAGAACACTTGTACCCCTAGCCTTCAGCCTGCCACCTGATGGTGCGGCATTCCTGAAGTGTCAGTTCCAGAAAATGGTGAAATTAAACACAGTTCTATTTGATCTTCCAGAGTTTGCAATACAAAGTAATGCTTTGCAGGTTACTGATTGTGCTAGGTACTTTAAAGTCGTAGGGTCACACCAGGAATGTTGGTGCATGCCTTTAATTCCAGAAGCAGGCAGATCTCTGAGTAGGAGGTCAGCCTAGTCTACAGAGTAAGTTCCAGGAGAGTCAAGGATACACAGAGGAACCTATTCTTGAAAAATCAACAACAACAAAAGTTATAAGAGCACCTAACAATATATTGTTCAATCTGAAAAAGGAAATTTTTTTCCTTACCTCAACTGTGGTATACTTATGGAACACCAGCCTCACTCACTGAACAATGGTGATCAATAAATAATGATTCTGAATAACTGGTGGTCCCTCAGAAAGATTAGTGGCTGGCCAGATCCTAAACGTCCTTCAGTCTGCCCCAAATTTGCAGCCATTTGTCTTTACAGGTTCCCAAGTAGACACCATCCATGGACAGAAACTGGGGAAAGGAACCAAAAGACTGAGGGGAGTAAACAAAGTCAAGCCAGGTGACAGAATTGTGCCTGAAAGGCAATATGGAGAAAATAAATCTAGAAAGTGGAGCACAGGAGACCTAGCTTCAGTGTGGAGCTCATAGAACGCCAGCCTACTATGTGTGGACTTGGAGCTATGCTCACTACACAAGTTTCCTCAGAAAACCAAGCTCAAAATCGTGGTCTGATCAGCAATGCAGGCTTACTACAGCTAATACTGGCTTAGCAAATGTTAAAACTATTACTTGATATATGTCCTTTCTACTTACATGGGACTTAAGTGCATCATGACTAATACTGGCCTTTCATTGATGGGTAAGCAGACTCAGAGAAGGGAATATTTGTGCACAAAATAGAATGGGGAAAAAAGCCTCGCAGCTCCATTCCCTAAACCTGTTTCTATACAGGTGCGGAATATTGTAGAGACTGGAGAGAAACTAGGAGAATACTGTAGAGACTGAACAAATTCATCCTGGGGTCGGTTTTTCAGAGCTATGGAGGACCACACTTCATAGATTATCCCCATATCATCTAGCACTTCGCATCAGCCGGTTTCTACTAGGAAGAACAGGGTAGAATTATTTGTAGTAAAGCATAAACAGAATATATGAAAGGATAGCTGGACTTCAACGAAAATGACCACACAAATTAAAAAAAAAAAAACCAAAACTTTAAAAAGTAGGTGATCCACCAGAATAAGGAAAGCAAGGGAAGATGGAATGATGGGGGAAGTGATATATAACAGAATAAGTGGAAACTGACCTATAATATTGAAGCTGCCCACCAAGGACCCAAGGCTGACTCTCAAGCCGAGCTGTAGATTCTCAGGAAAGAGGCTCTCCCCGAGGCACGGCATCAGGATGCCGTGCAGAAGATGCACTGATCACTTCTGCAGACAAGCTGCTGCTCAGTTGGAACAATACCTAAAGCAGAGAGTTAGGTACCACATGGTCTCCTGCCTCTCGCCCTCCAGATTCAAGCTGGGGTCAAAACTAATCGAAGGCATGTCACCGTGTTAAGGATCTCCAACCACGTAGTTTAATGATTATTTGTCTCCCTGTAAGCTACTCTACTTCTACACTCTTTGTCTACATGGCCCACCTCTCACCGTGAGGAATAGCTGACCTTAGTTCATGCCAGCATGACCACTGCTCCTGACGTCAGAAATCATCTAGAGCAGGACATCTGATTCTCTATCACAGCTACTAGAGTGAATGCACACTCCTCCTTGGCTAGGAGAGAGGGGGAGACAGGAACCATAACCCAGCTTTACCAAGGCAAGCTAGATCGGCAATCCTACAAAATGTTCTGAGTGGGAAAAAAGGAAGAGGAAATACATTCACTGGGAAACAGCCCTCAGGCAAGTTTACTAAAGACACAGAGAAGTTCAGCACCTCTCACTCTCGCCTGCATGCACAGACTAGACTGTAGTTAAGGACAGACTCCTGACTGGATCCCCCTGAGTACCCAACAAAGAAGCCCTACTCACTATAGAACACTCTTGTCCCATGAAAGAACTGAATTAACTCCTCTCAATTACATGAGAAAACCAAAATGTCAAGACGACCACCACTGTTTCTTCCTTAATGCTTAAAAGAACAACTCACACAGAGGGGGCACTCAGTGATCCTTGAAAAGCTGAGTGGAAAGGCATCAAATGGAAAAGCTTCTTAGCTGCATGTCTGCCAGAAGTTCCCAGAAAGACCACGGACTTGTCTCCTCCTTTATGAAAGTTGAGTATCAAACAGAAGAAAATGAAAATGAGAAAAGGAAAGGCATGAAAACATCAACCGCCCTTCAGGGGCAGCAGGGGCAAGAGGTGGGAGAAGTGGTACAAGGAGATGGATAGGGATAAACAAGACCTTTCTGTGTCTAATTTAGACTTAATAAGATAGTTTGCTGAATGTTAATTAAATACTCAGTGGTTGTTACTAACTGTGGTGATTAACTTAATTTTGGATTAAATAAGCAATAAATGCTTAACTGAAGTTCTATTAAATTTCACCCAGCAAGTGAGGAATACGAGGCTCTTAATTGACTTTAAACAAGATAGTTATGGCAAGTTAGTTGAATTTTTATTACCTGAAGATAACTGCCTTATTAAATCTAAATTGACTATTTTATTTAATGGGAAAAATATGTCATCTGTCCCTCCAATTTACCAAAACATGCCTAAATGGGTTCACAATTAATCCAACCCACATGGATTATGATCTTTTCTGTTTTCTGATCCTGTTTTACTATCGACTTTATTCACTGAAGAAGGAATGACACACACATAATCACAGCACTCAGAAGACTGAGGCGGGAGAATCACATGTACAAAATCAGCATGGCTACACCAGGAAAAAACCTGTCAAAATAAAAAAACAAAACAAAAATGAGACTGCATCAAAGCACACAGGATCTAGGGAAGAATTATATACAAGATTGAAAAGAGAATACGGACTCTTTTTTGCTTTCTTAATGTAAATACAACTTGGTGATAAACTTAGGATCACAATACTGACATCCCCTGTATCTCCTGCTCTACTGACATAGAAACCGCTCTGTAATAACCATTGTTCAAAGGGGTAGGAGAGTGACGCAGTGGCAAAGCACTTCCTAGTAAGCACAAAGACCTAGGTTTGATCCCAAGTACCACCAATAAAGGAAGGAAGGAAGGAAGGAAGGAAGGAAGGAAGGAAGGAAGGAAG
>CAJQZJ010033514.1:1524850-1568019 GCA_907164525.1 Lophiomys imhausi | reverse complement strand
TACATGCATATATAGTATATATACCATATTACACACACACATATATACATTTGTGTGTATGCATATATAGTATATATCATATTACACGCACACACATATATATACATCTGTGTGTATACATATATACATGCACATATAGTATATATATATTACACACACATATATACAACTGTGTGTATACATATATATGATATACATGCATATATAGTATATATATCATATTACACACACACAGACACACACACACATATACATACATCTGTGTGTATACATACATACATGCATGTATAGTATATATACCATATTACACACACACACACACACACACACACACACACACACACAGCCCCAAAGCTCTCTGCAGGATGGCACTGAACAACAAAAACCCACAGGGGTCAGCTTCAGCAGAAAAGCACACACGCTGACAGGGCTCAGACACCAAAAGTCAGTGACCTGGCCCAGCCTGATATGTGTCATATAAGATTCTGTGGAAAGCCTGGCTCCACCCTTCAATGACATTTCAACTACTGATGGCTGTCCTGTGGTGACTTGAGGTCACTTCACTGTCAACAACTACAGAAGAAAATCCAATGGCTAGAAAGACGCAAAGCATAACGCAAAGCCCAAGCCAGAGGAGGAGAGTCATGGTGGAAGGAGGGGCGGTGCACAGCACTTCCCTGAATATTCTGCGCAGCTGGAAATGCCTGAGAGTGTCTGAAGTGCTCACTCACCTTTGGAGCATGTTCCTTCTAACAGTGGTGCTCTTACTAGCAAGAGGTCCCAAAGTCACACCTGGAGGAAGTCCCCCCCATTAAATGGTACAAGTAGGACTTGATCATAGGAGGTGCTGACATCTGAATGTCATCTCCTCGCATCAGGGAGTGTCACCACAGATGCCCAGATGCCATGCTGGGCACCCTGAATTGGCCACACCTGTACACTATCTGGTCACTACACAGAGATCTAGTTATCTCACAAAGTATCTGTAAAGTGAGCTACACAGATACACTGTCGGAGCTCATGAAGTGCCGTCATGGGACTTTCTCTCATCCTTACAGTGCATCCTGATGATATATGATATGAACCCTCTGAAAGTAATTGAGGCTCAGGAATGTTCCAAAACTGACCCAAGATCACTGAACCTCTGAGTGGCTCAAAGGTACGTTTATTGTTTTCCCTATGTCAAAAGCCCACTGGTGATGGCATTGTCAAGATGACAGCACTAAAACCCAGACCTCTGAGCTCAGCAATCACAGGTGTCACCTTTCATCTAACCTTTCATACACCCCACACAGGCGGCTTGTGCTGCTTTAAGTCAAAGAGGAATCACTGTGTCCTGCCTGTGCATCTAGAGCAAGGACACCGACAACAATCGTCTCATGTTCACATGAGATACTCAGAGAACAAGACAGAAGCCTTGGGCATGAGTCCAGTTCTCACTCTGCCACCCCAAGCCCTGTGCCTCAGTGGGAAGCTTTCGTCACCCATGACTTCTTGTCCACTCTCTGCCAGGCAGGACAGATCTTACTAGCATATCTCTTGAATTGCAACTGGGAAACTAAGTACTAAAAATGGTTACAAAATGCATTTGCCACAGAACAAGTGCTATATGGAAGGCATTGAAATACTAATGGGCTTGGGGAGATGAGTCCTAGCATGTAGGTTTAAAGGGACAAGGGAAAATCAGCCAGAAGCAATGGTCCACACCTTTAATCTCAGCACCACAGAGAAAGAGGCAGGAGGATCTCTACAGACAGACAATTCTCAATCCATCCCCTGGTCTCCGCATGCCCCAGGCTCTAAAGCCCGGGTCCTTCCCCGTGTCTGCATCCTGTGGTTACAGTAAACAATGTCACCCCCCCCCTTTCAGGCAGGAAATATTTCCAGAGCAGCTATCACACACCAGGCCACTCTTCCAGGCATTGTAAATTCGGCCATTTACAATGCCAACATCCTTGCAAACCTCATAGACTTTCCTGCTTGCAGAGAATTGAGCCCAGAGTCTGGCAAATGCTAGGCAAGTGCTCTGAGTTACATCTACAACCCATGAAGAACAGTACAGGACACTGGCTCTCAAGCTGTGCCCCATGACCCCTTTGCAGGTCACATGACCCTTTCACAAGGGTCACCTAAGACCATCTATCTATACATCAGGTATTTATGTTACACCTCATAACAGTAACAAAATTACAGTTATGAAGTAGCAATGAAAATAACTTTACGGTTGGGGGGTCACCACAACATGGGGAATTGTATTAAAGGGTTGCAGTATTAGGAAGCTTGAAAACCACCCATTTAAGGTAAAGAAGAGCTCTGGGCCTAGTGACAAACACTGTAATCTCAGCATTTCAGAGGTGGAAGTAGGGGGATAAAGAAGAGCTCAAGACCATCTTCAGCTACATAGTGAGCCCGATGCCAACCTCGGCGGCATGAGATCTTGTCTCAGAAAGGTAGTCAAAGCAGAAAGAAGGTAGAAGAGCGAATCCATCATGTGACGTGGTTATCATCATATTATAAACACTGTTTATTTACTTACCATTTACTTCAGAGTATCAGAGATAAGAGGAACTCAAAAATGAGAAAAAACAAAATTTTATTCATTTGGCCAGATGCAATATGAGGCATGGGGGAGGAGAGGCAGTGGGGCAGGGGTCCGTCTTTCTTCCACAGATAATAAACAGTTCAGATGAGCCTGTGATGGCTACTAATATTGTCAACTAGACGTGATCTAGGAAATCTAGGAGAGGAGCCTCTGCTCACACCTCTGGTCACAAAGGCAAGGGATTATCTCCATTGGGTTAATGAGGTGAGAAGACTAACCCGCAAAATTGGCGATACCGTTCAATGAGCTGGGATCCGAGATCGAACCAACTGAAGAAAGAAGGCAGGCAGAGCTCAAAGTGCTCTCCTCTCTCCCTGTCTACTCTCTGAATTTGGATGCAAAGGGACCAGTGGCTTCAAGCTCCTGCCTTCTCATTTTTGAGTTCCTCTTATCTGGAGTGGACGCAACCATCAAACTGCGATCCAAAATAAAACGCTTCCTTCAGCTACTCTTGCCGGGGTACTCTATCACAGTTTCAGGAAATCTGACAAGACAGGACTTGTATCTCTGAGTCCTAAAACACAAACCATGCACCACCTCATGCAGGAGGGCGACAGGAAGGAAGCATCACTAATCCCCTTCTGTCAAGAGCCAGGAGGATTTCTGAAAAAAGGGTCATAGGCCATTGAAGGGCAGGAACCAACAGGAAGGATGCAGTTAACAACCAGAGTACACCCAGGATACCCTAGAGAAGCCATAAGCCCAGTGAACTGACAGAAAACCAATCGCCCCAATATGTGACCAGGTTCCGACTACCTCTCTATTGGGTGTGTGGACTCCAGATCACTGCAAGGGCATGGGAGGGGAGCCACACTAAAGAACCATTATCCTGCTGGCTCCATTCCCACACAACCTGGCTTGGCAGAAGGCATGGTCACGTGCTAGCAGAATGGAAGGGTCTATGAGGACACAAGCAGGGAACCACGAAGGCCACTTCCCCAGGCTCCTCCTCAGGTGCAATTCCAAGGCCGTTTGCATGCATGCGCACTGAAAACACACACCATGGATCTCAAGTTTTCTTGGTTGGGGAAACAGACAATGTCCAGCGAAGGCCGCCACACGCCAGGCAAGTGTTCAGAACTTACAACCCACTTAGCTCTCCAACCTCATTTTCCCCAAACTCACTTTCTCATCTGTAAAGTGAGGCCTGACAGTCACCATATTTGGCCAGTTTTAGTCCTCATGACGTAAGAACAGCTCAAACTAGGGACATTATGAAGACAGGCGGACTACTCTACTCAGGGTTCCTAGAAAAGTTACATCATCAATGTCACCTCTGTTCTGGTGAAAGCCTGGAGCACTGCACCAAACAAATATGAGAATCCACGGGAGAACGGTCACATCGGCCAACAGAAAACCAAAGAGCCAACCAGAAGTCAGGCTCATTTCTCTATCACTACCTAATCCAGCTACATCTCAGGAAAATCCCTCTGAAGGACACTTCCTTGACGATCTAAAGACCAACCCACCAGGACTCACTTCTAAAAGTTTCACCATGCTATACATGCTTGAGGACCAGGCCTTCAACACAGGCGTCCTCAAGGGACAAGCCACACCTAAACCACTTCAATCCATAAATCCTACTTCAGGGAACCAATGTGGCAATTACATGAGCATATGCTAAGCAGCTGAAAATTATATTATATATCGAGAGTTTAAAATTATATTGCAGGCTGGGCGTGGTGGCGCACGCCTCTAATCCCAGCACTTGGGAGGCAGAGGCAAGAGGATTTCCTTGAGTTCAAGGCCAGCCTGTTCTAAGAAGTGAGTCCAGGATAGCCAGGGATACACAGAGAAACCCTGTCTCGAAAAGCCAAAAAAAAATTTTTGATACATACATACATACACACACGCACACACACATATACATATACATATAAAGGACAGGAAAGAGAAACATTCTCTGACCTCAGATATATGCCTATCTTCTAAGCCTTACTGCCTTTAGGCCTCAGTTAGTGACCTCTCATTCCTGTGACCTGTATCAGGAACTGTATCAGCCATTTCTTCCAAGCCTAGGGGCAGCTACAGCAAACTCCCCCAACATCCTTCCCACTGTTTCTCACTGGCTCGCCCACACGTTCTGTCTTCATGCGCACCTTCAGGCCAACAGATGTCTACCCAGGCTCTCCCAGCAGCAGCAACAGCCACTTTCTCTCCCCCTTCCTTACCTCTAATGAGTTTGGGCCAAGCGCTGCATTCCAGAGCTATATTCCAGGAAATGACCCCACCCACCAATGCACACATCCAGCTCTGAGGGCTTCCTTACTATGCTGGGGCAAAGTCTCAAGTTCGCTCATCCACTTATGGAACGCGTTCCTGTGCCTTCTGCCTAGACATCATATGCTCAATTTCCTAAAGAAGGTTCCAGGGCCCTGCCCAGCTTTGTTCTCCTATGAATCATGAACCTCAATAGGATTGATTAATGGCCCCCACAGCTGCAAGACAAATATAAACTATACTTTGGGGGGAAAAACAAAAACACCAGTCCTCCCCTTCAGAGCAGGAGAAAAGGTTCAGTTGGCAAAGGCACTTGTACTGTATACTTGCAGTACAAACACGGTGCTTTGGGTTTCTGGACCCCAACAGACTCCACAAAGTTGTCCTCTGGCCTCCACAAACATGCTGACCCTTTAAAACACAGCCGAAATAAACCACCCTGTTCCCTGCGCCTGCATAGTAACTCCTTTGTCTAGTAGCTCCAACTCATGCCTTACTTCCTCCACTTACGTTTCTCTTTCTTAGTCCTGGACACTCAGTTCAGACAGTACCTTATCTATGGTGGCTTACTTCCCAGAGGCCAATCATTTCCAGCCTATTGAGTAGCCAAAACACACCCTCCGTGCTCCTCCACATTCCCACAAACCTGGTGCTCCTCCCACACAGGAAGGATGGCCTCATCTTGTACTCCCAGCAGCCAACTGACTCAGTCTCTCAGGTCTGTAAGGAATGGGTCAGAGGCATGCTTTCCTCATGGGGGCTTCTCTTTAATGCGCTTCCAGCTTCTGGTTTACCAGGTGTACCCTTCAGTTTCTTCCCAGCCCTTACAAGATGTCCTTGGCTTGCCTGCTCCCATCACCCCAGCGCCAGGTAAGCCATAGTTCTGAAATAAAATCTAACCTAATTCTACTCCAGCACCAATTAACCCATCCCAGCTCCACAGTGGGATAAAGATACACGTTCTCAACAAGAAACCCAGGTTTGGAATTAACAATTTCGGATACACTTCTAATCAGCTCGGAAACCTCAGGCAATGGGTTAAAATGGAGATGGCCCTCTCAACAGGCTTACTTCTTGGAGATTCACATAGAATATTTGACAGAAAATTAATTTTATAAAGTGCAAAATGCTATGTATGCATTCATAAAGGACCTGACAAAACAAATTTTTATCAAACTTAAAACAGTGACTATAAGGTATGTATCATTATCAACTTTAGAATACAAACCTGCTCAACTGGAGTATGTCTGTGATTAAAAGGCACTCACATTTCAGTGGTATAAAAACAAGAAAAAAAGTGTATTTGAGAGCTTATTTAACAAAATCTGTCTCAATAAAAATAAGAACCTGCCATACAACGTTCGTATTTGACAGTGGTACACAGTAAGTGTCCAGCTACACATGCCAAGCAAATGAAACAACACCCCATGATCATCTTCTTAAGCCAAATTACCACCTCTCACTGAAACTGGGCAGCACAAGGCTCCTCCATGCCAAGTCTCTAAATCATGTTCCTGCCTGCTCAAAACCCTCAAAAGTCATATGCAAACTACATGGCCAGGCTTCCTAGAGCCTTTCAGAAAGAATCACATCGACTCTCCCACCTATCACTGTCTGAAAATGTCTGCCTCTCTCAGAGGAGTCACCTCCTCACGAGAATGTCCCTCCACAATGGGTGTTTGCTACTCAACCTCAGCCATAATAATCAGTTCAGGAACTTGGCTTCCCTTCCAATTGCCTACGCTCAACTTCAGGCTAGAGTTGCTTACAAGGAATTGGAGGGAAGGGGTGTTGGGAGAGGAAAGGAGGGGGTTCAGGAGAGGCAAGACAGTGCCCAAGCTCAGGACCCCTGGCATGTCCCCCTACCCTTCACACAGCTAATCCTGACTAGACTGCTTTCTGGATTCCACAGGCTGTCTTCCAAAGATTAAATGCAAGATACTCAATTTCCTCTTTAACTGCCCCTTGGCGCTGGCAAAAACCTTGCCAGGAGACTCTTGGGAATGCAAGAATTTTACTGGGTTTCTACACACACACACACACCTACCTCAATCCACTATTATGCACCAGAGACTACGGGCTGACACTCAACTTCTGTGGACCTGGGTTTGTTTCCCTATTCGTAAGACTGAGACAGGGTCCCTCAGAGAGAGGTTAAGTCAATCTGCAGCAGCCCTACAAACTTTCCCTGTCCTCTTCTAAAGCTTTTCTGAACATTCGCATGTGAGGGGAGTGGTGAACCATTAAGTCACTAACATCTTTGAGAGAAAGTTTTATTGCAGAGGCAAGTTTGCAAAGGGAGTGTACAGAAAGAGAAAGATGAAGAGTCCATTGAGAAAGTCACAGACAGAAAGGACCCATGAAAGAGTCTTGCTAGGCCTTCCTTGTGGGGGAGGGGACGCTGTGGACCCATTCCTGAAGAGAAAGGAGGCTAGAGACCTTTTATACCTCCCCGTCCAAGTACCCAAAGCCACAACTCCGCTGATATGGTCTCCGGTCATATCCCAACCCCAAGCCGCCAACGCAATTCCACTCATGTCCACTCCTCGCCCTTATTTAGCCTTTCTGTGGTCTGCAGCTGCCTCCCTGACAAGAAAGGCCTTGCTCTTCTTACTTAGGAAAAGTCCCTATCCTATCCTAATCAAGGCCCCTTCCAGGATTTCGGGTCCCTCGCCATGGAGACCAAACTATGAAGCTCTTTCCTTCGACCCCTCCCCCAGAACAAAATAAAAACTGGTCTTTGCCTTCTCCCCAGCATTTGGCCCTTCCTATTTGGAGTCAGGTTAGGCTCCTGCATTCCAGTGAGCGCTCCCTGAGGGCAAAGTCTGGCCTCGAGTACAGTGCTTGAAAACAGTGGGGACGCCACAACCCCTTATAGGAAAAAGAAAAAAAAATAAAGAAAAGAAAAGAAAGAAAGAAAAAGGCAGTAGGGGTCCCGAGCCACCGATCTCAACCAGGGCTCCACCTTCCAGGGACGACTTCCAGGAAAGCCCGCCTCGCCTCTCGGTGCCTCGCCTGGCGCGGCTGTAAAATGGGAAGACTCGGGTCACCCGGGTCCCTGGGCCCTTTCCGCGATGACAACTGGGATTCCGCGAAAGCTCGACGCCGCCGGCCGCGGGCCCCGCCCCCCGGGGCACCCCGAAAGGCCCGGGGACCCGGGGGCGCGGGGAGGACGCCCGCAACCCCGCCCCTCCCCCACGGGGTGCACCCCCGTCCGCTTCCCGGCCGGGGCCCGCGCTTCCGCGGCGGGCCAGGGCGGAGCAGGGAGCCCGGGGAGCCCGCCACCGCGGCGGCCCGTCCCCCACCCCACCCTCCGCGAAGGGGGTGCCGGGGAGTCGAGCGGCGCCCGCGAAACGAGGGCTGCGGGAGGGAGCGTTCGCTACGATACCTGGGGGAGGAGGCGGCCGGGGCAGCGGCGGCCGCGACGGCTGGAGGCGGAGGCTCGGGCGGAGGAGGAGGAGGAGGTGCCGGGCACTCCCCCCTCCCATTGTCCGGGCCCCGGCCCTCGGCGGCCCGCTCCGCCCGGGCCCGCGCCCTCCCCGCGCCCGGCCCCTTACCTTTGCAGCGGCCGCCGCCAACGCTACTTCTCCCGGGGAGGCTCGAGCGGGACCCGGGAGCGAACCCACAGCCAAAAAAAAAAAAAGTGAAACTTCGGCAGGCCGGGAGCGGCTGCTGGTTGGTGCTCTCCCCCCACTCCTTCCTCCCCACCCCCTCCCCGCGGCCTCCCGTGCGGTGCCCCGAGTGCTAGAGGCTGACGTCAGGGGCCTGAATTCCTGACTTTGCCTGCACGCATTTGTCCATGTAAGGTATGGGGAGGCGTGTGCCCGCGGGCCGGCCGGGGAGGGGGCGCGGGGGGCAGCGGCTGCTGGAGGTGGGCGACCCTGGCCAGTGCACTTCCTGGAGGAGGGGACACGGCGGGGTGTAGGGAGCATGGGAAGAGGAAGGGAAAGAGGGATCTGCCTCCACTGGAGGAAGAGGAAGGAGATGCAGGAGGAAGTGGAGAAACAGGCACACTCCGGTCTGCTCTGCAGAAGACAAATTGGAAGGCTGAGCTGGAGCGAAGAGATCCTGCCATGGAACAACACCCCCCCCCCCCACACACACACACACCGATTCCACCACCCCAAAAAGAGCCTCGTCGGAGCCCCACCCAGGACTCCAACAGGACTCAAAGCTGCGGGATGGTAGAGTGCAACTTCGGTTCACTTCACACGTGAAAGCGCCAAAGCTCTCAGGAGCTGGGATCTGACCCAGTCGTGCTCAGGGCAGATCCGATATTCCACTCCTAGCTGGGTTTCCGCCCCCAGGCAGGATTCAGACCCCGGGGCCTTGAGCTCAGAACCAAGTTAGACCTACGCAGATGGACTCGACCACCCACTGAAGTGACTAACCCCAGTTCCTGGAAGGTTGTGGTTCACAAGTCTTGAGTAACAATGGCAATCGGGTGCTTCAGGGCAACTTCCTGTCCTTTGTTCAAAGAAATGAACCTTTGGAGTTTAAGATTTGCTTCCCATCTCTGCCCTGCCTGAAAACCAGAAAGCTTGCTCTGTTCTTACAGCTTAAAAAAGAAAAGACACGAACTGGGTGAACTGGTTTGAATAAAGACAGGCCTGTTCTTGGAAGGTTGAGTTTGGATTTTTTGTCTCTGATATTTGTAAAAGTGAGTAACCAAGAGAACCCCGTTTACTATGTTAAGATATGGACTAGGAGGCACTGGAAGACCTCTGGTCCGCAGTAGTGAGGCTTCTAATCCCAGCACAGGGGAGGTTTATATAGACTCTGTCACAAAAAAAAAAAAAGAAAGATAAGAAAAAGGAAAATCTATAATTTGCGTTTGTTTTGGGGTTTTTTGGGTTTTTTGTTTGTTTGGTTTTCAATTGTTTTTTTTTTTTTGTTAGTTTTTCTATCCTGTTCCTACACAAAAGAAATACCTCACCTCAGCCCACGCTAAGGGCGTTCCCACCGGTTACTACTGCCTTGGGGTGGGTTGGATAGGATCTAGGGAAACTACGGTAAAAATGACCTGCACAATACAATTGTTGGAGCAAGCTCCTGAACTCTTCAGCTCAAGCCACCTTGCACCCACCCTAGGGGCCCTGACCTCCTGCAGCCTAACCCAGTCATGCAGACAGAAAGTACACCGCGAACTACCGGTGTGGGGGAAGCTCACCGTGGCTCTTCTCAGGTTAGATTTAGACGAGCCTTTTTGACACAAGTAAGTGTCAAATACATATTCTTGCACTTAACATGTATTGAACACCTCTCCTGCAGACTTCAAAGTCAAACACTTCTGGGGCCAAGCTACTTAACCCCTTTGTCCTCTGGGCTTCCCCAGCTACACATTCAAAAGTAGGAATGCCAAGAGAGGATCAGGAAGACTACCGTGCATTCCATGCAATAATGAAATTTTTTCTCTCTTATAAGTAACCTGATTTAAGATGGGACACATGAGCTCCTAGGGTTCAGAGTTTTTTAAGAGATCACTATTTATTCACTCTGCCCTAAGAATTTCAGCTAATCCATGTCCTGTGTGCTACTACTATTTAGTGTAGGCAAAATCGCCCAGTGCTCACTTACGTATAACGGAACTTGACCAGCATTGCTTACTTGCTTTACTCCCTTCTCAGTAACCCATTTATAGAGAATAATAGGGTTCTAATGAGGATTAATACAATTTAATAAGGTATAATTAGAGTCATTCATTTCCTCAATCATACACATTGTAAGAGTGCTGTGTTGATCCAGAAATGCTACTAATTATGTTGAAACTGTTCTCTGTGTTGGGGAAGATCACCGTATCGCTTCTCCTGAAAGACCGATGAATTGTTCAGGTAGGCATGGTGCTGGTGTGAGCACTATAGAAAGTTAATCACAAAAGATAATTGCAACTCATGAGGTGCTCACCAGGAATGTAAGTGACAAAGTCATAAATCGGGTGTCCTGTGAACCACATGCAGAGCCATCAGGAGTCCTAACCCTAACCAAAAGCCTCGCTGCACCTTGCTCCGCTTTCTTTTGTCCTTTTACTTGCAGTGTGCAAAGACTTGGGTGGGAGAATTTCCTCACATTTCCAAGTACGCTGCACTCTAAATACCGGTTTACCATTGCGGAGAATAAAGGCAGCGGAGAATTTCAGATGAGTTAGGCTTGAGGCCCTGTGGTCTCAGGAAGGCTCGAGGTTGGTATGAAGGCCAAGGACAGCTTTGTCACAGGCAGGCTGATTAATCCTGCTATTCTACTGTATCCCTCTTAGACCTATATCTGAAGACCTCACCAAAGCTCCTGACAGCCCGTTTTATGCAGTCTGGGCCAGGCAATGTTGTAAGGACTTTTCCTATGCCACTCAAATAACACACAAGTCCCTTTGAGGAATTAACATTATTTCCGTAGTTGGTACATGAAGAAACTAAAGCCGGAGGAGACTAAGCAGCTTGTTCTTAACACTAGTGTTTGAGTACACTGAGACTCTACAGTGAGCCCGGGAAGCCTGGCACCTCACTTCCCACTGCTGAGTGGCCATCTGCTCTCAGCGTGAACATTCCATTGTAGAGTTTATAATCTGCAGCTAGTGGAGAGGAGTAGCCCAGAATCGGCTACAGGAGAAACAGGAAGGGTCCTATTGCCAGGGAAAAGGAGAGGGTGTATCGATTTGATGGTGCTTCTCCAGGCCAGACTCTTCAGCATGGTTTGCCCAGGCCTTGGTGATTTGGCACCAACTAGAAATCCTCAGTGGCATTTCTGTGAAGCCCTGAAGAGACCTCAAGCTGTAGCCAGTTGAAGTTAGGGTGGTTCCTAAGCACATCCCCCCTGCTCTGTGTTCATTCCTCTTTGCCGGGTTCTGCTCTCAAGAACAATCCTCTGTCTCCATCGACCTGGCAACCCTGCAAGCTCCTGGGCAATGCCATCCGCCCTGAGGACTCCTCTGTGCTACCGTCAGACCACTCCTTGCTCTATGTTTAGGACCTCAGACCATAAGACAGTGGACCAAGCTGTTGTCTAATTTGTCTCTTCCTCCTACTTTACTCGGAGTGTAATGTGTCCTAGAGTCCCTAACATACTTCCTGCCTTGGTCATTATAGGCAATTTGTCTTTCCTTTCTGATGCTCTGTCCATACGCAGAGTAAAATAGAGAGGCAAAAGGCCTAAGTGCTTAAATAAATATTCAAAGAACCACATCAAGAAATGAGGTGTGGATCCAAGCAGGCCAGTGGTAGAGAAACAATCAGGAGTCCAAACATTTGGAAGTAACCCCAAGACTAGCTCATGGCAGAACATGGGAAAGGAAGCTTCATAAGCTCTGATTTACTTAAAAAATCTCTGTGCCATCTGTCTGGGAGTCACTTTCTCTGTGGTCCCAACTTCTTTCTCCAATACAATTAAACCCTTGAATTTGATGCTCTACAACATTCTCTAGCTCCCAAGTTTGATTCTATATTCCCAACCGTGACCAAGTTCATTGCCACAAAACGTGGCATGACACTTCTACTTGCAAAGATTTCTTTCTTAATATCATTAAACTTAAGTGGAACCCTTTCGCCTGTCCTTTTCATATTCCCTGAACAAGCTGGAGTGGGTGTTTCTCAATTGTAGTCTGTACCTCCATCCTCCACCATCTTGAGTCCCTTTTGTTATCACACACACACATACTTACCTGTCAACTTATCGCTTCTCTTCTGCCTCCCTCTCCCTCTCCTGCCAATCCTGTGCTGTACGTGTGTTGGGGTGTGTGTGTGTGTGTGTGTGTGTGTGTGTGTGTGTGTGTTTGTGTGTGTCAGTCACTTTATTGCCTTAGGATTTCTCTCAATTTCTTCCTCAGAGACTGAACCTGAAAGACTTCAAGGTCCATCCTCATCAATATAGATTTCTGCCTGCCCTGCTGAACGCCCAGAAGGGGTCTTCTTACCATTCCTTTACATGGTCTCCATTAATATGGCAGCAACCTTCCTGTCTTCTAAGAAAGATACATACTTGTTTATCTCACTGCTCTATATTTTTCATATGAGTTTGAGCCCTTCCTGCTCCATGTAAATATTTGATGGCCAGTCTCATGTTTTAAATTCTTTTCCTCCCCAGCAACAATTCCCTAGCATTTATAACTAAATATTAATGAGTGAGAGAAAAAGAATCCTTCATCCTTCCCAGAAAACCAATCTGACTGATATATTTTCTCCAGAAGATTGGCCATGTGGCCTAAACTAACACTGTGTGAACAGTAGGCAACGCAAGGGGACAAACTATACTTGTCATTTGCTACAATGTGTTCTCTGAGCCCTTCTAGAACTTTTAACATTTTGTACACATAAATTTTATAAATTGAGTGTATACGTCTGTTACAAGTACGCATCTAGAATTAAAATAGTGGCTGACTTACCACTTCGTATCACATAAACTTGTGTTTACAATGCTAAGTCATGGACATGGTTGAGACGCATTCTGTCTCCTGTGGATTCATGCCTTGGAGACTTGGTCCCCAGTGTGACCCGTTAAGGTGATAGAGGATTTCAGAGAAGGGGTTTGGTGAGAGACACTTGGGTCATTGCAGACCTTGCCCTTGAGAGTGCTGATAGATATGGCCACTCCTGAGACTCCTAGGTATTCCTCATAAAAGAGTTGTCACAAAAGGAGCAAGCCTGCTCCCTTCTCCTGTCGCTACTTCCCAATCTGAAATGTGACAGCTTGCTCCCACCATAACACTGTCACCCTAACTAGAGGGCAAACTAATGAAGTACCCAAAAGTACGAGTTAAACAAAGATATTTTCTTTATAAATATCCTGTCTCTGGCCACACATATATGGAGAACTAAGCACACAGGACAGTCTTAATATTTGATATGTCCTATGCTACAGTTTAGTGTAGTTCCCTCTGAAAAATTGCTGTACTCATAATAGCTAGCAGTGCAATGCAGACAAAGCCTCTGGGTGCCCGTAGCTCTAACCCAGGCAGATTAGCATCAGCCTTGTGAAAGCCTGTTGCAAGCAATAATGGTAGGGTTGTTGCAGATGCAGTAGAAATGATAATGAAGAGCTTAATGAAAGGTCTGTTTACTTTTTTTCCTTACAACTCATGCTACAACAGAGGAAAATAATCTCATTGTAAAAAGTATGTAGTGTCAGACCTCCTAAATGTAGAACTTCTGCCTTTATTGGTACTAGGACGTTTCATCAAAGCACACTTTCTTCATCATCTTAAAAGAGATGTGCCAATGGCTTACCTGTTTTGGGAGTTTGCCATATTTTACCCTGTTTTCAGAAGATGGCTATAGGGACATTACTGATTAGACTTTGTCAGATTATAGGATCAGATTATCCAGATGGATTTGGTCTATTGTAGTTCAACCTCCTATACCAGAATGCTGGCTTCTGACAGGTGAGCCTAGATCCTAAAAGAGCTGTGATTGTTCCTAGAAGCTGTTACCATGGAGACCAACATATGATAGCATTGATATTGATAAATAGAACTTTATTCTTTCTTGGTGTCCAGTGGAAAGAATAAGAAACTCAGGAACCAAGACACATCATTTATGTCCCTGTTTGTTTGTTTGGTTGGTTGGTTGGTTGGTTGGTTGGTTTGGTTTGTTGCATTGAGCATCTACCATGTACCCACTGTGATGGCTAATCTTGGTTGTCAGTTTAACATACCTGGGAAAAGGAATGCTCAGTTGAAGAATTGCTGCCATCAGACTGTAATATGGGCATGTTTGTGAGGCATTTTCTTGATTGCTAATTGATATAGGAGAGCCTCTGGGTGGTGTCATCTTTAGGCTAGTAGGTTTTAATGATATAAGAAAAGTAGCTAAACATGAGCAAGGGAGTAAGCCAGTAATTAGTGTTCCTTTGTAGTTTCTGCCTCAAGCTCCTGTCTTGAGTTCCTGCTTTGGCATGTACCAATGAAGGACAATAACCCATAAGATGAAATAAACCCTTTCCTCTTCAAGTTGATTTTGGTCATGGTGTTTGTCACAACAGGAAAACAAGTAAGACACCCCTAACTACTAGGTGTGGAAAGAAGAAAGTTGATGGAAGTAGATACAATCACCTCCCTACCTGCTAACACAAAAGTCTGTAAGATTGAGGGATCTGTTGGGACAGCTTGGCTGAGACCCACCCAATGAATGGACTGGAGCTACCGTGAGTCCCTTTGACGGTGGTGAGTGAGCCTGGCAATGTCTATTGTCCACTGGGGAACACAAATGTGGGGCACACTTTTATTTTCTTGCAATAGACACAGAAAGTAGAGGATGGTGTTCAAGGAACTGAATTGTACATCCAAGGCATCCATCAGTAGCCTCGCCAGTCCCTTTAGGACATTTTATAGAAGAGCATCTGCTAGTTCTTTGTAATCAGGAATCCAGGGAATAGTGTTAGGATGAACTTCATGGCTGTAATACACAGTGTCATCCACTCAGTAGGCATCACAGGCACCAAAGTGTGGGGTGCTTATATTTTTGAGAAAGGGTCTTTCTAATTAGCCGCCTCCAACCTAAAGTTTCTGATCATATAAGTGCTACAATAACTGGCATGTGCCACCACAGATGGCTTAAGACAGTTTTAGATTAATAGGAAGAGAGTAAATGATTGATAGATTATAGATGATAGATAGATAGACCCTCTCAATATATATTATTACATATAAAATGATCCTTCAATTAAACTAAGTTGTAAATATTCTACATATCATATATGTATGATATATGCATGTAGTTTAATTGAAACATAATTTATGTATCATAAGATTCATGCATTTGAACCATTAAGGTGATTTGTGTAAATCTAGATTTAGGGGATTGTAGACCCATCCCTCCATTCTAATATTAGAGTTTTCCATCTCTTCAATAAGACCCATTTGTGGTAAGTCTTCACTCTCACCTGCAGATCCAAACAACTATCCGCTTTCTCACTGTATAGATATGTCTGTTGTAGATGTGACACATGAGTTAATCATACATAATGTATGAATTTTTTGAAGGTGCTTTCTCTCACTTAGTATGGTATTTTCTAATTTTCAAGGTTTGTCTATGTTCTGGCATGATATATTGATATTTGTTGATCATGTATTGATTATTTGTTATGAGCAAATTACATATTAGTCTATGGATGTGTCTTGTTATGTTTATTCATCTGCTAATGAATATTGGGATTGTCTTCAAATGGAGACTATTATGAATGTTTTATGTGGAGACTAATATGAATATGTATCTGTAACTACCTATACAACCTTAAATTGACTTAACTGGGGTGACAGGAAATGAGAAAAATGAGACACGTACAGAAAAGATGCAATCAGGTGGGCCATGTGCTCTGATGGAATTGCACCACCAACAACCCAGAAACACAACACATTTATGATATGAGCACAAATTAGGTGGAAGGGGCTTAGCTAGTCACAATAGGCAATCTCTATAGGGGAGCAGTCTCAGGCTGCAGTCATCTGGGAAGAGAAAGCTGTGGCTGATAGTTTCTTCACACGCTGTCAACATATGTACTTGGGCCAGGGGAAGACCTTGCCATTCCCATGGTTTTGAATCATTGGGGTTTTGAGAGCTGGTTTGGAGGTTCTAGCAGGGGAGCGCAGCTACTCGTATACCCTTGACCGAAGACCGGTCCTCCTCTATTCGGGGAAGGTCGTCCTCTTCGACCGAGCGCGCAGCTTCGGGAGGGACGCACATGGAGCGGTGAGGGAGGAAGGGGACACCCGCCTAGCCAGCCAGATCAGCCGAATCAACCCTGGCGACCAATGGGGTGACAGATGTCGCAGCCAGATCGCCCTCACATCCCATTGGGGTTCTGAAATGCCCATGTTCATGTCAGTAATGCACACTCAATCAGGACTTGATCTGCTTCCCACATGCTCATGGGAGTTTCACTATGGACACATAATTTCTTTTCTTTTTTCACTTTTGGTTTTTTGAGACAGGGTTTCTCTGTGTAATAACACTGGCTGTCCTGGACTCACTTTGTAGACCAGGCTGGCCTTTAAACTCAGAGATTCGCCTGCCTCTGCCTCCTTAGTCCTCGGATTATAGGCATGCACCACTATGCCCTGCTTGGACACATATTTTCATTTCTCTTGGTAATTTAATATTTTAAAATAGAGTAAAAGCATACCAAACCTTATAGGTGCTCTAAATTCTTTAAAATGCTGATCTTTAAATGGCAAGATTATTTCTGGTTATCTAATTACCTAATTTTCTTATATAAAGTGTGCCACTTAAGTTTTCTTATGCTTTCTCTAATGAGACGAAGACAACATATCTTACTAAGACAAGTCTTTCCCAAAGTATTTGAATAATTTAATCCCTCACCTTGCATTTGAATAATCTCAGTAATCTATTCCACATATTTTGGCGTGGGATGTTATCTCAAAACACAGAGTGTTTACCCACATTTCTAGTCCTGCCCCTTCACCCATTCGTTTACACTAAGATATGAAAGTGCATTTCCTTAAGGGACAAACTAGACCACAAGTTGAATGAATCGAGCTATGTTACTTTGCAAATAAATATAATTTCAAATGTAAGTTCCTGATGTAGATAATTTTCACATTTTTAATTCTCAGGTTATGTGCCCTCTGGTTAAAGCTTATTATAGGCTAGTTATCCAAACTTTATTTAAGAATCATCAGATTTATTATGGCTCAAAGTTGTATGTACTGCATGCAGTCCTTTCTCCAGGCCTCCTTTTCCCTTCCTGATGCACTAGTCAACCCAGTCACAATCCAGGGACCTCCCTCTCTTACTGACTTTTCTCTTCATTAAGTTGTCAAATCTAGCCTAAAGCTTTCTCTACCATGAGTATACTCCTGAATCCAGAAACCAGACATTTACATCTCTTTTTTTAATGTTTATTTATTACTTCAAGTTACATTTCCATCACAGTCTCCTCCCTCCACCCTTCCCAGTCACACCCTCCCACCTTCTGCCCTGACATTTACATCCTTAACATCCACAAATCCAATGTGTGAGCAGAGACAGCACACAACAATGTAAACACTACTGGCAGTCCTCTCCCACAAGATTTTTCTGGTTTGTTTTGTTTTGTTGGGGAGGGTTGCTTGTTTGTTTGTTTGTGACAGGGTTTTACATTGAAGCTCTGGCTGTCCTGTAACTCACTATGTAGACCAGGTTGGACTCAAGTTCACAAATTATCTGCCCACCTCTGCTGGGATTAAAGGTGTACTCCACTGTGCCCGGCTCCACAAGATTCTTATGAGCAGAGACCCACACTGGTTCTCACAATTTTACTTGTTTTTCACAGCGCTCTCTTCTCACCTAGTTGAAGCTAGTGTTTAAATATTCCCACATTTAATGAGGGAGACAATGCCCAAACTAGATATCCTAAGCTACCAAGTAAACCTCCTGTGCTAGGAATGAGCTATATTGTGTTGAGTAATTGTCCAAAGGGGTCTCATAGACCACCCCCAAACATCACAGGCTATTGTCAACCTATTATTTACCCTCCAAAACATGATAGTCAGGCTCTACTACTGTTGAAGACATCACTGAACTTATCAAACATTCAGAAATGAAGCAGGTGCCTAACTAGAAACTTCACCCCACTATTGTTCATGGTACTGAAAGGTCTTATTGGAGGAAAAAAGTAATCATCAATACCACCCACCTACAAACCCTGCAACCTACAGCAACTTGACTGCACGATATACTGGTGCAATTTTGGCGCAAATGTTATGGGAGTAACTGAGCATGTTTTGACTGGCTTTAAGGCTCACTTCATGAGATAAAATTTATACCTGACACTTCTAAAGTGATCAAGAGCCTGAGACTAGAGAGGTCATTATCACCAAGAGAAAACCTTTTTTTTAAATGTTTATTTATAACTTCATGTTACATCACCATCACCGTACCCTCTTTCCACCCCTCCCAGGCCCACCCTCCACCCTCTACCCCCTATCCCTTCCATCCCACTCCTCCAGAGTGGAGTTTCCCTACATATCAGGTCTCCCCCCAACCCCGTTCAGCAGTCATATGAGGGCCAAGAGCCTCCTCATACACTCGGGGCCTACAAGGCAGCACCACTAGGGCAAAGTGTCTCATTGACAGGAAACAAAGTCTATGTTACTGTTCCTTTTGTTGCATTGGTTGTAGTATAGTTATCCTGTACTACATGGCTAAAATCTGATTATAAGTGAATAGATGCCATATACATCCTTCTGAGTCTGGGTTAGCTCACTCAGGATGAGCTTCTCTAGTTCCATCCATTTGGTTGCAAATAGCATGATTTCGTTTTTTCTAATGGCTGAGTAGTATTCCATTGTGTAGATGTACCACAGTTTTTTAATCCATTCCTCGGTTAAGGGACATCTGGGTTGTTTCCAATTTCTAGCTATTACAAATAAGGCTGCTATGAACATAGATGAGAAAACTTCCTTGTGGTTTGGTGAGGAACCATTTGGATGTATACCCAGAAGTGGTATGGCTGGGTCTTGAGGTAGAGCTATTTCAAGTTTTCTAAGATATCTCCAGACTGATTTCCATAGTGGTTGTACAAACATGCACTTCCACCAGTAAGGGAGGAGTGTTCCCCTTTCTCCACAACCTCGTCAGCACGTGCTGTCATTTGAGTTTTTGATCTTAGCCATTCTGACAGGTGTGAGATGGAATCTCAGAGTCGTCTTGAGATGCATTTCTATGATGATTAAGGATGCTGAGCATTTCTTCAAGTGTCTCTCACCTATTAGGGATTCCTCTTTTGTGAATTCTCTGTTTAGCTCTGTTCTCCATTTTTTGATTGGATTATTTGGTTTCTTGGCTTTTAATTTCTTAAGTTCTTTGTAAATTTTGGATATTAGCCCTCAATCAGATATGGGGTTGGTAAGGATCTTTTCCCAATCTGTAGGCTGCCATTTTGTTCGAGTGTCTTTTGCCTTACAGAAGCTTTTCAGTTTCATGAGGTCCCATTTATTGATTGTTGGTCCTAGATCCTGAGCTGTTGGTGTTTTGTTCAGGAAGTTGTCACCTGTGCCGATGAGTTGAGGGTTTTCCTCACTTTCTCTTCTAATAGATTTAGTGTGTCCGGCCTTATGTTAAGGTCTTTGATCCACTTGGACATAAGTTTTGTACAAGGTGATAAGTATGGGTCTAATTTAATTCTTTTACATCATGTCAACCTCCAGTTGGACCAGCGCCATTTGTTGAAGATGCTGTCCTTTTTCCATTGAACAGTTTTGGCTTCTTTGTCAAAAATTAAGTGACCATAGGTGTGTGGGTTCATTTCTGTGTCTTCAATTCAATTCCATTAACCCACTGGTCTGTCTCTATATCAGTACCATGCTGTTTTTATTACTACTGCTCTGTAGTACAGCTTGAAATGATAAAGGAACATAGCAATAAAATGACTCCTAATGGCATATTGCTATAGCCACAGATAAATCCATCAGTCAAACCTCATCAGAGCAGCTTCTTCTTTTCGTAGATGATAATTAAGACAGAGACCCACAAGCAGACAATTGTTCAGGCATTCAGTCCTAAAGGAGATGTCCTTGTTAAATGCCTTTCCTCAAGATTCAGGGATCTCTGCAGAAGAGAAGGCAGAAATATTGTAAAGATGACTTCAAGGAAATAACATCTCCCAGACGCAATAGGCCTGATACACATATGAACTCACAGATGCTATGACAGCACACACAGCACCTACACAGGTTCACAAAGTCCCAACCCTGAAAAGAGGAGGTGGACTCCAAGTCCCACCCCTAACCAAGAACCTAGTGGCAATTGATGCCTGCTGGGAAAAGGAAAATCAGGGTTTTTTTTTTGTTTTGTTTGTTTGTTTTTGTTTTTGCTTTTTTTACAGTGGAGTGTCAGTGGGCATATTCACCACCCTCCAGGGCAGATCCATGCCCAGCAGTAGTTGGCCAACACAAAATAGATCTTATGGTGTGAGAACACCATCCAGGAATGGATGGAGTCCTGTGAGAAGAATTCTGAGTGCTTGTGAGAACACTCCAAGAAAGCAAGTGTCTTGTGACTTCGGTTTCTTCAAAACATGGAATTGACCTTGGGAAGTATTTTCATTGTCCTCCTGCATGCAGTGGGTAGGAGCGAGTTTACTTCAGATAGCTCATTATTGCTGTTGTTACTCAATTGGATGTTTGTATGTCGCTATGGAAAAAGATGTTTTTACTGCATGTAGCTTGTCCTTGTGATTGTATATATCATGAACTCATGAGAACTTTACTCAGGTGACCTTTCTCAAACCTCACAGTATAAGTTGTCTGATGCTTTGAATAAAGTTGACTGTTGCATGAGACTTTAGTCGGCTTCATGTATGAGCTCCATTTATCCAGGTTTCACCTTCTCTAGAGTGGTGCCATTATGGTATCTTGTGAGCTTTTTCTTTTGTTATTTTTGTCTTATTGTTTTTTGTTTCGCTGTTATTTGTTTTGATTTTCATTTTTTTGACTTTTGAATTTTGTCATTGTTTTAGAGAGAAAATGAGAAAAAGAAAATACAAAGTTGGGTGAGTAGGAAGGATCTGGGAGGAGCATGGGAAGGGAAGGAATATGATCAAAATATATAGTATGAAAAATTTTTAAATAAAATAAATTCTCATATTTTATTCAACATGCCCCCAGCTAAAAGTCAACTGCTGCTTCCGGCCCTTAGCCAGGGAACAGTGAAGAGCACCAAAGTCAAAAGGCAAAGGGATGGTGATGAGCCGCAAAAATGACTCCTTCTAAAGTATTTTTTGAGGATAATTTCAAGGAAAAAAATCTATACTGTATACTCTTATTGAACTTACTAACACTGACTTTGGAAGGGATTCTAATAACTACCTGCCATAAAAATTTAAATCTGGTCTGAATATGCAACATTAGTTATACTAAAACAAACAAACCTGAGTAAAAATTTTTCTATAATAGTGGAGCAGTGACTTATATTTGCATTTTTTATTTTAATTTATTAAATGTTATGTGCATGAATTTTTGGCCTACATGTATGTATGTCTGTGTGCCCCTGCGTACCTGGTGCCTGGAGAGGTCAGAAGAGGGCCACAGGTTCCCTGACTCTGGAGTGACAGATATGAAACTCCCCTCCAAGAGCAAATCCACTCAACCACTAAGCCAACTTCTGTGTTTGTGTTTTCAAAGTGATATTTTCAAGCCAAAAGGGGGTGGCGCTTGCAGTTTATGCAATCCCACTTCTCTCCTGTGCTGACTCGTGGAGTCCACAACCATCTTTCCCTCCTGCTCCGCTTTAGCCCCAGGTCCTCTAGCTCAATGGCTGTCCTAACGCTGCAACTCTTTAATACAGTTCCTTATGTTGTGGTGACCCCCAACCATAAAATTATTTTCATTGTACTTCATAACTGTAATGTTGCCACTGTTGTGAATCATAATGGAAATCCAAGATATCTGTTACGTGACCCCAAAACCGGTGTGGCACACAGGTTGAGAACCAGTGCCAGAGCTGGTTTCAGCCTAGAGCCTGAGTTACCAAGAAGGTTCTGGCCTTCTAGGTTTCTTTTCATTAGATATTTATTATCAGCTTTTGTCTGCCCATGACACATCATGTGATAGAGAATCAGAGACACACTGGAATCCTTCGGGTTCTCATGAACAGAAATGTAAGCACTTATAATGTAAGCATCCGTAAATTCCAAGTAGGACAGATCACAAATGGGAGTTTCTCGTGGAAGATGCTCAGGCTACAACCATGGAGACTTGGGCTCTACTTCTGACTCTGCAGATGAAGCTATACTCTCAAACAGGCATTCTCGTCTCCCTGAGCCTTAGTCATTCATCCAGTCACTTACTCATTCATCTAATTCCTGCCCACCTTCTTTTGTCTCTTTGTGGCTTGAGTAAGACAAGGGAATGAATTTAACAGTGGGCTGGAAACTGAGCACTATGAAAATGCATAAACTTAGTACTTGAGTTTACAATCACTTATTTATTCATTTAGAGATAGGCTGTCACTATGTAGATCTGGCTGGCCTGCAACCTGCTATGTAGATCACACTGGCCTTGAACTCACAGAGATCCATCTGCCTCTCCCTCCCTAGTGCTGGTATTAAAGGTATACATTACCAAGCTTGGCCATGACTTCATGATTCTTAACACTTCTTTTCCAAGTTCCATTCGATGGTCCTCTACTATCAGACTTAACCTCCTATGGTCTCTTGTGTTATATTTGGCTCTTCGTTGGTCAATCAGTAACTAAGAAAAGATAACCGAAACCTCAACCAGACCCAAATTCAATATATACAAGAGTTGATTTCCCGAGAGCATGAAGAACTCTCCAGCATTAAGTTCTTAAAATAACAATTACCAAATGATATCTGAATACCCTGAACACTTATCTTTAAGGAAGAAAAGTGCTTGGTACATTGAGATGAGGACAGAATCTCTAATTAGGTTCTTCAGAGCACATGGCTTTGGCATTTTGTCCTACCTTTGATTACAGTTAAAGATTGCATGAGCAAAAAGAAACAGATTTGATTTTGTTTCCTTCTATTTTATGATGACTAATTATTGATCCTTTTTCAACATTTATTTATTTATTCAAGTTACATCTCAATCACAGTCGCCTTCCTCCTCCCCATCTTGGTTCTTCCTACCATTTTCCCCCTCTCCCTCCTATCTGCTTTTTTTTTTTTTTTAAACATTTATTTATTTATTATGTATACAGTATTTGCTCTACATATATGCCCGGGCAGATTTCAATGTAGATGGCTGTGAGCTACCATGTGGTTGCTGGGAATTGAACTCAGGACCTTGGGAAGAACAGCCAGTGCTCTTAACCTCTGAGCCACCTCTCCAGCCCATATCTATCTGCTTTTTTTTTTTAATTAAAGGTGTATCCCCCCCCCCCAACAGTTCTCCCTTTTAGTCCAATAAAAGGCTCTTTTTCTTGTAACAATAAATATAATACAAAACAACAAGATACAATTATGAAAATTATAAGGTATAACATACATTGCCAGTGTCCAGTCCATACGTATTTGGCAACTGATATTAATATTCTATTATCCATCTATCTCAATGAGTTTAAAGTTCTATACCTAACTCAGTTTCCATCCTAACTTGCAGTACTTGGCATGAGCAAAAAGAAATAGATTTGATTTTGTTTCCTTCTATTTTATGATGACTAATTATTAGAACTCGCAAAATTATCTACATTGCAATGTCTCCTGTTGTGTGCATCCTACTTCATCAAAAGGCAAGCAGCTTTCATTGGGGCAGAGAATCGAGACCTAGGAATCCTGGACAATTATCTGTCCCTGGCACTAGCTCAATGCTTAATAGTTGGGTATGAGATAATAAACTTTTAATCTCAGCCCATGCTTCTGGAGACTGGATATAATGCCAGAAGCTTTCTCTGATCAGGTACCTTCAGTCTTGAATCAAAGTCTAAAACACAAATCTTAGTTGTTATTTGTTAAATAGGCTGATCATGTTATTGGTAGCATTGCTGTGTTGGATAGTCTCATGTCAACGTGACATGAGACAAAGTCATCTAAAAGGAAGGAACTTTTTTTTTTTTTTTTTTTTTACAATTAATGTCTGTGAGAGATACTGAGCAAAAAGACTGAAGATAGATGCTCTAACATTATTGAGAGAAATTGGGGACTGTCCAGGCAGCCAGTTGTCTGTCATTCCTTCATTTTTGGAAGCTGCTGGCTCTGCACTTCCTGTTTATTCAGATATATTTATCCTTCTCAGGTCTCTGATGTGGTTGAAGACTAGATAGTTTTAGCCTCACAGTTAAATTTTAAGTTGTTTAGGAATTAAAAGAATGTTCTAGGTCTAAGAAGATGTTTTTAAGTTGGTACTGCAAGTTAGGATGGAAACTGAGTTAGGTATAGAACTTTAAACTCATTGAGATAGATAGATAATAGAATATTATTATCAGTTGCCAAATACGTATGGACTGGACACTGGCAATGTATGTTATACCTTATAATTTTCATAATTGTTGCCTAATTGATCTTATTGTTTTGTATTATATTTATTGTTACAAGAAAAAGAGCCTTTTATTGGACTAAAAGGGAGAACTGTTGGGGGGGAGAGATACACCTTAAATTAAAAAAAAAAAAGCAGATAGGAGGGAGAGGGGGGAAAAGGGTAGGAGGAACCAGGATGGGGAGGAGGGAGGCAACTGTGATTGAGATGTAACTTGAAGAAATAAATAAATGTTGAAAAAGGAACATAGACTTTGTTTCCTGTCAATGAGACACTTTGCCCTAGGGGTGCTGCCTTATAGGCCCCCAGTGTATGAGGAGGCTCTTGACCCTCATATGACTGCTGAACTGGGGCGGGGGACTGATATATAGGGACACTCCATTCCAGAGGAGTGGGATAGTAGGGATAGGCGGTAGAAAATAAATAAATAAATAAATGTTGAAAGAAAAGGTTGCAGGCAAGCCTGTAGGGCATTTTCTTAATTAGTGATTGATAGGGGAGGGCCCAGCTCATTGTTGGTGGGGCTATCCCTGAGCTGATGGTCCTGTGTTCTATAAGAAAAGGGGCTGATAAAGCCATGGGGAGCAAGCCAATGAGCAGCACTCATCGATGGCCTCTGCATCAGCTCCTACCACCAGGTTCCCGCCCTTTTTGAGTTCCTGTCCTGGCTTTGTTAGATGATGAACAGAGCTGTAGTAGTAAAATTAAACCCTTTCCTCCCCAGTTGCTTGGGTCATGGTATTTCATCACAGCAGTAGAAACACTGACCAAGAGAATTACCCTTCTGAAAAGTGTACAGATTCAGGGGCTAGAAGTCTTGGTTGTCCTGAAGCATAGGACTACCTCTGGGAAACCGTTCATGAGCAGCTAATAATTCAGATGTTCCTCTGGGAAACCGTTCATGAGCAGCTAATAATTCAGATGTTCCTGAGCATAATCCAGGAGGCAGTCATGAATCCTACTGTTAAAGAAAGCAGTAACTATAAGCTACATGCAGATACTTTACAAAGTATAAAGTTATCACACTTGAAAGTGCTGTGTGCTTACAAGTGGCAAATAATTGCATTACCTTTACTCTTTCTTAAATATCTCAAGTACCTCCTAAAAGCAGATACTTGACTAAATATTAGAGGTTTATCAGGAAACTATGTGTTGCCAAGGGGTTGCTGGACACTAGTTGAAGCGTTAAACACAAATATGTTCATTTACTATACAGAATGATGTGTTAAGATCTGGATAAGACGGGCTGTTACGGCAGCTTAGAGAAGTGATACACAGCTCCTGGGGTATAGAAGGGTAGACAAGTGCTAATGAAAGCAGTAGGGCAGGAGAAATGGCTCAGTGGTCAAGAACACATATTGCTCTTCCAGAGAGGACCAGAATTTGTTTCCCAGTCCTCACACCCGAATGTGTTTCCAGCTCCAGGGCTTCCAAGGCCATCTTCTGCCTCACACTGGTACCTGTACACACAACACACACACACACACACACACACGAAAAATCTTAGCAACAACAGAACAGAAAAAGAAATAATAGGTTATATGAGCTTTAATAGAGTGGTAAAGCAGGGAGCTGCACTCCACAAGAAGCATGCAGCATACACACAAAGACAGCACTGGGAGACCCTACTAGAATCAAGGAACTTAAAGTAGCTCATTGAAGCTCTCGTAGAATATGGTGACAATAAGAAAAAAAAATGATCTTATGCAGAAAGAGGCCATAGAAGTGACAAAATGTGGGCTAACATAGGAAGATTATACGAGAAGAGTAGGAGAGCAAAGTCTGGGGACATGGCAGGACAGCAGGCAGTCTGACCTAGATATTGCTGGTACTGGTCCATAATGGATTCTTTTTTTTTCCTTTATTTTATTTCTTTAAGTTACATCTCAATTGCAGTCCCCTCCCTATTTCCCCCCTCCAGTCCCACCTTCCCACCCTCAACCCCCATCCTCTTCCTTTTTTTTTAAGTTTAAGGTATATCTTATTTCCCCCTACAGTTTCCCATTTCAGTCCAACAAATGGCTCTTTCTCTTATAATAATAAATAAAATACAAACAACAGAGGTAATTAGGCCACAGTTATGGGGGTTATATGGCTTAGCGTACATTCCCAATGTCCAGTCCATATGTATTTGGCACCTGAATTTAACATTCTACTATCTAACCATCTCCATGAGTTTAAAGTTCTATATCTAACTCAACATTCATACTAACTTGCAACACAATTTTAAAAGCATCTTCTTAGATCTATAACACTCTCTTGACTCCTAAACTACTCAAAATTTAATTATGAGACTCTAGCTATCTGTTCTTCAACCACCTCAGAGACCTGAGAGGGATAAATATATCTGATTTTATAGGAAGTACAGGGCCTGCAGCTTCCAAAACTAAGAAATGACATACCAGTGGCTGCCTGGACAGTTCCCATTTTCTCTCCATACATTACAGCATTGATCTTCAGTCATTTGGCCCCGTTTCTCTGACAGACATTGATTGTAGAGCAGGGGTTATGAAGGACTTGCCTACCCTGTCTTGGCAGAGCTAGGCTGTCGACTTGCCTGCTTCCAAGTTTTGTCCTTTTTGGATAGCATTCTGTCTACAGTTGGAGCAAGGGGCTTTTCCTACCAAGAGATAGGCTTGCGACTAATTCAATCATCTCCCACTGGAGATTCTTCGATGCTCATCTTCTACTTGGGGTAGAATAGGGTGTGCTGTCAGGAGTTGATATGTCTCGATATAAAAAAAATCTGAAGTTACGAAAACATCTTTGAATGCCATATTCTGCAGATCTCTTGAGGTTTTTGAAGAGGCCCTATCTATCTCTTATATTAGGATAAGCAGATGTTGCTTGTCTCTTAGCAGCTTTATTTCTGATTAGCTTAGAAAATAACTATAATAGGCTGTCATAGTACCTAACAAAATGACCGGCTTGCATAACTATTAGTTTGCATTTCTTAATTATCCTAAACAGTTTACGACAATTAGTCATAAAAGGCCAAAACATCACATTTCATTTTTTTTTCTTTACCTCCTAACCCTTCCATCCCATTTCTCTGGGGTGGTGTGTCCTTATATAACAGTCCCTCATCTCAGTTGAGAAGTCCTATGAGGGCCAAGAGCTTCCTGATTCATTGGGGATCTACGAGGGAGTACCATCAGTGAAAACTGTCTCGTTGCCTGGGAGAGAGAACTAAAAAACAAACAAACAAATAAGAAGACAAATAGATGAAAAAGACTAAAAAATAGAAAAAAATCTAAAAAATAAATATAAAAATGAAAATAAAAAATAAAAAGTCTATGTCCAAGTTCCCTTTGGTGTGTTAGTTGTAGTATCGATACCTTCTATTATATAGCTAAAATCCTACTATAAGTGAATAGATGCCATGTGCATCCTTCTGAGTCTGGGTTAGCTCACTCAGGATGAGCTTTTGTAGTTCCATCCATTTGGTTGCAAATTGCATAATTTCATTGTTCCTGATAGCTGAATAATATTCCATTGTGTAGATGTACCACAGTTTTTTAACCCATTCTTCGGTTGAGGGACATCTGGGTTGTTTCCATTTTCTAGCTATTACAAATAAGGCTGCTATAAACATACATGAGGAAACTTCCTTATGATTCCGTGAAGGGGCATTTGGGTGTATACCCAGAAGTGGTATGGCTGGGTCCTGAGGCAAAGCTATTCCAAGTTTTCCAAGATATCGCCAGACCGACCTCCATAGTGATTGCACAAGCCTGCACTTCACCAGCAATGGAGGAGTGTTCCCCTTTCTCCACACCCTTGCCAGCATGTGCTGTCATTTGAGCTTTTGATCGTAGCCATTCTGATAGGTGTGAGATGGAATCTCAGAGTTGTCTTGAGTTGCATTTCTCTGATGATTAAGGATTTTGAGCATTTCTTCAAGTGTCTCTCAGCCATTAGGGATTCCTCCTTTGTGAATTCTCTATTTAGCTCTGTCCCCCATTTTTTGGTTGGGTTATTTGGTTTCTTGGCATTTAATTTCTTGAGTTCTTTGTAGATTTTGGATATTAGCCCTCTGTCAGATGTGGGTTTGGTGAAGATGTTCTCCCAGTCTGTAGGCTGCCGTTTTGTTAGAATGACAGTGTCTTTTGCCTTACAGAAGCTTTTCAGTTTCATGAGGTCCCATTTATTGACTGTTGATCTCAGGTCCTGAGCTGTTGGTGTTCTGTTCAGGAAGTTGTCGCCTGTGCCAATGAGTTCGAGGGTTTCTCCCACTTTTTCTTCTAGTAGATTTAGTGTGACCAGCCTTA
Source organism: Lophiomys imhausi (assembly GCA_907164525.1). Taxonomy (NCBI): domain Eukaryota; kingdom Metazoa; phylum Chordata; class Mammalia; order Rodentia; family Muridae; genus Lophiomys; species Lophiomys imhausi. Next base: position 1,539,008 of record CAJQZJ010033514.1, on the reverse strand, counting down.
TGTTAAGGTCTTTGATCCACTTGGACTTAAGTTTTGTACAAGGTGATAATTATGGTTCTAATTTCGTTCTTTTACAAGTGGACATCCAGTTGGACCAGCACCATTTTTTGAAGATGATGTCCTTCTTCCATTGTGCCATTTTGGCTTCTTTGTCAAAAATTAGGTGGCCATAAGTGAGTGGGTCTATTTCTGGATCTTCAATTCGATTCCATTGATCTACTGGTCTGTTTCTATACCAATGCCATGCTGTTTTTACAACTATTGCTCTGTAGTACAGCTTGAAATCTGGGATGGTGATACCCCCAGATGTTTTTTTTATTGTACAGGATTGATTTAGCTATTCTTGGCTTTTTGTTGTTCCATATGAAATTGAGAATAGCTCTTTCCAAGTCTATAAAAAATTGTGTTGGTATTTTGATAGGCATTGCATTAAATCTATATATTGCTTTTGGTAGGATGGCCATTTTTATTATGTTGATCCTACCTATCCATGAGCATGGAAGATCTTTCCATCTTCTAAAGGCCTCTTCCATTTCTTTCTTCAAGGGCTTGAAGTTCTTGTTGTACATGTCCTTTACTTGCTTGGTTAGAGTTACCCCCAGGTATTTTATGTTGTTTGTGGCTATTGTTAAGAGGGTTGTTTCCCTTATTTCTTTCTCAGCCCATTTGTTTGTTGTATAAAGAAGGGCTTCTGATTTTTTTGAATTAATTTTGTATCCAGCCACTTTGCTGAAGGTGTTTATCAGCTGTAAGAATTCTCTGGTGGAATTTTTGGGGTCGCTTATGTATACTATCATTTCATCTGCAAATAGGGATAATTTGACTTCTTCGTTTCCAATGTTTATCCCCTTGATCTCCTTTAGTTGTCTTATTGCTCTAGCAAGAACTTCAAGTACTATATTGAAGAGATATGGTGAAAGTGGACATCCTGTCTTGTCCCTGAGTTTAGAGGAAATGCTTCAAGTTTCTCTCCATTTAATTTGATGTTGGCCACTGGCCTGCTGTATATTGCCTTTATTATTTCTAGGTACGGTCCTTGTATGCCCATTCTCTCCATAACTTTTAGCATGAAGGGGTGTTGGATTTTGTCAAATGCTTTTTCTGCATCTAGTGAGATTATCATGTGGTTTTTTTCTTTCATCTTGTTTATATGGTGAATGACGTTGATAGACTTTCGTATGTTGAACCATCCCTGCATACCTGGGATGAAGCCTACTTGATCATGGTGTATGATACATTTGATGTGTTCTTGAATTTGATTTGCTAGTATTTTATTAAGTATTTTTGCATCTATGTTCATGAGGGAGATTGGTCTGAAGTTCTCTTTCTTTGTTGGGTCTTTGTGTGGTTTAGGAATCAGGGTGACTGTGGACTCATAGAATGAGTTTGGCAATGGTGTATCAGATTCTATTTTGTGAAAGAGTTTGAAAAGTATTGGTGTTAGCTCCTCTTTGAAGGTCCGGTAGAATTCCGTGCTAAAGCCATCTGGCCCTGGGATTTTTTTGGTTGGGAGATTTTTAATGACGGTTTCTATTTCCTTAGGGGTTATAGGGCTGTTTAATCTGTTTATCTGATCTTGATTTAGCTTCGGTAGGTGGAATCTATCAAGAAAAGTGTCCATTTCACTTAAGTTTTCAAATTTGGTGGAGTATAGATTTTTAAAGTAGGATCCAAATATTCTCTGGATTTCCTCAGTGTCTGTTGTTATTTCTCCCTTTTCATTTCTGATTTTGTTGATTTGTGTTTTCTACCTCTGTCTTTTAGTTAATTTGGCTGAGGGTCTGTCTTTTTTGTTGATTTTCTCGAAGAACCAACTCTTGGTTTCTTTGATTTTTTTTTGTATAGTTCTTTTTGTTTCTAAGTTGTTGATTTCAGCCCTAAGTTTGATGATCTCCTGCCTTCTGCTCCTCTTGGGAGTGTTTGTTTCTTTTTTTTCCAGTTCACCCAGTTTAGCTATTAATTCGCTAATATGAGCTGTCACAATTTTCTTTTTGAAGGCACTTAGTGCTATGAACTTTCCTCGTAGCACAGCTTTCATTGTGTCCCATAGGTTTGGGTATGTTGTGTCTTCATTTTTGTTGGATTTTAAGAAGTCTTTGATTTCCTTCTTTATTTCTTCCCTGACCCAGTGGTCCTCTAGTAAAGAGTTGTTCAATTTCCATGTGAGTGAAGATTCTTGAATGCAAGGTGGCCTTTGCAGAGCTGTGCTCAAGATATTTATCCTAAGCAACGTTGCTAACATGATGCAAATTCGTGTCATACATCTAATGGATCCTAAGTGCCTCATCACCTGCATGTACATACTTGTATATAACTTAGAAGTTGACAGAGTCCAATATTCTGGGTTGATGGATAAAGGAACACTGGACCTCTACACAAGATTTGTATCAAATGATTATCATTTAACAGATCTCTGTTTCTGCTTTCTCAAACTGAACTACACCAGCCTCAGTCACATACCTGGGTAGGGGAGAAGCCTGAAGAGTCCCTGAATTAAGGCAGAAATGGAATGTGATGTTCAGCTCTTCAGTGGGAATGGAATTAACCAGGAATCACGTGGACAGGGTAGAATAAAAGATCAACCATATTGTAGAAGCAGATGATAACTCATTAAAGGGACAGTAAGTAGAAAATAACACAACTATGAGGTCTATTTAAAATATATATTTATGATAATACTTGGGAGGCAGAGGGAAGCAGATCTCTGTGAGTTTGAGGCCAGCCTGGTCTACATAGTGTGTTCTAGTCAGGGCTATGTAGAGAGATTCTTTCGCAGAAAAACAAAATTAATGTACATAATATTGGGCAGTGTTTGTCCTTGTAGGAAGTGAACTGGGCTCTGACAACAGAAGCAAGAAATATATTATTATGAAGATATTGAGTAACTTTTAGAGTCTACTATGTGCCATAAAGTTATCTAACTGGCAAATGGGGATATTCTTGGCACACCTGGCATCCGTAGATATCACTGCACCTGATTTTTTTAAGTGACCTGGAGTCCTGAGTATTAGGTGCTGCTCCCTGGGAAAACAAGAAGTTCTATTGCTTCCTCGAGCATTAATTTGTTCAACGCCTGGAGTAGACACTCTTACCTGAGAGCAGAGAGTCCTATGTCTGTTGAGTCTGATCCTGCCTTTAAGTTGGATGCTTGGTGAACTCTTATGCATGTGTAGACTAAAGAACGCTGGCTTAGGATGTGTTCTATGGACAAAGATGGGAATCACAATTAAGAACTCAGAATTGGAGGAGTGAAGGCAGAAAGGTTTGGCAAACTGCAAATCCCCCTCGTCAAGAGGCCTATGAGGACCATGCTCACCAATAAAGGTTACCCATAAAGACACAGCACAGGGTGTCTTACTGGGCACAGAAAGAGATCAATGCCCTCTCACAGGCGTTTGGCAAAAGCTTCCATATCTTCCACTGTGCCTATGAATGGAACAAAATCTATAGTTAGACATGTATTTCCCCTAAAGTACTTAACTCAGGCCCAAGAGTGTGCATGGCTCAGATGAAATCAAATGTAATTAGAACATTATTGGTGTTGTAATTAACATGCTTATATCCATGAAAAAAGTACTGGAAAGAAATAGAGCAAATTATTTGTAATTTTTGTGTTTCTGAGACAGGGCTTGGATATGGACTAGCCTGGGAACATCTTATGTAGACCAGGCTGGCCTCCAGATTGTACTCTGCTTCTTGAGAGTTCGGATTTTAGAAATGCACCACCTTGACAAGTCAGAGCAAATTGTTAAGTGACCAAATTACTTAATATTTCTTTTGAAATCTATTTTTTCAAGCATCCTTAAATGAAATGATTAGTATAGGCTATAAAAACAGGCCATGCTTTTTTTTTTTTAATTTCTTCAAGATACATCTCAATCACAATCCCCTCCCTACTCCTCCCTCTGGTCCCACCCTCTTCCTCCTCAAACTCCCCTGTCATTCGCTTCCTTTTTTTTAAGTTTAAGGTATATCTCCCCCCCCCCCCGCAACAGCTCCCCCTTTCATTCCAACAAATAGCTCTTTCTCTTATAACAATAAATAAAATACAAAACAACAGAAAAGGTCACAGTTATGAAAATTATAAGGCTTAGCATACATTCCCAATGTTCGGTCCTATATATTTGGCAACTGGCTTTAACATTTAACCATCTCCATGAGCTTAAAGTTCTATATCCAACTCAGCTTCCATCCTAACTTGCATTACCATCTTAAAAACATCTTCTTAGATCCAGAACACCCTTTTAATTCCTAAACAACTAAAAATTTAACTGTGAGACTATAACTATCAAGTCTTCAACCACATCAGAGACCTGAGAAGGATAAATATATCTGATTATACAGGAAGTGCAAGGCCAACAGCTTCCAAAACTAAGAAATGACAGATAACTGCCTGCCTGGACAGTTCCCAATTTCTCCCCACACATTAGAACATCAATCTTCAGCCTTTTGGCCCTGTTTCTCTGACAGACATTAACTGTAAAGCAGTAATTATGAAGGACTTGCCTACCCTGTCTTGGCAGAGCTCGGTTGTCGACTTACCTGCTTCCAAGTTTTGTCCTTTTTGGACATCATGTTGTCTACAGTTGAAGCAAGGGGTTTTTCTTGCCAAGTGACAGGCTTGCCACTAATGCAAACATCTCCAATTGGAGATTCTTCGATGCTCATCATCTACTTGGAGTAGAATAGGGGGTGCTGTTAGGAGCTGACATGTCTCAATATCAAAAAAATCTTGTTACAAAAACATCTTTGAATGCCATTTTCTACAGATCTCTTGGGGTTTTTGAAAACCATCTATCTATCTCCATATATTTGGATAAGCAAATATTGCTTGTCTCTTAGCAACTTGATTTCTGATTAACTTAGAAAATAACTGTGATAGACTGCCCAGTACCTAACAAATGACATGCTTGAATGACTATTAATTTGCATTTCTTTTTTTTTTTTTAAGATTTATTTATTATGTATACAGTGTTCTGTCTGCAGGTATATCTGCAGGCCAGAAGAGGGCACCAGATTTCATTATGGATGGTTGTGAGCCACCATGTGGTTGCTGGGAATTGAACTCATGACCTCTGGAAGAGCAGCCAGTGCTCTTAACCGCTGAGCCATCTCTCCAGCCCAAATTTGCATTTCTTAATTATCCTAAGCCATTTATGACAGTTGCTAACAAAAGGTCGAAACTTCACATTTCATATTTGAGCGTTACCTAAGTACAATACCTCAAAAAGAGTTAACCTTAATTTTGTATAACTATACAAACAAATTGTTGTGGTTTTTTTTGACAATATAAAAAGTATTATCTTTCAATTGAGGTTAAAAAAGAAATTATTTTGATATTTTGGAACTAATCAAACCTTTAAGTGTATATATTTTGAGATCTCAAAGGACAATTCACTTTGAATTTCAGCATGCCATTTGTGAGTAGCTTTTAAACTTAAATCATTCCAAACCCTATGTGCCTGTCTCTGCATTCTACATATTGGGATCAAAGGCATGTGCCTCCCAAATGATGGGATTAAAAATGTGCACCATCACCCTTGGATCTAAGTTTTTCTCTATTTGGAGCTTGCTTTGTATCAGGTTGGCCTTGAACTCCGAGATCTGCAGGTTTCTGTTCCAGTGTGTTGGGATTAAGTGTGTATCCCTCTCAAGTGATGGGATTAAGGGTGTGCACCATCACCACCCTGTTCAATGTAACTATAGAATTTATAAGACAACTAACTCTATAGTGATCCTACTGTCTCTGCTGGAGTTAAAGGCATTGGCTAACTCCGCCCGTCTCAAATATTTTACCTTAGCCCCAAATTACTTCAACTCTTAGAGGTTTAGAAAACCTATAGTAACCCTTAATTTATTTACAGCATTTTAAACATCTTAACTGCCTTTTTAATCCCAGACACCGGAAATATCCTTTATATATATGAAAAAAAATTTAAGCTGATATCCAAGTGTGTGTGAGCTATGTGTCAACCTGCAGTCTAACATTCTAAACTGAAAGAAATTAAGACCATTTTTCCTTTCATGCCAGTAAGGCAAGTATGCCTTTGGTAAATTATAATTTAAAATTTTATGTTTTATTTTTATTATATTTTTTAAGCTTATTTGCCTTTTTTTAAAAAAATTAATTTGTTTTCTCAAGTTACTTCTAGAACATAGTTTCCTCCCCCCTCCTCCTTTCCTCCTTCCCTCCGTCCCTCTCTCCCTCCCTCCCTCTCTCCCTCCATCCCTCTCTCCCTCCTTCCCTCTCTCCCTCCCTCTCATTATTCCTCTACTTGGTACTCTCCTGCTCAGATGAAGTGGGCCCTCACATATCATACTCCCTCAGTTTTTCAGTCATGTGAAGGCCAAGAGCTTCCTCTTGTACTGGGGCTTGATTTGGAGCACCATCTAGGGTAAGGTGTTCCACTAACCTGTAACAGATTCCATGACTCACTGTTGGGTGAAGTTTTTCCTAGGACAGATATGTTAGGTTCCTATCTGTTTAGTTCTGTGGATTTAGGATGGTTGTCCTGTGATGTATGGTTAATATCCACTTATAAGTGAGTACATACCATGTTTATCTTTCTGGGACTGAGTCAGCTCACTTACGATGAGCTTTTCTAGATCCATCCATTTGGTTTCAAATTGCATGATTTCCTTATTTCTGATAGCTGTGTAGAATTCCATTGTATAAATGTACCACAGGTTTGTTTGTTTGTTTGTTTTTAAATCCGTTCTTAAGTTGAAGGACATCTGAGTTGTTTCCAGTTATGGGCTATTACAAATAAAGCTGCTATGAACATTGTTGAGGCAATGTCCTTGTGCTTTGGTGTCAAATCTTTGGATATATGCCCAGGAGGGATATGGCTGGTTCTGGAGGTAGAACTATTCCTCATTTTCTAAGATATCCCCAGATTGATTTCCAACGTGGTTGTACAAGTTTGAACTCCCGGGGTGTTCCTCTTTCTCCACATCCTCACCAGCATGTGCTATCATTTTGAGTTTGTGATCTAAGCCATTCTGACAGGTGTGAGATGCAATCTCAGAGTTGTTTTGAGTTGCATTTCCCTGATGACCAAAGATGTTGAACATTTCTTCAAGTGCCTCTTGGCCTTTAGAGATTCTGCTTTTGTGAATTCTCAGTTTAGCTCTATACCCCATTTTTTGATGGGGTTATTTGATTATTTAGGTGTTTAATTTCTTCAGTTCTTTATATATTTTGATATTACCCCTCTGTCGGATGTTGGGTTGGTGAAGATCCTTTCCCAGTCTGTAGGCTGCCATTTTGTTCTAAGGACGGTGTCCTTTGCCTTACAGAAGCTTTTCAATTTCATAAGGTCCCATTTATTGATTGCTTTAGCGCCGGAGCTATTAGTGTTCTGTTCAAGAAGTTGTTACCCATGCCAATGAGTTCTAGGCTTTTCCCCACTTTCTCTTCTATTAATTTTATTGTGTCTAGATTTATGTTAAGGTATTAGCTCCACTTAGACTTAAGTTTTGTACATGGTGATAAGTATGGGTCTATTTTCATTCTTCTACATGTTGACATCCAGTTAGACCAGCACCATTTATTGAAGATTATTTCCTTTTTCCATTGTATGGTTTTGGCTTCTTTGCCAAAAATTAAGTGACCATAGGTGTGTGGGTTAATTTCTGGGTCTTCGGTTCGATTCCATTGACCAAATTGTCTGTTTCTATGCCAGTACCATGCTGTTTTTATTACTTACTCTGTAGAACAGCTTAAAATCTGGGATAGTGATACCTCCAGATGTTCTGTTATTGTACAGGATTGATTTAGCTATTCTGGGTTTTTTGTTATTCCATATGAAGTTGAGAGTTGTTCTTTCAAGGTCTGTAAAGAATTGTGTTGGTATTTTGATAGGAATTGCATTGAATCTGTATATTGCTTTTGGTAAGATGGCCATTTTTATTATGTTGATCCTACTTATCCATGAGCAAGGGAGATCTTCTATCTTCTGATATCTTCTTTAATTTCTTTCTTCAGGGTCTTGAAGTTCTTATCATACAGGTCTTTCACTTGCTTGGTTAGAGTTACCCCCAGGTATTTTATATTATTTTTGGTTATTGTGAAGGGTGTTGAGTCCCTTATTTCTTTCTCAGCCTATTTATCTTTTGTGTGAAGAAGGGCTACTGATTTTTTTGAACTGATTTTGTATCCAGCAACCTTGGTGAAGGAGTTTATCAGCTGTAGGAGTTCTCTGGTGAAATTTTTGGGGTCACTTTTCTATACTATCATATCTGAACATAGGGATACTTTGACCCTTCCTTTCCAATTTGTATCCCCTTGATCTCCTTTAGTTGTCTTATTGCTCTAGCTAAAACTTCAAGTACTATGTTGAAGAGATTCCATCCCATCTCTGGATCTGTGTGCCTCCTAAGTTTTTTGCTAGGCAACAGTAGAAGCTGTAGTCATGGGAGTAGCAGTAATACTGTTTGTTGAGCTTCTGAAGGCCTTTTGGTGATTTGAAAATACCCACTGATAATATGCATCAACATGTGATACTTAAGTGAATGATTGATCATTTGTCTTGGGGTTTGGGCAGGTCCTAAAGGGAGTGCAAGAGCATGTCATTTTTTTTTTTTCTTTTCTCACCAGTACTGTAGTACTTCTTTATGTTTGCTTAGGATAGCAAGACAGTGAGTGTCAATAGCTCTAAACAGTTAAAGAAGAAAAATCTCTAGAAAATACAAGTGTTTCCCTTTTTAAAAGTTGTTATTTTAGCCGGGCGTTGGTGGCGCACGCCTTTAATCCCAGCACTTGGGAGGCAGAGGTAGGCGGATCTCTGTGAGTTCGAGGCCAGCCTGGTCTACAAAGTGAGTCTAGGACAGCCAGAGCTGTTATACAGAGAAACCCTGTCTCGAAAAACCAAAAAAAAAAAAAAAAAAAAGTTGTTATTTTAAGGCTTATTTGTGTGCCTGTGTGCATGTGTGTATTTCCATGTCTGCATGTACATGTGTCTATATGCACCTGAGAAAAGGTGTTTGCCACAACAAGAGAGTGTTGGCTCCCCTGGACCTGGAATTTCAAGTGGTTGTGTGAGCCCCCAAATGTGGGTACAGTAAATCCAACTCTGATCCTCTCCAAGTAATAAGTTTTTAATTGCTCTGACACCTCTCCTGACCCTCAAATATTTCTCTTTTTAACTACAATAGTTATTTATTAATTGTTCTCATTATATATTTTGCTTATGTGATCCACTGCATTTCCTTTGGGAACTGATACACCGAAGTCATAAGTTCTTTTACACACCCAGGCACACGCACACACTCACACACTTGTGCCTTGGGAGTGTTACTTCCTTGGATCTATGGGGATAGTTTGCTCTAAAGTTAGAAGCAATGAGTTTGGACCGAGAGATTTCTAAGGGCCCTTTCTAGGTCTTGCCTCCTATAATTCTGAACTGATATTGAACCCATGTTTTGCTTTCAGAGGCTTCTGATGCTGTGGTTCAAGCATTATTGTGTCAAAATGATTATTAACAACACTTAGTGAGGTACAGAGTTCAGTCTGATTCTCTCAATTCTCACATCATCACTCTCCAACAATGTTAGTCTTTTCTTTTTAGGAAGACTTAAAGCCAAAGGTTTCCTCTATGAGCTGGTGGCCTTCTTCTCAAGTGAAGACATGTCTTATGCAGCCATAGTTGTCCCAAACTAACCTCTGTCTTGTGGGCCAGTCCAGGCGTGGCTCAGCATGACTCAGCAAGCCCACCTTCTAAAGGAGCCCCTCCTTATGACAAGCAATCACTGATTACTTTTTCTCAGGCAGCAGTTGAAAGTTTACAAAATGTCTACTTTCTTCCTGGTGTGTGTCTCCAGCTCCAATTAAATGACCAACTTTTAGCACATTCAATGAAAAGTATATTGAAACTCTTTTCTGTGTATAGCTATATTATAAACTGTGTAGGCTCTCTTTTGCTCTTTTCCTATCTCTCCTTTCTTTCCTATATCTCTCTTGGGCTCTCCCCCTCAGCCCCCCACTCCATGGCTCTGCCCTTAACTTCCTACCTTAATATAAACCTTACACCAGAAAAAAACAAGGCAAAACTCTATAGGGCTATCCACCATAAAGCCTATCATTCAGGTAGTCATGGGATATCTAACATTTCTTTATAATATGATACGTGATAGTTTTGACATATCTCTGTGGGATTCCTCTCTGAGATTGTTGAGTTGACTTTCTAATGTGTTGTAGTTAGAAAGTATCAAGAGAGGCTTTGGAGATGAGTCACCAGTTAAGAGCCAGCCCTGCCCTTTGCAGAATCCACATCAGGTAGCTCACAGCTGCCTGTAGCTCCAACCCCAGGGACATCTGATGCCCTTGGCTTCTATGAGCACCTACACCCATGTGCACATACCTCCCCCTTCCCTGCCCATACCCCTACACATAATTCTGTTTTTAATCTTTTGTGAAAGGAGCGTCACTAATACTCTTAACACTGTTTTATAGTCAGATATTGAGTCTGATAACTAGAGATATTACACCAGTATTGTTTGGCTATTTTTCCCATAGGTGACATTTGCATTCTCATATATTATCTCAGCTGCCTAAGTGGGGGAAAAAAATCTTATTTCTTTTTCTTTGTAGCTGTCTAGATTCCCACCAAAAATATTCCCCTTCCTTCCAGTATTCATGGCATTGTTCTAATATGTTACATTATTTTGTAATTTTTGTTCCACTTTTAAATTTTACTACATTTAAAATTTTCTATTTCTATGAACATCAGCCCTAGAAAGACTGAATCAGAATTTAAATCACATCTGTGGAGTTGGTACACCATATCTACAGTCAATCAATTATAGATGAAATTACTTGAATTTTAAAATGTGTGAGTACTTAACATTTACAAACTTTTCCCATTGCTGTTCTATAAACAATATACTATAATAAGTATTTACATAGCATTTAAATGTATTAGGTATTACAAGTAATTTAGAGATTTCAAGTACATGGCAGGATATAGGTAGCTTATATGCAAATATCAGGCCATTATAGGTAAGGGACTTGAGCATTCATATTGTTTGCTATCTGTGAGAAATTTCAGAACTAATCTCCCATGTCTACCAAGAGGGCACTAAAACTATAAAAAGCCTTGATCTCTGCTAAAGGAGTGTTATGCTTAAGTCACATCTCCCCCAAAAAGCACTGAGCAGAGTGATTAAGAGCCAGAAGCTGTGAGTTATTAAACACAAATCCCAGTACCGGGGTTAGAGAGGATTGGGGGATTTCTGTCCTTATGAGTGGTTGGTCAGGGAGATCACAGAGGCCCTCAGGACACTGCAGATTTTGCCATTCTTCTTGTTTACCCACAGGAGCTAAACGGTAAAACCCTATTGCTGAAGACACCACATACCTAGGAGGCATGATATAGAAAAACCAGACTGAAATTGAGCTGGAATCTTCCTTTTTACCAGCTAGCTCCCATGGGGGGCTGTGCAGACTGCTGAAGGAGAAAAGGCATCAGTGGCCCTGCCCAGAAGTGAACCTCAAGATGAATTGAAGTCATCCTGCCAAGCAAGCTGTGCCCACCTGTGCAATGTTTCCACTAAGGTTAAGTGTGTAGCAGTTTTCTGACTGAATTTTAGACCCACTCCACTGTGGGGGGATTTGTAGAAATAATTTTGGAATCACCCTTATTAGACCTCTTCCCCCAACAGGGATTTCATTCTTGGGGTTGTCAATCTGATCCACAACTCATGATGGAGGAGAATACTGTTTTTTAAATAAGTTTATCTAGTGTCCAGTTACCTTCTAAATATTTGTACAAATTTTACTCCAAGCTTTAATCGGAGAAGCCTCTACTTCCAGTGAGGGGTAGAGAGTGCAAAAAAGCATTGCTGTACAAGACGCTAAGTAATAAATAAGTGAGTACCCATCCCTACACAAGACAGTCCTTCTAAGGCTCAGGGAACACTGCAGAAGAGGGAAGAAGAGACAATATAAGAGCTATCTATATAAGAGACAATATAGAAGAGAGCCAAATGTCATCTCCTGGGCAATGCACAACAATCGCAATCATGAACTCAGAGTAGCTGCCTGTACCTGTGTGTGCTGAGTGTGGGTAAGAACAGGCCTATCAACAGTCAGGCCTGGATGGGAGCGAATAAGGAGCGCCACTGCTCACTGGTGAGCTCTTTGATACTGATAGATTCAAGGAAATAACTGTCTTAAGTTTCACACCTACCAGTGACCCCATGAGGCTCCAATGGACACTTCTAATGCAGCAGTCACATAGAGGACCATGTAAGGTTATTGTGTAATTTAAATGCTGATTTCTGTATCCTCAATATCTGGTTGCAATCCTGGTTCTGAGGAGCTCATGTCTCAATGTTGTGTAAATACTGTTCCCCAATTGTCCCCTGATATGCCAATAAAGCAAATTACAGCCAATCACTTAGTGGAGAAGGTAATATGGCTGGTCTTCCTGCCCTCCATGGGAAGAGGAGTTAGAGAGAAGTAAGGGGTGGCAGGTAGAGGTGGAGAAGACATCAGGAGAGAGGAGCTGAAGCAGGAAAGCCACAAAGTGTAAGTATCTGGGACTTACTACACTGGGAGGAATCCAGATTAGTTTAGGGGGTTAAGAACAGAGTAATAACTGATCAGTTATTGTGTTGTGAAGCTTCTTTAACAAATAATGTAACAGAATCTCATTATTTGTGTGATAGCTGGGTTAAGAGAGAAACTAAGAAACAAATACCTTATATAAATTTATACTACCAGCCATCGTTAAACTAAATAGGTCACAAAACAAAACTAAAACTCATAGAAGAGACAGGCAGGGGAAAGGGAGGGCTGATAGGGATGGTAAGATATAGGAGAGAGTGGCAAGGATAGAGCAGTCAGAATACATTATATATGGATGCATGAAACTGTCAAATAACAACATCAATTCATCAATACAAATTAATTTTCAAAACTAGCCACGTATCATGGCACATGCCTTTAATCCCGAAGGCCCTTTAGTTCAGTGTAATTATCTGGGCTATTAACATGCTCCCTGTATTTTTAAAAGATTCTGGAATGAAAAGGGCCATTACAAACTCACCACAGAAAAACTACAGAAGGTCAGACTTATCAAGGAAGCCATTTTGGCGTTTTGCAGGGATGACACAACTATATGCTTCAGACTTAGAAGGAATGTGCTTTTCAATGTGACTCATAATGATCTCTACATCTAGAGTCCATTTTATAGCTTGCTAAGTACTTTCAAACACAAAGCACTTACAGGTTGGAACTAAAAATCATTAGAGCTGGTCGTTACTGCCAGAAAAGGTCCCGCAGAGCTGAGCAGCGAAGACGTTCGACTCTACAGAGGACCAGACCACAGAACTCAAAGAGGCCTGCCAGCTGTGCAATAGAACAAGTAACGATAAAATCCTGCACATCCAATGTGAGGACAAGATGTAGGCCTTGGGCCAGAACCCTGCCGTTGCCGAGGTGCTCGATGTCCTCGGGAACCCCAAGAGTTATGATAGGAATGTGAAGGTGCTGGAATTGGAACACTGCTGTCCGTGCTGCTGTCTGTGGCCAAGAACAAAAGCCAGGGAAGGGAACTTGGGAGGATTCTGATGAAGGCCTCCGCCTCCGGGTACTTAAAAAGGAAGGAAGTGGTATCCGTCATGGCTGCTGAAACCCATCATGTCTTTGTCATATTGGATGAGAAGATGACAGGAAGAAGTAGGAGATACTGATGGCAGGGCATGAGGACAGCATATGAACTATGAAGAGCTTGACTGGATGTATTGAATGGCTGAAGACATTTTTGTATCCCTAGAGCTTGTGCCTTGCTCAGTGTGAGATTTCTGTGGTCCCAGAGGGTGCCTATGTTCCCTTATCACAGCACCTGGCCCGTCAGTCTCTTTTGGGTGATGTTTGCCTTCACCAAATAAATTTGCATTCTTTGTCCAGAAAGAGAGAAAGAAAAAGAAGGGACAGGAAGGAAGAGAAGGAGGAAGGGAGAGAGAGAAAGAGAGTGAGAGAGAGAAGGAAGGAATCAAGGAAGGTTGAAAGAAAGAAAGAAAGAAAGAAAGAAAGGTTGATTGACAGGGTAAGCAAGGCCCTAAGATGAGATATTTTCTACTTTGACATCACAGAATTAAAAATGACTCCCAACCTTCTCTGTTACCTGTTTTTTTTTTTTTTTTTTTTTTTTTT
>CAJQZJ010033514.1:1505236-1524750 GCA_907164525.1 Lophiomys imhausi | reverse complement strand
CTCCCAAGTGCTGGGATTAAAGGCGTGCGCCACCACCGCCCGGCATCTGTTACCTGTTTTTAAACTGAGATTTAATTTGAAGAGTATATGAAAACGTAACCTATGCATGTCAAACTACTCATTCACGGAAACTACAGTGTGAAACTATGGCAATACCCTGCCTTCCATACACAGATAAGAACAGCTTTTGTAGCTCACTGCTAGCTCTAATGCTCCACCACAGTCTCTGTTTCCTACAAGTGGTGAACCTTGGCCTGGGATCAGCCAGCTAGTCAATGTCCTAACACAAGCCACGAGGTCTAACCAACATCTTCAACCTTGATGTTTCAGAACTTAAAACTCTGTTACAGCTTAAGCCACAGGTAGATTATACATACATGCATATATATATATATATTTGCCCACTTGTTGCCATGGTCACCGTAAACAGATTCATGATTAATTTTAGAAAGTGAAGTGGCCTATGTTTTGATATTCTTATATGAATCTTTATGCACTGCTATTAAAAAAGCATTGGCTTCCTTCCATCAGTAACTCCCAGAAGAGAGAGACAAGTTTGTCCTTGTAACTCCAGAAGGATAGAAATAAATTCAAAAGCTAGAGATAACTGAAGGCAGAGTATAGCTTAACTAAAATAATAATAATAATAATAAATAATGATATAATAATATCATTATACAACTGGGAGCTATGTTTGTGATAGAGAGCACTTGCTGCTTCTCTTGAGGACCCAGGTTTCTGCCTAGGTCCCACCCACATTAAGTGGCTCACAGCTGCCTATGACTCTGATTCCAGGAGATCTGACTCTGAGAGGGCGCGTGTGTCTGCATTATGGAAACACATATATAATAGTAAATAATAAAAATATAGTGGCAAGCCTATCTCTTGGCATGTAAAAACTCCTTGCTTCAACTGCAGACAGACTGCTGTCCAAAAAGGACAAAACTTGGTAGCAGGGAAGTCGACAGCCTAGCTCTGCCAAGACAGGGTAGGTAAGTCCTTCACAATCCCTGCTCTACAACAAATGTCTGTCAGAGAAACAGGACCAAAAGGCTGAAGACTGATGCTGGAATGTATGGAGAGAAAATGGGAACTGTCCAGGTAGTCACTGGTTTGTCATTTCTTAGTATTGGAAGCTGCAGGCCCTGCACTTTCTATATAATCAGATATATTTATCCTTCTCAGCCATCTGAGGTGGTTGAAGAATAGACAGCTTGAGTCTCATAGCTAAATTTTGAGTTGTTTAGGAATCAAGAGGGCGTTCTGGATCTAAGAAGATGGTTATAATAGTGATGCAAGTTAGTATGAAAGCTAAGTCAGTTATAGAACTTTAAACTCATGGAGATGGTTAGAAGGTAGAAGGTTAAAGTCAGGGGCCAAATATGTATGAACTGGACATTGGGAAGGTATACTGGGCCATTTAACTCTCATAAATGTGGCATAGTTAATTCTGCTGTTTTGTATAGAATTTACTGTTATAAGAGAAAGAACCATTTGCTGGATTGAAAAGGGAAGCTGTTGGGGGGGAAGAGGGTGGAAGGGTGGGACAGGAAGGGGGAATAGGGAAGGGTTTGTGACTGAGATGTAACTTGAAGAAAAAAAATAAAGTACTTATATAAAATAAAAAAAATAACAAAAATAAATCTTTAGGAAAAGGTACAGACTGGATTATTCCTGACTAGTTAGGACCTTAGATAATCTAACAACACTCTAGCTTCATGTGTGGAAGTTTTCAAAAGTTCATGTTTGAACTCAGATTTCACTTTTACTAACTCAAAGCAAAGAAGGAGGCCTTTCATAAAGGACCCAGAACTCAGAACACCTTAATTGGGGTTTCTAGAACACAAAGCATTTCTCACAGTTAGCCTTGCACCCCCTAACTCCTCAGTCCTTCATCCGTGCAAATACCTTACCAGAAATACGTGTTGTCCAATCTATAAGACTTTCCAGGCTGTTTTTGTCAGAATGTCCTCCATGGTGAGGGAACGAAGTCTCATCAAAGGAATAAACAAACCCCATTGGGTTTTCCCTAATTCTGTTCACACTGAGGCAAGGAGTGTGATGGGTGGGACAGACAAGAGTGGCATAAGTGACATTTCACTAGAGAGCTTGAGTTTCTGTCAAGGGAGTCCTTTGGAAAACAGTCCTGAATGAAAAGAGAGCTATTCTGACTTCCAAAGCTCACCCGCCTGGCCAGATGTATGCCTCTGTTTTGCATTCTGCTTACTTGTGACTTACTTAGGAATTTAGATTGCTTACTTGCTTAGTGCCCCCCAACCCCATTTCTAAGCTCTAAAAATTTGCATGGGATCCAGCAAAGGAAGTACTTATTACCTGAGTGGTGGGTGTTAAGGAATTTCTTTCAATAGGAGAGAATCCCTATCTCCTTGAGTTGTATTTTTAATCTTTTCCTGTTCTGTTCACATGTGTTTTTGGTATGATTAGAAGGTGTTAAGATTGGGGGGGGGGGCTGTATTTATTCCCAGGGTGTCTTTAGCATAAGCAAGAACTGCTGTGAGAGCTTCCCCCACACATGAGCGTCACAAACACCTCTCTGAGGGTGTGAGCAGAGCTTTCCTCAGGCTTTGCTGAGAAGATAGCAGCCTGCCACGTGGGGCTGGAGGTGATAGGAAGGTGATGGCAGCCAGCTGGAAAGAACACAGCATTAGGCAATGGGAGATTCCATTAGAGCAGACCCTAAGTCATGGTGTGGGGTGTGGTTCTCTTGGCCTGCTTTGAAACAAGTAGCTGGGCCAACCAGCAGATGGCTGATGATCATTTAACTCATTGGTTGGGAGTCTTCAGAACTTTGAAGCTAGATGTGAAGCAATCTCTTTTGTATTTACTTTGTTCCTCATCCATCCTCTTGGACTGTACCTATCAACTAGCTTCCCCATAGACTATCTGACTCAAGATTCCAACCCTAGGAACAGAATTAATTTTTCTGTTTATATAAAAGCACATTTCTTGAGCACAGGACTCACTGTCCCTTATAAACAAGCCAACAATAGATCTAGACTTCAGAGCTTAGTCTCAAGGAGACCCAGGGACCAGTCTTTACCATTGATTACAACCCAAGACTTCAGACTGAGAGCCTTTGATGATGTTAGACCAGAGCATAGAGACTATTTATTAGTCTCTAGTACTTGGCTATTTAGTTAATGTTTTTTTTTTTTTTAAAGATGTATTTATTATGTATACAGTGTTCTGTCTGCAGGTATATCTGCAGGCCAGAAGAGGGCACCAGATTTCATTATGGATGGTTGTGAGCCACCACGTGGTTGCTGGGAATTGAACTCATGACCTCTGGAAGAGCAGCCAGTGCTCCCAACCGCTGAGCCATCTCTCCAGCCCTATTTAGTTAATGTTTGATGTCTGATTTCTGGTGCTTTCTTTCTCTTGCCAGGCACAGGAATCCCTCCCAGGGTGTCTTGTGTTGAAAGCTGTCCCATTCTTGGACAGGATTTAGTTGGAACATTACACTATAAACACCATCTTTCTATGACACAGTAGAAAATATGTAGAGGTGGATAAGGAGGCTGGGGAGGTAGATCAGTTGGGAGAGTGCTTGCCTATGACATGCGAAGCCTGGGTTCAATCCCTACCATAGTGATAAACTGGGCAAGGCATGACTGTAATCCTAGCAATTGGGAGCTAAACGCAGGTAAATGAGAGGTATAAAGTTATCTTAATATCCTTGGCTATATATGGAGTTTGAGGCCAGCCTGGGCTAGTGGCCCTTTCTCAAAAAAGTCTTTCTCTCACTCACTTATATAAAGCCAATTTCTCCTGCATAGTCTAAAGGATAACTCACCTCCTTTCAGGGTCATTGAGTGCAGGCACCAGAAAGGACTTTGGTTTCTCACTCAAAAGGGGATATTAGAAGTCACTTACAAGACCAAGAGAATGAGCTTAGACACGAGACAGATCTACATTAAAGGTCGTATGTCAGGAGCAGTCTGGTCCATTGTAGTTGCTTTGAACCTCAATTGTCTTATTTGACCCTTGACCCTGGCTTACTAAGGCACCAAAGTCCTGGAATGCAGTTGACCAAGGTCAAGTTGTGTGGTTCAAACCTGGCTTTTTCTTCCGTAAGAGGTAAAATCATAAACCTTTGCCAGTGGACATCCAGTACACCTGTGTGGCTCATTGTTTTATACCTTAATGGTCCCCTCGAACGACCCACTCCTGTCCTCTAGAGGACAACATAATTATCCTCTAAAAGACTAGCTTTGCAAAAGTGAACAAATTCCACCATCAAATCCAGTTGTTAATTTTGTGTATAGCTCTGTACTTCCAAAGTCTTCACTAAAGCCCTCCAGGATTGCTTAATGAACTTTTTAATTGGCTCTTTAAAATAGTAGTGCAATCAGCCTCCTCATTTGATTCATGAACAAAACTCTCCAGAAAGGCTGAAAGGGAAAGTATGAATCATAGTCTAAACAGATGCTTTTAAACCATGCCATAAGACAAACAGGCACATTAATCAGTAAGTACTCCGGGGCCTGCTATATACCTACATGGCAGAAAGCAAACAGAATCCCATCTCACTAGAGACAACAAAGTTTTGAGCCTCAGATACAAGATGTCATTTTGTTTTCAGTAATGCCTGCTTCTGAGAACAATGAATCTGAGGCTTATTACAGGGCTTCGAGGGCCTGTGTGCGTAAAAAACAAGTGGTCCATAAAAATGAGACCAGTCTCGGTAATGTGGGGAAGGTGTTTCAGCCTAGACCCGTTTGAAGAACCTCAATCATTACAGAGTGAAGACTTTTGAAAAGGTCTTTAGAAACAGCACAATTGTGCTCTTACATGCCCAGGAATCATGAGGAAGGTAAGTGAATCTGACCCCAGAGATGAGTACCCTGGTGTATGTGACATTGTACTGAGTGTTATAGGTGGAAGAGGAGTTCCTCCTCTGATGAGACTTGAAGGGATCACACAGGTGCAGACTGGGCCTTACAGAGTCAAGTGTTCGTGTTCTTTTTATTTTGCTGTTGTGGAGAACTAATGTTTTGTGTGAGTTTCTTCAGAATGTGAAGACTATATGATTCATTACTGGACCTTTGCTATTCATCTCCACCCACATTGGATGGTTATGTGCACACTGGGATAGGTCTTACTGGATTTCAGGCAGGAGACAAAGGATTATGTCTCATCCTCCACCAGTGTTGTTGGTCCAACATATAGGCTATTCTACACATGTATTTGCTAAATGAATGAGTCATGAGACAGAACAAGGGAGGCACAGGGTTCCTTCTGGTCCAGTAAGAGTTTTCTTCATTCACTTTAACTTCCCTGTGAAATTAAGAGGCCGGATATCAGCTGCAAATAGGATATACATAACTTTTAACTTACGTCTATTATGTACTTAGTCTCCTTTTGGGGTGCTCTATATTCAGATATTGTCTCTGGCCAGATTGTATACTGCTGATATGAGTAAGCAAGATCCTACCAACTAGAAAAGAGATTGAACACTTTGAAATTTCTGTAGCATTGATGATCTTTATGTCCAGCTCACCTGTAAGGTTCTATATCTGTATTTTTTTTTTCATAAAATGAAGAAGAAATAACTTGTGAGGGAAAACCTTAACAGAATGCAAAAGATGTGAGTCACCAGTGACCCTTTTATCTAATTACCCTCCAGGCAATTCCCTAGAAAAATCATGTTTATCAAGTGTGCAGTAAAACCAACCCTAAGAGGCTGTGCTGTACTTAGATTGTCAATGCAGGTGGGAGGAGCTCACTTCTCTTGACTAATAAGGACCACTTAAGATGGTTGTTTTGGATACAGGCTCTGAGCCCCACCCTAAAGTAAATGACTCAAAATCTCGAGAATGAGACTAAAAAAATGTTTCCAAGATGGTTCTGACATGAAGCCAAGCATGGCAAGCACTGGTTTTGGTGGCTGAATCATAATCCAGAGACATCTGAAACAGGTTGAAGGGAACAAAATAAGATGCCAGAAACAAATAAACGCTTTAACTGAACAACAACAGGAATGGGGAAGCGGAGGCCCACAGCTCTGTTTACTGAGGGTACAGTGTGTAGTGGTCTCTCAGGATGACCCAGGTCTGAGATGGAGCCCACTGAGACAGCTGTGGTGGGGATGGGCTGAATTCACAGCAATGTGATTTTCAGAGCAAGAGAGGTCTGCCTTCACTATTCTGCCTTCCCAGGAGACAGCTAGAGTGTGCTCTGATTTAATATGTCAGCTATCATTTTTTGCAGTAGTGGTATTGAGTATTAGTGGTGGTGATAAAATAATGTATCGTCTATCATTTGTAAGTTTTCTCTGTACAACATTGCCCTTACCCTAAATAAAACCTCTTATTGTCTACCCATGGAATGCATGCAGCTTGTTGAATGCACACTCATATGGGGTTCTTTTATTCCCCAAGTCTCACATCCAGCTTGGCAGTTTGGAGAACTTACAGTGAGATAGTTGAAAGCCATGTCATCAGGAGGATGTGTGAGGATGGGGCTGGGAGGAGAGGAGGGACGAGGGCTGTGATCAGGCTATAAAGTGAATAAAATTAAAGCAAAAATTATCACATAAAAAGAAAACAAAAGCATGTCATCAGAAGCACTAGCATCCTTTATCCTGAGATAGACTAAATGGCTATCTATGTCTGTTAGCACCAAAGGCCTGGCATGTCTTGGACAGAAGGGCACATTTTTGAGCTGACCCTCAAAGCCCAGAACCTAACCAGTGGTAAAGGTTACAGAGAGACAGACCTTTGGATCCCACCAGCCTACACTATTTCTTGAAAGTCACCATATTTTAAAGACGGAGCAACTTCCAGGGAGTCTGGGAACCTGTTGGGTAGGAATGGTAAGAACATCTTGGGAGGGTGACTTCAGAGGCCCTAGAATGAACTTGGCTGTCATGAAGCTTGGCCTGGGCAGTGTTGTGTTGACTGGCATTTGAACAATTGGTGTGTGGACAAGGATGGCTACCTCAGGCTTGGAAAGCTCCCTCTCTGTACCCAGACTACCAACAGCTTCACTCTTGTCCTCTGACCTTTACTGGGAACTCTCATACCTTACGTTGAGGTAGGCGACTGGGAGCAATTCCATATCCTTTCTGCTTTTTAGAATCAGCCTCACCTTTGACACTGGTTCGATGTGACTGGATTTAGTCATATAACCGCAAATACCCAAGGTCCACTTAGGGCACTTGCTCCACCTGGCGACCTTACAGATTGCAAAAGAAACAATGAGCTTTGTGATTTTAATTGTAAACATTAAACACTGGAGTTGGATAAGAATCTCAGGCCGTGTTCCATCTCTCATGCTCTTTCATATCCCCGAGGAGTGACTGCCTAGGATCATGGTCAGGGATACCATGATGGAGCCTGCCTCTCTCAGTGAGGTGACCCTTGGCTTATACATTCCACTTCCTGTTTCCCACCAAAGGTCTGCTCTGTCTATATATTCTCCAAGGGAGAGTATTTACTGTCTTGGGAGACAGAGAGGCCAGAGCTGAGCCCACAGAGTGTCATTCTGCCATTTCACAGTACCACCTTCTCTGAGACCCTGCCCTCGGGATCACATACAGCACCGCTAGGGCTCTGGGTAAAGAGAGCTGTAGGCTGACAATACAGCTGAGGATCTGGGTCAGCTGTGACTGAGGCTTGCAAATGAACATTCTAAAACCTATCCTGGGTAACTACCTGTTACTCCCTCTGTGCGCTGTGTTCATGTGTGTGTGTGTTGTGTGCTCAAAATCAGAGCTGGTCTCATGGTTGGAAAATAGAATTTAGAGGAGAATAGAATTTACCACCTTCTGAGCGTGCGCATGCATGTGTGCATGCATGTGTGCACAGGGATACATGCATGTGCAAAGGCCACAGGAGATTATCGAGTGTGCTGTCCTATCACTTTCAGCTTTATTCCCTTAGAAAAGGGTCTCTCACTGAGCATGGGGTTAGACTGACTTGCCAGCAAAACCCCAGAAAGTCTGCTATATCCCCAGAGTGCTTGGACTTATAGGATGCAGCTAGGGGTGCTGGGGATTTGAACTCACTTACTCATGTTTGTACAGCAGGTTGTCCTTCCTGCTGAGCCATCTCTCCAGTGGAGAAAGATGGCTCCAGTTGTCCTTCATGTCCTTTAGTGACATGAAAAATAAGCACACACTAGTAGTTTCCTCCTCACCCCTCATCCTTTCCAGACTCCCTCCCTTCCTTCCTCTCTTTTCTCCTGAACCTCCCAACTCAAGGCTGCAGGAGTTCCTTGACTAAAGAAAGAAATCCCTTACTTTATAAGCTCGTCCATACAACTCTCACCTAAGGGTTCTCAATTCCGTCCTGCCTCTCAGTTTCCTTCTCAACAAGGATCAGAACTGGGCCAGAAGACACTATTTCTTGTGAGAGTCTCTATTCACAGTAATCCTGGAGTCCTTGTTAAGTCTGAGGTGCACACCCATTTGTCAGGAAGGAATACATCTGCAAGGCCCAGCATTTACAGTCATAAGCACCAGAGCTTACCGAGTGCCTGTTTATCCCCTGTCAAAAGTCTTTTTGTGATTGCTCACCACTTAAAGAAATTTTCCTTTCTTTCCGGGAATTTTCCACAGGGTACTGTACCTCAAAGGTGAAATTTTTCTACTGAGGAAATATAAATATCCCATTTACAGATTTTTTTAAAAAGTCACAAGTGCTGTTTTTAGAAGGAAAACTTCTCCAACCAGATGATCCAACTTCTCAACATCTAACCCGCCCCCCATGATGTGACTCTCTAGGCTGAGAAGGGGTTTCCACAAATGAACTCAAATAAAAAGGAGTTTGGAAGCCTTGGTGAGAATAGAAGTTCTTTAGAGAAAGAGTGGGCATGCACCTCAGGGGCTGCCTTATGACAGGTTGCCTACACAACTGCTCATCTAGTTCCATTCATTAATTTATTACCCGGGCTCACAGCTCAACTGTTGGCAGCCTGCGTGGCCTAGAGCGGCGGTTCTCAACCTTCCTAATGCTGCGACCCTTTAATACAGTTCCTCATGTTGTGATGACCTCTAACTATAAAATTATTTCATTGCTGCTTCATAACTGTAAATTTGCTACTGTTATGAACCACAGTATAGATAACTGCACTTTCTGATGGTCTTAGGCGACCCCTGTGGAAAGGTGGCTCCACCTCCACAGGGATCGTGACCCACAGGTTGAGAACCACTGTCCTCCAGCTGGTGATTTAGCCACCCTGCAGCTCACGTGGTGACTGACTAACACGTTTGCTCTAAGAAACAAGTAGGTGACTAAATCTATAGTATGATGAATGGTTTCCCCTGCAACAGAAGTACTGAAGGAAGTTGGGGTGAATAGAATGTGTGGCTGGCAGTTGGAGCAAGGAGACGGCATATAGAGGGTCTATTCTGGACGCAGCTATGACTAAGAACAAGGGTCATCTGGAGGCCAAGGCTGGCCTGGCCCACGCACTGAAGGTCTTAGGAACATCATGCTAACTGAAGGTGCCTGAGGAGATGAAGTTCTCAGAGCGTGTAATGGAGTGTCAGGGTGGGACTGGGGACTTGAATTCAATCCCTGAGACCCATAAGATGAAAGTTGATAACTGTAAGTTGTCCTCAGACCTCCAGCTGCATGCACATGTACAAACACACACACACATTCTCTCTCTCTCTCTCTCTCTCTCTCTCTCTCTCTCTCTCTCTCTCTGAGTAGCATACATGTACATGCTATTCAGGGAGATCCTGAATAGGATCAGGGATCCCAGTCTTATTTCTATGCGTTAGGAACTTGAAGTTTGACTGTGGGCAGGTAACTCACTCCAGAGCCTAACTGCCCATTCTCTTAGTACACGAACCAATGCTAGATTCAGCGTTCCTCCTCTAGCTGAGATATCTAGCAATTTGTGGTTTGTGGGCATTCTTTTTAGTGCTGAACAAGGAGAGAGGAGATTCCACTGAATGTACTTTTCAGAACAAAGAAAAGGAGCCCAGATGACCTAATAGAACTGGGGAACTGCACCCATTTCTAGTAATTCCTGGCAAGCATGCCCTAGCAGAAGCAGCTTGCATCCCCTTTGCGGAGAGTTTGTGGAGCCGGAGATGCAGATTTTGAGCAGAAGTCACAATCTTCCTGTCTTCCTGACAGAAATATCTGTCAGGGACATGTTGAATATCTTTGAATGTCTGATAAGGAATGGGAAAAGGGGAAATGGCATTTTATGTTAATTTTATTCATTCGATAAACCCATGCCAAGTACACATTATGAGTCTGCATGCATGGCCTGTGGAAACCCCACTTGGTTTTGGTCCTATAAAAGTTACAGAGTTGTGTAGGAGAAGAAGATGTAATTTAAAAATCTACTTTTATAAGACCCAGCGAAATAAGACTTGGAGAGAGGTTGGATTAACCTCTACTAGCTTCCTTTAAAAAACACTTTGCACAGGGAGACAGGAAATGGAAAGTTCAGTAAGAGACTGGGGAAAGGGCACTCCAGGCTACGGCATTGACACGAAGAAAAGACCACAAGTGGGAAATTTGGGATGTTTCTAGGGCGAAGTTTCTGAAGCCCATAAACAGGGGTAATCTCAAAGAAGGAACCAGTAGTGGATTTATTTGATTTTCTTTAGTTCTTTTAGTCACTTTAATTTTCATTGAATTTCCTTATGGTGTTTACTAGAAATTTTTATCTAATATTTATTTATAGAACAAAGAATAATTAAAAAAAAATGCTTAGGAAGATGTTGCCAGTATCTAAAAACTCAGTAAGGTCAGGTAACCTGCAGTTCAGGAGCCCAAAGCCATTTGGAAATGATAACATTCCTGAAAAAAAAATGGACCATGATTTTAATTATTTTATTAATACAAAGAGATCTGTTGTAACTGTAAGAAGACTTGGTGATAGTTGGTAGTGGTAGGGGTCTTGGATAAGAACATGTCATCTTCCAGATCACTTTAGTAAAAAACCCACATTGGCTTAAAGGTGATTTTTCAAACAAAAAAAACATGCATTGGACCACCTATTCAAAGCTAATCTCACCTTAGGCCCAATCAGCAGACTTGTCCATGTCTCAGCTTCTTCCTCCGAAACTTGTGGCAATGCTGAGTCACTATGGCAGACCCACAGTGGGTGTGAGAGGCCACTGGAGCTGACCACAGGCGAACTCTAGTACTCCATGCAGATCTACTCTCCTTGCTCCAGGATCCACTATCCTCATCACAGGCTCATCTGAGAAATCAAGGAAGCCATGCGGCAGCAACAGCACTGTAAAGCGTAACTGTTTAATACTAGCCCTATTTGGAACACTTATCAAACATAGACACGGAGTATTCAAGTCTAAACACATAACATTTACCACCAAGTTTATTTTCAGCGCAAAATCAGGGAAAATTAGGATGGTGAATGCTAATGGAAGACTGGAAGGAGGAAGAATTTTCCTGGAGAATTTATGGAGCATAAAAAATGCAAGACATGAGGCGGGCCAAGATGGTGGCGACCTACACTGACGCATTTTGAACGCGGGGAAAAAAGAGCCATGAAAAACACAGAGTTATTGGGCACTGTGCAAAAACCGGAGGGGCTAGACCCCCCCCCCCGAACACTCACAGCTCCCAAGGGACTGTTAAAAGTCCCAGGGCAAGGCTCTCACCCATCTCTCACAGACACGGAGGCCACTGAACCCGGGATTCGGGAACTCCCATTTGGAGAGGTGCCTGGTAAGATCGATCCCAACTTACAGCAGGCAGAATCAGGGTCCACTTGGCCATAGATCGCTGTCCTTTTGGGCTCCCCACACCTCAGGTTGAACTTATACCCACTTAAAAAACTTTGCGAGATAGTGGAAGGCTTAGCAAGGAACAAACAGGAGGCTCAGCGGGTGGTCCTCAGCTGCTCGTGAAGCAGAGGGCAGGAGGTTCCGAGAGAGCGCGGGAAGCTGGGAACACAAAGGCAGGCGGGAGGGGCCGAATCCTGCACACTGACGGTAGAGCAGCTGGGGAGGGAGCACGGCTGGAAGGGCCAAATCCCCGCGAGTCCACGGCAGGTCATCTGGGGAGAGAGACAGGCGTGGGAGGGGCCAGGGTTCCGTGCACCCACGGCTGAGCTGCTGGGACGAGAGGTCCACTCAGGCAGCCGGAGGATCCGGGGCTTGGGGTACCCACGGGACCCGTGGCGGAGCAGACAGGAAGGGAATCAGGCACAGAGTCCAGCCCTGTGGCGAGAAGCCTAGAGAGAAACCAGAAATCGGGACCATAGCTGTATCCTGGAAAATCCAGACATATTATGTGTGGAGCCAGACCCTGTCAGTCTCCGTGACAACAAACAAAGCCCACAGAATCTGTGCCTGGGCAAACAGGCCCATACCATCAGAACCATTACAGGCTGATAACTCAGAGTGCAACATAGGGAAGTCTGAATTGGGAGCAGTGAAACAATCTTGGTCCATTACTCACAACCTGGGAATAGGCTGCACCATCTCACAGTGCCTCTGGT
Source organism: Lophiomys imhausi (assembly GCA_907164525.1). Classification (NCBI taxonomy): domain Eukaryota; kingdom Metazoa; phylum Chordata; class Mammalia; order Rodentia; family Muridae; genus Lophiomys; species Lophiomys imhausi. Next base: position 1,512,294 of record CAJQZJ010033514.1, on the reverse strand, counting down.
GATTAAAACCACAGTGACCTTGAAATCCCCCTGTAAGCAACGACAGATAGCCAAGTAACTCGTCCCCTGCACCAAATCATCCACTGTGGTTCCAAGCACAGAAAACAGACAGCTAAATGCATCCAATGGCGAAAGGTCAAAAAAAAAAAAATAGAAATCAAGGAATTATGACTCCAACAAAGCAGAACCATCCTAGCTCATCCAATTCGGATGACCACACACCAACAGAAACACATGAAAACATTGACAATTCTGCATTATGGAAAGTGATAGAGTCCCTGCAAGAAAAACTTAAATCTATGAAGGAATTCAAAGAAGCCACAATTCTACAAATCAAAACAAGGAACAACACCATTAAAGAGCTCCAAGCCAAGGTGACAGAGCTTGAACAGGAAAAGGAAAAAGCCATGAAAGATTTTCATACAAAAACAAGCAAGCTGGAGAAGGAAATGTACAAAACGAACAAAACCATACAAGACATGAAAATAGAAATAGAAACAATAAAGAAAACACAGTCAGAGTTAAAAGAGGAAGTGGAGAACCAAGGGAAGAGAACAGGAACTACGGATGTGAGTATCAACAATAGGATGCAAGAGATGGAAGACAGGATCTCAGGCATGGAAGATTCAGTGGAAGAAATCAGTACAACATCCAAAGAAAATGAGAAGGCTAAAAAATCTCTCACCCACAACATCCAAGAAATCAAGGACTCAATGAAAAGACGGAACCTAAGAATTATAGGTATAGAGGAAAGAGAAGACTCCCGACTCCAAGGTCCAGGAAATATCTTCAACAAAATCATAGAGGAAAACTTCCCAAACCTGAAAAAAAGAGATGCCAATAAAAAATCCAAGAGGCTTACAGAACACCAAACAGATTAGACCAGAAAAGAAACTCCTCTCGCCACATAATAATTGAAACCCCAAATGTAGAGAACAAAGAAAGAATATTAAAAGCTGTAAGAGAAAAAGGTCAAGTCACATACAATGGCAGACCCATCAGAATTACACCTGACTTCTCCCCAGAAACGTTAAAAGCTAGAAGGGCTTGGTCAGATATACTACAAGTCCTAAGAGATCATAGATGCCCAGCCAGACTACTTTACCCAGCAAAACTCTCTATCAACATAGATGGAGAAAACAAGATTTTCCATGACAAAATCAAATTTAAACAATATCTACCCACAAACCCAGCCCTACAGAAAATCCTAGAAGGAAAATCCCAACCCAGAGAAGAAAACTCCACCCAAGAAAACAAAAGGAATAGAAAACCCATTAGCAACTAAACCAAAAGAGGAACAGGACCACCGCCTATACCAAACTAATGGGAAATAACAACCCCAGGTCACTAATATCCATCAACATCAATGGACTCAACTCCCCAATAAAAAGACATAGGTTTACAGAGTGGATCCGCAAGCAAGACCCTTCCTTATGCTGTATACAAGAGACACATCTAACTACAAAAGATAGACACTGCCTCAGAGTAAAGGGCTGGGAAAAGGTTTTCCAAGCAAATGGACCCAGGAAGCAAGCTGGAGTAGCCATCCTAATATCAAACAAAACAGACTTCCAACTGAAGTTAATGAAGAAAGACAAAGAAGGGCACTATATACTCATTAAAGGGAATATTCATCAAGAGGAAATTTCAATACTGAACATCTATGCCCCAAATACAAAGGCACCTACTTTCGTAAAAGAAACACTTCTAAAACTTAAAGCGCACGTCGATCACAACACATTAGTAGTGGGAGACTTCAACACCCCACTCACAACAAAGGACAGATCATCAAGACAGAAGACAAACAGAGAAATATTGAGTCTAACAGAGATCATGAAACAAATGGACCTAACAGATATCTACAGAACGTTTCACCCAAACACAAAGGAATACACCTTTTTCTCAGCACCCCATGGAACCTTCTCCAAAATCGACCACATAATTGGTCACAAAGATAGTCTCAATAGATACAAGAAAATTGAAATAACCCCTTGTATCTTATCAGACCACCACGGAATAAAGCTGGTCTTCAACAGTAAAAGAATCAACAGAAAGCCTACACACACATGGAAATTGAACAGCTCCTTACTGGATGACCACTGGGTCAGGGAAGAAATAAGGAAGGAAATCAAAGACTTCTTAAAATCCAACGACAATGAAGACACAACATACCCAAACCTATGGGATACATTGAAAGCTGTGCTACGAGGAAAGTTCATAGCACTAAGTGCTTTCAAAAAGAAAATTGTGACAGCTCATATTAGTGAACTAACAGCTAATCTGGGTGAATTGGAAAAAAAAGAAACAAACACTCCCAAGAAGAGTAGAACACAGGAAATCATCAAGCTTAGAGCTGAAATCAACAACTTACAATCAAAAAGAACTATACAAAGAATCAATGAAACCAAGAGTTGGTAATTTGAGAAAATCAACAAAATAGACAGACCCCTAGCCAAATTAACTAAAAGGCAAAGGGAAAGAACACAAATCAACAAAATCAGAAATTAAAAGGGAGAAATAACAACTGACATTGAGGAGATCCAGAAAATATTCGGGCATTACTTTAAAAATCTATATTCCACTAAATTTGAAAACCTAAGCGAAATGGACAATTTCCTCGATAAATTCCACCTACCAAAACTAAATAAAAATCAGATTAACAGCTTAAACAGCCCAATAACACCTAAGGAAATAGAAACAGTCATTAATAATCTCCCAACCAAAAAAAGCCCAGGGCCAGATGGCTTTAGCACGGAATTCTACCGGACCTTCAAAGAGGAACTAACACCATTACTTTTCAAACTCTTCCACCACATAGAAACAGAAAGATCACTGCCAAACTCATTCTATGAGGCCACTGTCATTCTGATTCCTAAACCACACAAAGACCCAACAAAGAAAGAGAACTTCAGACCAATCTCCCTCATGAACATAGATGCAAAAATACTTAATAAAATACTAGCAAACCGAATTCAAGAACACATCAAAAGTATCATACACCATGATCAAGTAGGCTTCATCCCTGGAATGCAGGGATGGTTCAATATACGAAAGTCTATCAATGTAATTCACCACATAAAAAAGATGAAAGAAAAAAACCACATGATAATCTCGCTAGATGCAGAAAAAGCATTTGACAAAATCCAACACCCCTTCATGCTAAAAGTTCTGGAGAGAACGGGCATACAAGGACCATACCTAGAAATAATAAAGGCAATATACAGCAAGCCAGTAGCCAACATCAAATTAAATGGAGAGAAGCTTGAAGCATTTCCTCTAAACTCAGGGACAAGACAAGGATGTCCACTTTCACCATATCTCTTCAATATAGTACTTGAGGTCCTTGCTAGAGCAATAAGACAACTAAAGGAGATCAAAGGGATAAAAATTGGAAATGAAGAAGTCAAATTATCCCTATTCGCAGATGATATGTTAGTATACATAAGCGACCCCAAAAACTCCACCAAAGAACTCTTACAGCTGATAAACATCTTCAGCAAGGTGGCTGGATACAAAATTAACTCAAAAAAATCAGAAGCCCTTCTTTATACAACAAACAAATATACTGAGAAAGAAATAAGGGAAACAACCCCCTTCACAATAGCCACAAACAACATAAAATACCTGGGGGTAACTCTAACCAAGCATGTAAAGGACCTATATAACAAGAACTTCAAGCCCCTGAAGAAAGAAATGGAAGAGGCCTTTAGAAGATGGAAAGATCTCCCATGCTCATGGATAGGTAAGATCAACATAATAAAAATGGCTATCCTACCAAAAGCAATATATAGATTTAATGCAATTCCTATCAAAATACCAACACAATTCTTTATAGACCTGGAAAAAGCTATTCTCAACTTCATACGGAATAACAAAAATCCCAGAATAGCTAAATCAGTCCTGTCCAATGAAAAAACATCTGGAGGTATCACCATCCCAGATTTCAAGCTGTACTACAGAGCAACAGTAATAAAAACAGCATGGTACTGGTATAGAAACAGACCAGTGGATCAATGGAATCGAATTGAAGACCCAAACATGGATCCACACACCTATGGCCAACTAATCTTTGACAAAGAAGCCAAAAACGCACAATGGAAGAAGGACAGCATCTTCAACAAATGGTGCTGGTCCAACTGGATGTCCACTTGCAAAAGAATGAAATTAGACCATACCTATCACCTTGTACAAAACTTAATTCCAAGTGGATCAAAGACCTTAACATAAGGCCAGCCACACTAAAGATACTAGAAGAAAAAGTAGGAGAAACCCTTGAACTCATTGGCACAGGTGACAACTTCCTGAACAGAACACCAACAGCTCAGGACCTGAGATCAACAATCAATAAATGGGACCTCATGAAACTGAAAAGCTTCTGTAAAGCAAAGGACACTGTCATTCGAACAAAACGGCAACCAACAGACTGGGAGAAAATCTTCACCAACCCCATATCTGATAGAGGGCTATTATCTAAAATCTACAAAGAACTCAAGAAACTAAATGCCAAGAAACCAAATAATCCAATCAAAAAATGGGAGATGGAGCTAAATAGAGAATTCACAAAGGAGGAATCCCTAAGAGCTGAGAGACACCTGAAGAAATGTTCAACATCCTTAATCATCAGAGAAATGCAACTCAAGACGAACCTGAGATTCTACCTAACACCTGTTAGAATGGCTAAAATAAAGAGCTCAAATGATAGCACATGCTGGCGAGGGTGTGGAGAAAGGGTACCCTACTCCATTGCTGGTGGGAGTGCAGGCTTGTGCAACCACTATGGAGGTCTGTCTGGCGATATCTTAGAAATCTAGTAATAACCTTGCCTCAGGACCCAGCCATACCACTTCTGGGTATACACCCAAAGGACCTCTCACAGAGACATAGGGAAGTCTCCTCATCTATGTTCATAGCAGCCTTATTTGTAATAGCTAGAAATTGGAAACAACCCAGATGTCTCTCAACTGAAGAATAGTTTAAAAAATTGTGGTACATCTATACAATGGAATATTACTCAGCTATCAGAAACAATGAAATCATGCAATTTGCAACCAAATGGATGGATCTAGAGGAGCTCATCCTGAGTGAGCTAACCCAGTCTCAGAAGGATGCACATGGCATCTATTCACTTATAGTAAGATTTTAACTATATCGTACAGGATATCTGTACTACAACCAACACATCAAAAGGAACAAGGACATAATCTTTTTTTTATCTTTTTCTTTTTCCTTCTTTTTTTCTTTTCCCTTTTCCCTTCTCTTTTTCCTCTCTTTTTTTTGTTGATATTCTTTGTTTTTGTGGTTTTGTGTGTTTGTTGGTCTTTTTTTTTAGTATTCCCCCAGTAGCAATGAGACACCATTCACTGGCAGTACTGCCTCGTAGGCCCCCGGTGAATGAAGAGGTTCTTGGCCCTCATATGACTCCTGATCTGTGGTGAGAGAATGTTAGGCAGGGACACTCCACCCCAGAGGAACAAGACCGAAAGGTCAGGGAGTAGAGCATGGGAGGGTGGGGCTGGGAAGCGGGAAAAGAGGACAATATGTTAAGGATGTAACCTGAAGCAACAAACAAATAAATTTATTAACTAAAAAAAAAAAAAAAAAAAAAAAAAAGGCAGGGGGCAGGGCTGAAATACTGCGAATGGAACAGAGGATACAGCCATTTGGCCTGGTTTTGCAGACCTCCAGGTGTAGAGAAGACGTGGAGCTAAGGTAAAATACAAGAGAATTGTGGTATTGGCCCATGCCTTTGACTTCAGCGGAGACGGGGGCGGGGGGGGGGCACCGTAGAGTTGGTGGTCTTATGTATTCTGGAGTCATACGGAGCGGGGTGGTGAGGGTGCATACTCTTGGTCCCACCATTCAAGAAGAGTATACCCTTGGTCCCAGCTCCCAGCACACTGGAGACAGAAACAGGCAGATCCCGGAGCTCAGGGTCAGCCTGATGCAGGGCAAACTCTAAATAGAGAAAGACTTCGATCCAGGAGTGGTGGAACACATCTTTGATCCCTTCAGATGGGAAACACAGGTCCCTGATCCCAATAATTAGAGTTCAGAGACACACACATGGGATTTGGAGGGACCTAGGTTTGGAGGCTACTTACAAAAGGCCGTCTCGATGCAGGCACATTGTTCTTTGGGATCTCAAAATATATACACTAGAGCTGGTTTAGCTCCAAGGTGACAGAATGATTTCTTCTTTAACCCGTATTGAAAGATAACGCTTTGTATGTTGTCAGAAGGCCAAATTTGCTTCAGGAGAAGTACTACCTAGCCCCCCCATCCCCCCCCCAGGAAAAAAAAAGAGGGCAATTGTCCTAGGGTTGGGATTGGGGCAGGGCTCTGTTCTTATCGTTCCAAGAGAATCGAAGCGTCCATTAGGGGTGCCCGGGGACGGCTGGACAGCGGAATCCTCAGCAGAGAGCAGAATCAGGCACCAAGGAGGACAAGTGACCCAGTTGATTCTGCCTGGCAGACTTCCTCAGTAGCTGTGTCCATCGGGGGCCTCCAACCACCACAGCAATCCAATGTCACTGGGACCGCTCAGCTCTACACAATGCCCCGACAGGAACCTCAGTGAAACCTGCAAGATCAGCTTCTGCCTACAAACCCCTTAGGTCATCTAAATAGCTGAGAACAGAAGGACTGAACATAAAAGGAGTGTACTAACATTTTTAATCATTTTTCCCATTTGGGTTGGGGCCCCAAACAGGTCTACTACGACTCAAATCAGCAGGAAGTCACTTTAAGAGAGCGACGTCCCATGCCCAGAGGGTGGGGAGGGTGTTTCTCCACCCTTCTTTTTGGTTATTTGAAGGATAACTGAAAACTCTGTTATGTAGGGGAAGAGACTGAAAGCTGATAAATGGTCCTGTCTTAATGGGTTTTGGAGGTTAGCCCCAGGGACTTCCTACTTTTCCTTTTCTGCCCCTTCTTCTTGGACCTTCCTGTGCTATGTCTATATCTCATTTTTCTCAAGCCCATGCACTCCTACATAGGAGAGGAAGAAGGATACAGAAAAGGAAAAGTAGGAAGTCCCTGGGGCTAACCTCCAAAACCCA
>CAJQZJ010033514.1:1477938-1504836 GCA_907164525.1 Lophiomys imhausi | reverse complement strand
TAATCCCTGCTCTACAACAAATGTCTGTCAGAGAAACAGGACCCAAAGGCTGAAGATTGATGCTGGAATGTATGGAGAGAAAATGGGAACTGTCCAGGCAGTTATTGGTATGTTCTTTCTTAGTTTTGGAAGCTGCAGGCCCTGCACTTCCTATATAAGCAAATATATTTATCCCTCTCAGGTCTCTGAGGTGGTTGAAGAATAGACAGCTAGAGTCTCATAGTTAAATTTTGAACAGTTTAGGAATCAAGAGGGTGTTATAGATCTAAGAAGATACTCTTAAAAGTGTGTTGCAAGATAGTATGAATGTTGAGTCACATATAGACCTTTAAACTCATGGAGTTGGTTAGATAGTAGAATGTTAAAGTCAGGGGCCAAATACGTATAAACTGGACATTGGGAAGGTATACTGGGCCATTTAACTCTCATAAATGTGGCATATTTATATCTATTGTTTTGTATAATACTTACTGTTATAAGAGAAGGAACCATCTGTTGGACTGAAAGGGGAAACTTCTGGGAGGAAGAGGGTGGAAGGGCGGGATAGGAAGGGGGAATAGGGAGGGGTTTGTTACTGAGATGTAACTTGAAGAAAAAAAAATAAAGTATTTTAAAAATATGCAAGACATGAGGGAAGGTGGCAAGATGGTGTTGCAGCTCACTGTGGTTTGTGTGGACAACAGTGGAGACTTCCTTCCCACCCAGCTGCAGGTCCAGCAAGATGCCATCAACATCAGTATGTCACTGAAAGACCCAAAGCAACCCTGAGAATGGGCCACATCACAAGGGCCAATGATCGCGAAGTGCTGACCACACCCTCCTCTGACACTGGCCGCATCCTCTCCAAGCTCCACACTCTCCAACCCAAGGACAAGATCACCTTTTGCAACATCTGGCTCTGAAGCACCGTCAGAGGGCAAGAATCACAAGATGTGCATCATCACCTTCATGGGGAGCCCTCGCAGACAATGGGAAGGATCTGGTGAAGCCAGCTAACCAGGATCAAGAAAGAAAAAGTGAATGCTGACATCATCAATTCTGGGGAAGAGGAGGTGAATACAGAGAAGCTGACTGATGGCCTTTGTGAGCACACTGAACGCCAATGACAGCAAGGACAGCAAGAACCGATCACATCTAGTGACAGTGCCTCCGGGGCCCAGCTTGGCTGATCAGTCCTCCGATTCTGGCTGGTGAAGGTGGTGCAGTACTGGGTCTCAGCGCCAGTGACTTTGAATTTGGAGTAGATCCCAGTCCTGATCCTGAGTTGGTCACAGCACCTCGCATTTCTATGGAAAAACATCAGCAGCGGCAGGAGCAGGAGGCTGCTGTGTCCTCTGCAGCTGAGGCTGGAATTGATGCATCTGGGACTGAAGACTCAGACGGTGCCCACAGTCAGAGGGTGGAAAAGAAGCAATATTCTCCAGCTTACTGTGGCAGGAAAATTATGTGAGCATCATCTACTGCCACCAACCCAGGTTAGAAGACTGTAAGGACATCATACCAAGGATCTGGAGTCTGGGGTTCATGTTCCTTGCCTCATTTGTGCCATTTGTTAAAAGAAGAACCGCCAGTAGGAATGTTTGAGGACCAAAAGAAGGACCTAGGTGACAGGGTCTGGCTCATGGTAGCTGCTGCATCAGCATGAGAAGTGACCAGATAAGAATTCATAACGACCTCTTAAATGACAGAAGTTGACACAACTATGTAGGGTTGCGCTTGAGGAAAAAAAAAGAGTTCTCTGACAAAAGAGTGACAAAATATTATTATTTGAGAAGAGAAACTGCCACTAGTTCTCAAAATAAATCTCAGAGTACCATGCATGCAACAGGAGGTGTAATGCAGAAGACATTAAAATTGGAAATTATCCCACATACCTGGAACAGTCAGGGATGGATTACTATCAAAATTCCTTAGACCTTTCTCACAGTTCGGAGTCTCAGCCCTACAACTGTCTAATCTCAGTAAGATCATATGCATCAGAATCTCAGACTTTTCACGTACAAAGTCTAGATGTGCTGAAGGCATCGTATCTGAGATCCTACCCTATGAAATTTGGTCAAAGGCATTTCAACTAACTGCAAAACCTTCACATCAAATACTGTTTTTGTTGTTGTTGTTTTAGGTTTTTCGAGACAGGATTTCTGTGTATAACAGCCCTGGACGTCCTAGAACTCACTCTGTAGACCCGGCTGGCCTTGAACTCACAGAAATCTGCCTGTCTCTTCCCCCACAGTGCTGAGATTAAAGACATGTGCCACCACACCTGGTCGGGTTTTTTTTTTTTCTTTTCTTTTTTTTTTTAGTAAATGCTGTTGTATCATAACAGCAGCAGCCACAATGCCAAACCTCACTATTTTTAATTACAAACTGCAACGAACATGAGGCATGCCAGGGAAATTGTTCTCAGTACTAGTTATCAGGCATTGGAAGGGCATTATTGCATGAGTGGAGGTATACGGAGTATAGGGATAGCCTCTTATCATTTCTACTGAAGGCAGAGCCAAAGAGAACTGACTTAAAGTGAATGCCGTCTTTCTGATGATCAGAAACATGTAGTCTAGAAAGTTGCCAGAGAGCTTGGAAAATCAGGACTTTAAGAATAAGCAGGGTCAAAAGCTTTAGGATTGCCCCACCCAGCTGCCCATCCCATTGGCTCCCCTGCCAATATCTGTACTAGGTTTATCAAGCACTTCCTGCTTCTGTGTGCCTTATGGACCTCGCTCTACTTCCTTTTGCTTTCACTTAATATTACAAGGCTAATTGGAAGATGGACTCAGAGCCAACTGGGCGGGCAGGATTCTCTCTTGCTCGATGACATCAGTGGCAGTTAAGTGACACCTTACGTGATAGTGCAGAGCCTTAGAATACATTTCTTTACCTGGCTGTTGCAATTAGGTTAAAAGCTACTTTTGCTGTTGACCCATTGCTAAGTTAGAAAAGCTGATGCCCAGAGAGATGAAGGTAGACTCATAGCATCGAAATGTTGAAGCTTCCAGTTCTTGGTCTTTAACCTGGTCTTCTTTGGTGCTGTTATGAAGGAACTTCAGGTCATCAAGTGTCATCAGTTAGCAGATAAGGGAGACATACATACAGTGAAGATTCAGGAAGCAGGGAAAAGGAGCCCACACAACAGAGAGCTTTGTTTGCTTTGTGGTGTGTAGGCGAGAGCTGAGAAGAGGACACAGAAATGCAACAGATGCCTTAAACATCTGGAGTCACTTGAATGGCTGTGAAGAAGGAGAACAAGGGGCCCATCTGTGCTGAGGCTGTGAACCATTCATTCCCCTTGTCAGTAGATCTATGATGCATCTTTTACCGAAAAGGAAAGGATGGCTTGAGGAAGAATTTTATGCAGGAATGGTTTCAAAGATCTTGGTTCCTGAGCATGCAATACCATGAATTTACAACCATATGGGTGGTTGTTTGGAATAGACTCATGGGTTTGAATGCTTGACCCATAGGGAGTGGCACTATTAGGGGGTGTGGCCTAGTTGAAGTAGATGTGACCTTGTTGGAGGAAGTGTGTCACTGTGGGGGAGGGATTTGAAGTCTCCTATGCTCAAGCTATACCCAGTGTGGTGCACAGTCTCCTTCTGCTGCCTGCACATCAAGATGTAGAACTCTCAGCTCCGTCTCCAGCACCATGTCTGCCTGTATGCTACCATGCTTCCTGCCATGATGATAATGGACTAAACCTCTGAAACTGTAAGCCAGCCCCAGTTAAATGTTTTGTTTTGTTTTTTATAAGAATTGCTATGGTCATGGTGTTTCTTCACAGCAATAAAACCCTAACTAAGATACCATGCGACCCTGGGTCTCAGCTCAGGGCACAGTTCCCGTCTTTGTTCTGAGACAACTCTTTAGGTGATGGGCCATAGAAGTGTGGTCAGCTCATAGGATGGCCTCTTTATGGTTCACTGTAGACATGTAGATACAAGAGCAGATGGTGGGCAGAGAGCATAGGTGTTCTGAAACCAGATCTGCAAGAATTCAGCTAACATACATTACAAAAATGCATGAATAACACAGGCCTAAAAACAATGGCACGAGTAAAGAGAATTTGGTCTTGCTACCACTGTGATCTCACAAAGATGTCCTGGCCCAAACTCCTATGGCTTAAAAATGAGTCAGGTTATGGGGCAAATTCTAATTAAGGAAGATGAAACGAGGATTGCTAATCAACTGACTTTAAAACATACTGTTAGTTTGCATTATCTAGACAGGACTGATATAATCACAAAGGAAAGAGATACTTAGAAGAGAGAGCAGAGATATAATAGCAAAAGGACTGGCTTGACACAGTTTGTTTTGATATCAAGAGACAGTCAGGATTCAAGGAATGTAAACAGTCAGCCTCTAGAAGCTGAACAAAAACAAGGAAACCAATATTTCCCATCAGTCTCCAGGAAGGAATACACACAGCTGACACCTTGATTTTATCTCTTCATGATCCCTGTCAGACTTCCACAGAATACGTACAATTAAAACAAATTGTGTTTGTTATAATTTGTCAAAGCAACAATAAGGAATGAGTATAAAGACCTGAAAGATACCAGAACCAGGCAGCCCGAGGTAGTCAGCTTTAGTTTCCAAGATCAAAGACCCTCTCTTTTTGTTCTCTGTGTGATTTCTATTCGCAAAACTGTCTCAAGAGCAGTGTAGCTGCTAGAGCTCCAACCATCACATCCGCAATCCAAGAAGAGAAGATCTCCCCTTACAAGTTGAAGAAGAGAAGATCTACCCTTACAGAGAGTTTCACACACAAACATCTCTTGCTTTCTGACTGCTAGGAATTGGTCTTTGGGGGGGGGGGGGGGGGGCACAGAAGGCTGAGGAAAGACCAGGAATGGAGTGTTTTACTTGACTCCTTTTGTGTACTGCCAAACCCAAGGTAGTTACTGAAAAATGGGTTTTCAATAGAAAACCCATTTGGGGCAGCAACTCACATTTCCTGTACAATGATGACAGGTTCTTTCTCTCTGTCCAACTCAGAACTGTAAGGATTTGAGCTTTGGAGGTCTAGTATGGATGTGGGTAGATGACAAGCATAGATAACATGTCTCCTGATCCTTTCTGGCTGACACCACCCTTACCATTGCCATCGGCTTAGCAATGTCTTTGGCCACTCTCTACCTTTGGTGCTGCTGTTCTTGTTCAGATAGACTCTGGCCACTCTGTTAAGGTGGACAGAGTGGATATAATTACTCAACTCCTCTCCAAATCAGGGAGCTAGGGAGCTGGGAGACATTGGAGATGGAGAGCAGGAAGGAGAGACATGTTGCTTTCAGCCAGAGATGGCAAATAGCGAGTCAGCAGCAGTGGCAGGCTGCTTTGGCTGAGAGTTGGCTGCCTGATCTCACCAGAGTCCACAGCTACCCAGGCAGGCCTCTGCATGGGAAATGTGTTAGCTGACCATGTACTGGGATTTGTTTTCCCACTTATCAACACTGAGGTAGTTTATGGTAGTCTCTGTAGTACTGATGGGAAGGAGGTTGGGAGAAGACAGAGATGAAGGTCAGCTACAGGGTGGCTGTTCTCATCCATAGCATTAGCGTTAGTATGTTGGTATTTACAAAGGGAAGTCTTGAATATCTACAGCCTCTGTTTCCCCTTCCCCAAAGTCTCTGTGGTATCTCCCAGGGTAGAAAGAAAGAGAGGAATCATCTTTATGGTCCCCTCCCACTAGTTTCTTTCATATTTCCCACCATGTCCTCTTCGCCAGGTGCTATGATTATGCATCAGTATTATTCCCACCGCAGTTTTGAGACTGGGTCTCACTACAGAGCCCTGGCTGTGCTGGAACTTGATCTGTAGACCAGACTGGCCTCAAACTCATAGAGATATGCCTGCTTCTGCCTCCGTAGGGCTGACATTAAAGGCGAGTGCAGCCATTGCCAGTTCAGTTTTGGATTTTAAACTGTGCAAGGGCCTGCCTCTCTTCCATCTGCCCCCTTTGCCCTGTATCCATTCAGGCTGTCTCTCTCCATGGAACCTCCTTCCTCTACCTCAGTATTCATTCATGTATGCCTTCAACATTGAGCTCTGATAGCACTTTATGCATAAAGCATTCAGAGCTTTTCTAATGAGCTCAGCAACCACTAATGAGACAAACAAAATGATACTAAGCAAGAAGCCCTTTTGAGGGCATATTTTGAAACACTGCTTAAGTGTGTCTCCAGCAGCAAAATCTTGCCACACCCATGTCTTCTGGCCTGGCCTGTATAGCTTGTGTTAAATTTGTAGAGGGTGTGAGTTTTGCTTCCCTTCTCTCTCTGCCTCTGTCTGTCTGTCTGTCAGTCTCTCCCTCTCCATATATATATATATGAAATTGAGATAAGGTCTCACTCTGCAGCAGTGTTTGTACTTGTAATCCCTTTGCCTCTGTGTGCTGAGACAGACTGAACTCTACAAGGACTAGACTATAAGGAATTCATCTGTGTCTCTCTGTACCCTCGCCTCCCATCCCATACCCTGTGTATGTTATTCATCCAGGAAGTAAACAACAAATGTTACAGAGAATTACACACAATGGATTTAGCAAATGTCTTTGTCTTTCTTTGCCCAGAGCATACTTCCTTTTGGAATATTAAGGCAGTGCCACCCCTTGCCTTTATTACAGAGAACTTTTTGATAAAGAACGTTAAGTTATTAAAAAGAAGAGGTCCAGCATTTCGCAACCAGGACCAACATTTCAAAAAGCAAGCCAATGGGTCCTGCAGGTAGCGTTAACTGACTAATTCAGATGATTCCAACTCCCTGAGCTAAAAAAACGGTGCTAGAGAGTGATGTCTCATTAGAAAGCCTTTCTCTTTCTAAGATGTATTTCAGAGAAAGGCAAGAGAGCAACGAGAGGAGAAGAAAAGACAGCTGCCAGGTAAGCACTGCGGGGAAAACTGTCCAAAGATGAGGCTGCAGCTGGAGAGAGACTGGCCGCCTCATGTCTCATGTCTTTATTAACTGGGCACTCCCAGCGCGGAGCATCGAACTTCCTGTCCCATTAGGAGCCTTACAAAGGAAGGAGGCAACCCTTCTTTTGCTTCTACTAAACTTCCAAAGACCTCTTTGATCTGCTCAGCAGCAACTAACTGATCGGGATGCAACCCGGGTCCCTCCTGCTGTTCCGCGGAGGAGCACACAGGTGACCCAGCCAGGCCTGCAGTGGCAGTGGGAGTGTTTTGTTCAAATTAACCTCACTGGTAGAGTTCAGAGGCTTTCCTTTTGGCCTCAGAGTCAGGTTCCGCTGCTAATGTTGGACAGGGCCAGTGAGGGAGATGGAAGCAGTGTGGAAGTTAGCTGTCATACATCAGAGATGGAGATGGCAGATAATCTCACACCCACAGAGTGAAGCCCCTCCCAAGTCTTGGTCCCCTGCTGGCTGGCTTGGGATGGCACTTTGTTACTGATTTTTCCCAAAGTGACAGAGTGACAACTGGCCTGCTCATATGGACAGAGAATGATTGGGATGTCCTTTGCGTGCCTTACTGTGGAAAGAACACAGTTCAGTGTTGTTTGACTGTTGGACAAATCAATTCCTTCCATTCCAGAATGGCAGTGAGTTAGAAAAGGATTCTTAGCCTGAAAGGGGAATTGAGTTTATTTGCTCTGGAGTCAGGCCACCTGTACCTTTCTCTTTCAAGGCATTGACAAGCAAAAGACAAATCTAATTTGAAACTGTGACTTAAACTCTAGCCCAGGAAGAAATGAAGAACAGGGAGAGGCAGATGTCATGTGGACCTCTCTTCAACACACCGTGATTTGTTGAGAAATGATATTGGCAGCAGATGTCTGACTGGAGAGAGGAGTGTTCACCATGCACTTACAAACCACATAGCCGCCATCAACCCAGAAGGGGAAATCACAAAAGGCACTATGAAAAGGAGGCTCCATCAGAGGGGCTTGGCAGAACTTTTCAACCCCTCTGTAGAGAAAAGAAAGTCTACAGATGAGGAAAGAGAAAAGAGCCTAACATGGACCCTTTAGAAATCTTGTCACATAAAATCAACTTTCACATCCAAGACACAGAAGATGCTTGCTTGGATCCTTGCTGGTGAGCCTGGCCTGCCATAGTTATTGGTATTCAGTCGTTTTCTACATGGCTGGGACTCACAGAGCCATCTCCTTTACAGAGGCAGATGCATTCGGGTGGGTTGGGATCCACGTGAGCATCCTGCGCCCAAGCACTGGGCCCTGCACCTGGGCACCCAGACACTCATCATTCATATATACACACCGATACTCCTTATGCATAGTCACACAAATATCATACACACACACACACGCACTCACACATTTGCACACTTACTGTTGACACAATACTGGGAATTCACTAACCTCCTTGTGACATTAGCAGAAACAAGTGTCCCCCTTACCATGCTTGAGTCACCTAGTCTTAGCCTCTTTATCAAGCTTGCTTTCATTAGAGGGCACTTGTTTAAACGCCAATTTTAATTTCCACTGTCGACTTACCCTCTAGGAACCATTTCTCTGGGCGAGCATATGGCTTCAACTTAAAGGATTCTGGGCATCAACATTAAGTAAGAACGTCCGTTAAATTAGCCTAAATGATGAACCGTAGGAGCAGGTGCTCTACTCACTTCACATGGGAAAACGGGGCCTTTTGTGCATTTGTTTTTTTAGCTGGTGTCCACTGCCTAGGGGTCCCGATGCCAAACTGACTCTCTGGATTCGAGTCAAGGTGTCTAAGGTGGGACTCTGGTACCTGTATGTCTGTAATGCACTGTAGGTATTCCTGATCATTAGTCCAGTCACAGGGTTGTCGACCTATTTCTCTACACCACCTTAAGACCACACTGTCCCACTTGGTTAAGTAAAATAAAGATGTGCATTTTAAGCAATGACTGCTCATCTAGAGGACCAGGATTCGGTTCCCAGCACCCACATGGAGCCTCACGACAGTCTGTAACTCAAACTCCAGTGGAGATGACACTTTTCTGGCCTCCATGGGTACTTCAAGCATGTAGGGCACATACCTACAAGAAGGTAAAACACCCTTGTCCCCCCCCCCCGCAAAAAGATGGGTGCTTGTGTACTTTAAACAAACACTAGTGATTTATTTATTTTTAGCAATGGGTGACCGCAAAAGACCTACCCTCATGACCTAAGATGGAGACTAGAGTTCTGGCAATTAGTCTCCTGGACAGGAGGCTAATGGAAGAGCAACACTCATTATATTTTAAGTAAGGTCATCAGAAACTGACACACACTTGTGCTTACACACTATTGGTCAAATCTGTTGTGCGGTGGGGTCAGAGGCAGACACTTTCCTACTATGTGTAAGGCCCTAGGTTTGATCCCTAACACAATAAATGTAATTGCAAGTAAGCAACTTTACTTCATATGGCCATCCAATGTTAAAACACAAAAACAAAGACAAACCATACACTACTACACAACCTTTAAAGTACACGTCATTTAAGAAAATTATCTTATTTTCATTTTTTTTTGTGTGTGTGTATGATGTTTTGCCTGCATGCATGAATGTATGTCACATATATTCAGTGTCCATGGAGGCCAGAAGAGGGTGTTGTATCCCCTGGACTTTGAGTTAGAGACTGTTGTGAGCCCTGATGTGGGTGCTGGGAACTGAACCCTGACCCGCTGAAGAGCTTTAAGTCAGTGCTTAAAGTATACATCTTTATTTTACTTAAATAAACAGGATCACCCTGCTACACCATCTTGCATGTTGTAGCTGTGAGGTTGTTTAGAGCAGTGATGGGCTTTTCCCCGGATGTACGTACAGCTGTTGAATTAGCGCTTGACATTTAGACCCTCTCTTTCCATTCTCTGTGGTGAACATCCCTGCCTACCCTCCAGTGTACTGGTGACAGGGATTTTTTTTTTCTAGTGTCCTTTACTTTTTAGCATGGGTTCCCAGAGGCCAGAGCTGAGGCAGATGAAATATACTGATTAGAGACATCTTCCACAAACAAAAGAACAAGAAGCAGGGAAATGAGGAGAGTCAACATTAAAATAGTGACTGAAGTGTTCTTGTGAACCTACACTAACCATCAGGTAGTGCGTCTGGATTTCAGCATCACCAAGTGCCCTTTGTTAGCCACATTCCTGCCACCACTGCCTTGGAAGAAAGACCTATATGTAGGACTTAGACTGTTGCAATCAGATGGAAATAGACCCCCCCCTTCTCTCTTCCTTTCATCTCGCTGTTGTATCTTCTTGAATGTTACAGAGGGAATTTATAAACTTGCTTGGTGTGTGGGATTTCCACACACACAAAAAATGATCTTACCTTGTTCAAGCTAAGATGTCCACTGTCTTCAGCCTCACATTTAAGGCCCCTGTTAATTGTGATCTGACCCCTACTGGATTCCAAGCATTCTCTCCTCCCAGAGGTTCCTTTAACCTGATGCACCCTGATCCAAGACGGCAGGCATGACTGTTGTCATGACTCTTTCACAGATTCTTGGCACAGGTGTGCACATACAAACCTGGTTTAACTTCGGAGGTCTGACGCAATACACAGGACAAAATAGGGACTGGGGGAATGCAAGCCCAGGGTACCCCAAGGTAAACAAGGGTTGCTCAGGAACCATGTTTGGATCCCATTTTTTTATCACTGAGGATCCTAGTGATATCTTAAGATCCACTGCAGAATCCACACCCTCGTGGTGTTGGTATTATTACAGTTCTCTGTTCTCTGGGCAGCCCTTCCTTTTTTAGGTCAAAGGATTTAGGATGAGTGACAGATTTAATTCATTTAAAAATTAACGTGGTATTTTAGGCTAAACAGGATATCTCTGAATTCTTTAATTGACATCAGGGAAAGCCGTATCCACCCGTTGTCACTTTAGTTCTAGGTTTTTAGGTAGTAAACCCAAATGGTGGATCTGGTAGGCATTTCATGTTCCGGGGAAATATGTCAATTTTGGTTTTTGAAAATATATTGAGTTGATAAAAAAAAAACAAGCAAGTTACTTTATAAATTAACCAATATTTTCCAGGCACTGTGCTAGGCAGGGAAGAGAAGAATGAAGGAAGCACATGCTTCAGCACTGGATTTTCTGCTAATCCAGAAGATGGACAGGTGAGCAGGAAGTCAGGACGGAAGTGGACCCCCATACTACAAGACTCTTCAGGTGAGCAGGAAGGGATGGAGACCCGGGTTACATGGAAAAGGGATTAGAAAGGAAATAACATTGGCGATATCTTAGAAAGCTTGGAATAGCTTTGCCTCAGGACCCAGCCATACCACTTCTGGGTATACACCCAAAGGTCTCTTCACGGAATCACAAGGAAGTTTCCTCATCTATGTTTATAGCAGCCTTATTTGTAATAGCTAGAAAATGGAAACAACCCAGGATTCCCCTCAACCGAAGAATGGGTTAAAAAACTGTGGTACATCTACACAATGGAATATTATTCAGCTATCAGGAACAATGAAATTATGCAATTTGCAGCCAAATGGATGGAACTAGAAAAGCTCATCCTGAGTGAGCTAACCCAGACTCAGAATGATGCACATGGCATCTATTCACTTATAGTAGGATTTTAGCTATATAGTAGAAGGTATCGATACTACAACTAACACACCAAAGGGAACTTGGACATAGACTTTTTATTTTTTATTTTTATTTTTTTACTTATTATATATATATTTTTTATTTTTTCTATTTTTATTCTTTTTTAACTGTTGGTCTGTTTATTTGTTTGTTTGTTTTTTAGTTCTCTCTCCCAGGCAATGAGACACTTTTCACTGGAGGTACTGCCTCGTAGACCCCCAATGAATGAGAAGGCTCTTGGCCCTCATACGACCTCTCAACTGAGATGAGGGACTGTTATATAAGGACACACCACCCCAGAGAAACGGGATGGAAGGGTGAGGAGGTAAAGAAAAAAAATGAAATGTGATGTATCGGCCTTTTACTACTAATTGTCATAAACTGTTTAGGATAATTAAGAAATGCAAACTAATAGTTATGCAAGCCGGTCATTTTGTTAGGTACTATGACAGCCTATCTATTATAGTTATTTTCTAAGCTAATCAGAAATAAAGCTGCTTATCCTAATATAAGAGATAGATAGGGCCTCTTGAAAAACCTCAAGAGATCTGCAGAATATGGCATTCAAAGATGTTTTCGTAACTTTGGATTTTTTTTTATATCAAGACATATTAACTCCTGACAGCACACCCTATTCTACTCCAAGTAGAAGATGAGCATCGAAGAATCTCCAGTGGGAGATGATTGAATTAGTCGCAAACCTATCTCTTGGTAGGAAAAGCCCCTTGCTCCAACTGTAGACAGAATGCTGTCCAAAAAGGACAAAACTTGGAAGCAGGCAAGTCGATAGCCTACCTCTGCCAAGACAGGGTAGGCAAGTCCTTCATAACCCCAGCTCTACATTCAATGTCTGTCAGAGAAAAGGGCCAAACGACTGAAGATGGATGCTGTAATGTATGGAGAGAAAATGGGAACTGTCCAGGCAGCCACTGGAATGTCATTTCTTAGTTTTGGAAGCTGCAGGCCCTGTACTTCCTATAAAATCAGATATATTTATACCTCTCAGGTCTCTGAGGTGATTGAAGAACAGATAGCTAGAGTCTCATAATTTAATTTTGAGTTGTTTAGGAGTCAAGAGAGTGTTATAGATCTAAGAAGATGCTTTTAAAATTGTGTTGCAAGTTAGTATGAATGTTGAGTTAGATATAGAACTTTAAACTCATGGAGATGGTTAGATAGTAGAATGTTAAATTCAGGTGCCAAATATATATGTACTGGACATTGGGAATGTACGCTAAGACATATAATGCTCATAACTGTGGCCTAATTACCTCTGTTGTTTTGTATTGTATCTATTATCGTAAGAGAAAGAGCCATTTGTTGGACTGAAAGGGGAAACTGTAGGGGGAAATAAGATATACCTTAAACTTAAAAAAAAAAGGAAGAGGATGGGGGGTTGAGGATGGGAGGGTGGGACTGGAGGGGGGAATAGGGAGGGGACTGTGATTGAGATGTAACTTGAAGAAATAAAAAATAAAGAAAAAAAAAGAAAGGAAATAACAGTTGAATGACTGAGCAGGTCTGTCTGTCATTTGTTGATCTGTTTCTTTAACTATATGCTGTCATTTGTTTTGGGGTGTTTGGAATTCAACCCAGGGCTTTGGGCTAAGCCAGTGCCCACTGTTGAGCTATAGCATCAACGTTATTTATTCTTTAATCACTCTCTTTTCTGTATTTCTCTTGTTTGCTTGTTTTTGTTTTTGACACAAGACCTCACTGTGTAACTCAGCTATCCTGGGACTCACTCTGGATACCAGGCTGTCTCATCAGAGACTGGCATGCCAGTCTTGGGATTGAATGCCTGGGTCACCACATCCGGATTTTTTTTTTTTTTTTTTTTTGGTTCATCAGCAGGTATTTGTCAGGAGTTGTGACAGGCACTCTTTGGAAGTCTGACCTCCATTCCAGGCCTTTTGTTCTAGTCACCTTCCCATCTCCCATCGAGGGTGGCCATTGGACCTAATTCTAGCTAAGGAAGTTTAAAGGGTAAAACAGATCGAGGGATTCTTAGAAATATTTGTTTTGTGACATACATGTCACACTTTCCATCTCACCCTCAGCACTTGACTGTGTGTGTGATGGTTGGCACTAGGGTCACCAGAACCCAATCTTGAGTTAAAAAAAAAAAAACTTCTAGAGAGTTTTGACTCAACACTGTTGCGGTCAACGTATTGAGCCTATCAACCATCATAAGCAACGTCACATGTGAAAACAACCTCTCTGCATTGCTACAATAGCGGGTTTGTTATAAACTTGTGAAAGAGTGTCTTACATCTTTGAGAATGCTTTGGACCAGAACTTTTGTTTTGTGGTCTCTTAATAAAGTTATTCATTGCAAACAACTTTGAGAGAGAGAGAGAGAGAGAGAGAGAGAGAGAGAGAGAGAGAGAAATGTAGAGCAAAGAAAAGAGAAGGAAAGACAAGAAAAGCAAAGCCAACCACGCAAAGGGGCTGTAGATATCATCTCTTTAGTTACTTCTTTTTTTTTTTCTTCAACGAATGAGGTACCACTAAGATTTATCACAGGGAGATTGGAACAAGAGTTATAGGTGTCTGGCCTCCTGTCTCTGCACCATTGTATGTTTCTTTAATGAAGTGTGAGACCAGAACTCCATAAATTCACATAGTAGCAGAAGCAGGCAGGAGCTCGTCAGCCGAGCTATTCAGGGAGTCCAGCATCACTCTTTGCGTATTAGAGAAGTTCTCAGCTGGTTAAAAATAGGCTTGGAGAGAAGTCACTTTTAGACCGCAGCTCATTTTGGATTTCTCTGGAGCCCCATTCTGGGCCACAGTGTATTTCCTTTCTCCTTTCGTTCTAGTAAGAGCAACCAGGCGGGTCAGAGACAATAGCTGCATGGTTATCTTTAGTTCCACTGTGCACTGAAAGCAGAACTCCGAAGAAATAACTGTAAGCCTCGGGGCACATAAAACTGTTACAGCTTTTTAATAAGCACTAACTCGAACTGAGCCTTTCCTAGGTCCGGGCCTCCGTGCTTGCTTTAAATTCTTGAAACAACCCCAGGAAAGAAACAACAACAACAACAAAAAATTCTATTAATAGCCTCCCATCTCTGATGAGGAACCAAAGAATCAGAGGAGACTACAAAGAACCTGTTTCCAGACACAGAACCCGTTCTCTTCAGAGCCTGCCCCCTCAGTGCCACCCTGTAAGGACACAGGGACCTTTCTGCATCATTTCGGTGTGACATTTGGTGTGGGCTTATGATGCAAGCAGAGGGGATACCCCAGGGCCTTCTCAGTGAAGGGACTACATGAAATGGGGACACGAACCAACTTCTGAACTTCAGTTTGAGACTTTTCCAAGGCATGGGTGGCTCAGCCATGGGAGTACATGTGGGATCCTCTCATGGGGTGAGTTGTAGGACTCAGCAGTGGGCCCTCTGTCAAGGAACCAGCTGGCCCCAGGGCTGCTCTGATTTATTTGGTCTTTTAAAGACATGGTCCTACCTTAGTAGTGAATGATGTTTAGTACTTGCCTTTAAGACCTCAAATGTAATACTGTTTTCACAGTTAATCTAACAGTGGTTCAAATTCCAGGAGTGAAGAAGGAACTGGAATGGATAGATTTCTCTAGTGGGAGTTGGGCCAAGTTAGCTGATAAAGCTAATACCAGATTTCTTTGAACATTTAAATTATCTACTGACAAGAAAGCCAAGACTTAGCTTATAGGACTGAAGGTAGGTATTGTGCATGTGAACATTTTTTTTAAATGCCCGTTTTGAAAAATAAAAGTGTTCTGCCCACATTTTCAAGCAGAGTGGTAGTCAAAAGAAAACTCTACGAAGGTAATAATACCTTGTATTTTAAATACCACTTGTCTCTGAAAAGCTCAATGCACTCTATAATCATTTCCTTATTATCATTCTCAAAACTTCCTGGGTCAAAAAGTTACAAAGTTTGTATCTTTAACAACCTGGCCTCAGTTTCCTGTTTGGACAGAAGTGGTAGATGGTGAAGCTGCCATCTAAGAAGTACTACTCCAAACAGCTTTCCTCCTCACCCCCCCCCCCCCCCCAGAGGCGTTCTCCCAACCCCCCCCCCCTGCCAGGAGCCACCCTGCTTAACTCTGTATATATCTAACAGGGCAGTCTCCTGCCTGCCTTAGAACCATGCAATAGTTGAAGTAAGGAAGTTTCATGCAGGTGAGCTGGAGGTGGAGGAAGTGATCCCAGGTGGGCAGTGGTGAAAGACCATATAGTCGGGGTGGGTCCCATTGTATCAGTTTTTACATGCTTGGGGCTGGCATTAGATTTTACTTTTACAGAAACATTTCGGTGGGTTTTTTGTGGTCTTTTTCTTTTCTTTTTTTAAAAATATTTATTTATTACTTCAGGTTACATCTCCAAGAGGAAAGTTTCCTCTTTCCACCCTTCCCAGCCCCGCCCTCCCACCCTCTACCCCCTATCCCTTCCATCCCACTCCTCTGGAGTGGAGTGTCCCTACATAACAGTCCCCCGCCCCAGTTCAGCAGTCATATGAGGGCCAAGAGTCTCCTCATACACTGGGGGCCTACAAGGCAGCACCACTAGGGCAAAGTGTCTCATTGACAGGAAACAAAGTCTATGATTCCTCACCAAATCACAAGGAAGTTTCCTCATCTATGTTCACAGCAGCCTTATTTGTAATAGCAAGAAACTGGAAACAACCCAGATGTCCCTCAATCGAGGAATGGATAAAACAAAAAACTGTGGTACATCTACACAATGGAATACTACTCAGCCATCAGAAACAAAATCATTCAATTTGCAGCCAAATGGATGGAACTAGAGAAGCTCATCCTGAGTGAGCTAACCCAGACCCAGAAGGATGCACATGGCATCTATTCACTTATAATCAGATTTTAGCCATATAGTACAGGATAACTATACTACAGCCAATGCACCAAAGGGATCAGGAACACAGGCTTTTTTTTTAAAAGTAAAATAAAATTGGGGAGTGTAACCCACCTCTTTCATTTTATTGACCCTTACCATGCGACTGGGTGTACACTGCTCCCCATCCCTAGTGCAGATCCACAGCAGAGGGCTCAGGTGCAGGGCTCTGGAATATGCCCGACAGAGCAGTCTTCCTCTTAGAGAGTGAAAGGGGTTTATGCTGCTTGAGAACCATGAGTGGGACTGTGCAGGAAAAGGCAGCTGCAGCTAGTTAGCACATGATGTTTCCAACTAGTCCCCAAACGGACCTCCACCTCAACTAGGTCATAAAGAAAAAAAATAGTTAAGTACAAACACACACATGTGTTTATATAGCTACTGCCTTCCTGTGAGCTCAGAACATATGTCCATATATGCATGGTCTCATTGGTTCTCCTGGTAGTGACAGCTTCAATTTGTCTGAGACCGCTGGTCTCGGCTCAAATCATGACCTAGCTGGTGACACTAGGAAAGAGGTTTTGTATTACTTTGTGCTTTAGGTGAAGCATGTGAGAGCCAGGGACACAGTTCTACTTTCTTGTCAGGCTGTGCTCCTGGCCCCTGAGCCCCCAAGCCAGGGCTCCCTCACTCTCTTTTTTTCCTCTTTTCATTTATTCTTCTCTCATATATTACATCTTCACTTCAGTTTGCCCTCTTTCCTCTCCCCTCAACCTCCCCTTTCTCCCCCAGATTCACACACCCCACATTTCACCTCCCCTCAGAAAAGAGCTGGCCTTCTATGGACATCAACCAAACACAGCATAACAAGCTACAATAAGACCAGGCACATAATCTCACATCAAGGCTGGACGAGGCAACCCAGCAGGAGGAAAAGGGTCCCAAAGGCAGGCAAAAGAGTCAGAGGCAGCCCTCCCTGCTCCCACGGTTAGGAATCCCACAAGAATACTGAGCTGTACAATCATAGCATATATACAGAGGACCTAGGTCAGACCCATACAGACTCCATGATCTCTCTGAACCCACTTAAATTCCGGTCAGTTGATTCTGTGGGCCATGATCTTGTGATGTCCTTGATCCCTCTGACTCTTCCAATCCTTCCTCCCCCTCCTCTGCAGGACTCCGTGAGCTCCGCCTACTGTTTGGCTGAGGGTCTCTGCATCTGCTCCCATCAGTTGCTGGATGAAGTCCCTCTGGTCTCTCTGATGACCTTATGCTAGGCTCTGGTCCCAGCACATCCAGTAGGCTTGACAAACTGTAAGCTGCAGGTTTTGTGGCAGAATTGGTGTCCACTTGAGGCCTTACCTGGTTACAGAGGATGGCTGGCTCAGGCTCCATGTCCCCATTACTAGAAGTCTTCATTAGTCACCTTTGTAGGTTCTAAGAAGTTTCCATTGCACTAATTTTATACCTTGCTCCCTAAATGACTCCCAACTTTGGTAGTCTCTTCTAGTATTCTCTGCCTCCATGTCTGCCCCCCACCTGATCCCCTGCATCCCCATCTAGCCCCAGTTCACCTGAAAAATCTATTCTGTTTCCCCTTCCCAGGGAGATCATTGTGTCTCCCCTTGAGCCCTCATTGTCACTTAGCCTCATTGGGTCTGTGGATTATAGCATGATTATCCTTTATTTTATAGCTAATATCTACTTACAAGTGAGGATATATCGTGTTTTTCTTTCTGGATCTGGTTTACATCACTTATGATTTTTTTTTTCTAGTTCTATCCATTTGCCAACAAATTTCATGTAGTCATTTTTTTTAAATACTTTATTTTTTTTCTTCAAGTTACATCTCAGTCACAAACCCTCCCTATTCCCCCTTCCTATCCCGCCCTTCCACCCTCTTCCCCCCAGAAGTTTCCCCTTTCAGTCCAACAGATGGTTCCTTCTCTTATAACAGTAAATATCATACAAAACAACAGATATAAATATGCCACATTTATGAGAGTTAAATGGCCCAGTATACCTTCCCAATGTCCAGTTTATATATATTTGGCCCCTGACTTTAACATTCTACTATCTGACCATCACCATGTGTTTAAAGGTCTATATCTGACTCAACATTTATACTAACTTGCAACACACTTTTAAGAGTATCTTCTTAGATCTATAACACCCTCTTGATTCCTAAACAACTCAGAATTTAACTATGAGACTCTAGCTGTCTACTCTTCAACCACCTCAGAGACCTGAGAGGGATAAATATATCTGCTTATATATATAGGAAGTGCAGGGCCTGCAGCTTCCAAAACTAAGAAATGACATACCAATGACTGCCTGGACAGTTCCCATTTTCTCTCCATACATTCCTGCATCAGTCTTCAGCCTTTGGGTCCTGTTTCTTTGACAGACATTTGTTGTAGAGCAGGGATTATGAAGGATTTACCTACTCTGTCTTGGCAGAGTTAGGCTGTCGACTTCCCTGCTACCAAGTTTTGTCCTTTTTGGACAGCAGTCTGTCTGCAGTTGGTGTCATGTAGTCATTTTTTTTTTTTTTAACACTTGAGTAATGCACCATTGTGTAAATGTGCCAATTTTCTTTATCCATTCTTTGGTTGAGGGACATCTAGGTGGTTTCTAGTTTCTGGTTATTATTAATAAGCTACTATGAACCAATCTCCCTCATGAACATAGATGCAAAAATACTTAATAAAATACTAGCAAACCAAATTCAAGAACACATCAAAAGTATCATACACCATGATCAAGTAGGCTTCATCCCAGGAATGCAGGGATGGTTCAACATACGAAAGTCTATCAACGTAATTCACTATATAAACAAGATGAAGGGAAAAAAAAAACACATGATAATCTCGCTAGATGCAGAAAAAGCATTTGACAAAATCCAACACCCCTTCATGCTAAAAGTACTGGAGAGAACAGGCATACAAGGATCATACCTAGAAATAATAAAGACAATATACAGCAAGCCAGTGGCCAACTTCAAATTAAATGGAGAAAAGCTTGAAGCATTTCCTCTAAACTCAGGGACAAGACAAGGATGTCCACTTTCACCATATCTCTTCAATATAATACTTGAAGTTCTTGCTAGAGCAATAAGACAACTAAAGGAGATCAAAGGGATAAACATTGGAAACAAAGAAATCAAATTATCCCGATTTGCAGATGATATGATAGTATACATAAGCGACCCCAAAAATTCCACCAGAGAACTCTTACAGCTGATAAACACCTTCAGCAAGGTGACTGGATACAAAATTAATTCAAAAAAATCAGAAGCCCTTCTCCATACAACAAACAAATGGGCTGAGAAAGAAATAAGGGAAACAACCCCCTTCACAATAGCCACAAACAATATAAAATACCTGGGGGTAACTCTAACCAAGCATGTAAAGGACCTATATAACAAGAACTTCAAGCCCTTGAAGAAAGAAATGGAAGAGGCTTTTAGAAGATGGAAAGATCTCCCATGCTCATGCATCGGTAGGATAAACATAATAAAAATGGTTATCCTACCAAAATCAATATATAGATTCAATGCAATTCCTATCAAAATACCAACACAATTCATTATAGACTTGGAAAGAACTATTCTCAATTTCATATGGAACAACAAAAAACCAAGAATAGCTAAATCACTCCTTTACAATAAAAAAACATCTGGAGGTATCACCATCCCAGGTTTCAAGCTGTACTACAGAGCAATAGTAATAAAAACAGCATGGTATTGGTATAGAAACAGACCAGTAGATCAATGGAATCAAATTGAAGATCCAGAAATAGACCCACACACTTATGGCCACCTAATTTTTTACAAAGAAGCCAAAACCACACAATGGAATAAGGACAGCGTCTTCAACAAATGGTGCTGGTCCAACTGGATGTCCACTTGTAAAAGAACGAAATTAGACCCATACTTATCACCTTGTACAAAACTTAAATCCAAGTGGATCAAAGACCTTAACATAAGGCCGGTCACCCTAAATCTAGTAGAAGAAAAAGTGGGAAAAACCATCGAACTCATTGGCACAGGTGACAACCTTCTGAACAGAACACCAACAGCTCAGGACCTGAGACCAACAATCAATAAATGGGACCTCATGAAACTGAAAAGCTTCTGTAAGGCAAAAGTCATTCAAACAAAACGGCAGCCTACAGACTGGGAGAAAATCTTCACCAACCCCACATCTGACAGAGGGCTAATATCCAAAGTCTACAAAGAACTCAAGAAATTAAATGCCAAGAAACCAAATAATCCAATCAAAAAATGGGGGACAGAGCTAAATAGAGAATTCACAAAGGATGAATCCCTAATGGCTGAGAGACACTTGAAGAAATGCTCAACATCCTTAATCATCTGAGAAATGCAACTCAAGATGACTCTGAGATTCCATCTCACACCTGTCTCACACCATCTCACACCTGTTAGCTCATCCTGAGTGAGCTAACCCAGACTCAGAAGGATGCACATGGCATCTATTCACTTATAGTAGGATTTTAGCTATATAGTAGAGGATATCGATACTACAACCAACACACCACAGGGAACTTGGACATAGACTTTTTATTTTTTATTCTTTTATTTTTATTTTTTTATTCTTTTTTTATCTGTTTGTCAGCTTATTTGTTTGTTTGGTTTTTTAGTTCTCTCTCCCTGGCAATGAGACACTTTTCACCGATGATACTGCCTCGTAGACCCCCATTGTATGAGGAGGCGCATGGCCCTCATATGACCTATGAACTGGGGTGAGGGGCTGTTATATAGGGACACCCCACTCCAGAGAAGCAGGATGGAAGGATCAGGGGATAAAGAAAAAAAATGAAATGTGAAGTTTCGGCCTTTGGCTACTAATTTTCATAAACTGTTTAGGATAATTAAGAAATGTAAACTAATAGTCATGCAAGCCTGTCATTTTGTTAGGTGCTATGACAGTCTACTATAGTTATTTTCTAAGCTAATCAGAAATCGAGTTGCAAAGAGACAAGCAACATTTGCTTATCCTAATATAAGAGATAGATAGGGCCTCTTCAAAAACCTCAAGAGATCTGCAGAATATGACATTCAAAGGTGTTCTCTTAACTTTAGATTTTTTTGATATCGAGACATGTCAACTTCTGACAGCACACCCTATTCTACTCCAAGTAGAAGATGAGCATCGAAGAATCTCCAGTGGGAGATGACTGAATTAGTGGCAAGCCTATCTCTTGGCAGAAAAAACCCCTTGCTCCAACGGTAGACAGAATGCTGTCCAAAAAGGACAAAAATTGGAAGCAGGTAAGTCGACAACCTAGCTCTGCCAAGATAGCGTAGGCAAGTCCTTCATAATTCCTGCTCTACAATCAATGTCTGTCAGAGAAACGGGGCCAAACGACTGAACATCGATGCTGTAATGTATGGAGAGAAAATGGGAACTGTCCAGGCAGCCACTGGTATGTCATTTCTTAGTTTTGGAAGCTGCAGGCCCTGCACTTCCTATATAATCAGACATATTTATCCTTCTCAGGTCTCTGAGGTGGTTGAAGAATAGATAGCTAGAGTCTCATAATTAAAGTTTGAGTTGTTTAGGAATCAAGAGCATGTTCTGGATCTAAGAAGATGTTTCTAAAATTGTGATGCAAGTTAGTATGAAAACTGAGTTAGATATAGAACCCTAAATTCATGGAGATGGTTAGATAGTAGAACATTAAAGTCAGGTACCAAGTACATGTGGACTGGACATTGGGAATGTATTGGTAATTGTGGCCTAATTACTTCTGTTGTTGTGTTGTATTGTATTTATTATTATAAGAGAAAGAGCCATTTATTGAACTGAAAGGGGGAGCTGTTTGGGGGGAAAAGATATACTTTAAACTTAAAAAAAAATGGATGGGGCTGGGTGGTTTGAGGCGGAAGAGGGTGGGAGGATGGGACTGGAGGGGGGAGTAGGGAGGGGATTGCGATTGAGATGTAATTTGAAGAAAAAATAAATAAATAAATAAATAAATAAAAATAAGCTACTATGAACATACTTGAGCAAGTATCCTTGTGGTAGAATGGAGCATCCTTTGGGTATATACCCAGGAATGGTGTGAATGGGTGCTGAAGTAGAACTATTTCCAATTTTCTGAAAAACTGCCATATTAGTTTCAAAAGTGATTGTACAAGTTTT
The DNA here is from genome assembly GCA_907164525.1 of Lophiomys imhausi. NCBI lineage: Eukaryota > Metazoa > Chordata > Mammalia > Rodentia > Muridae > Lophiomys > Lophiomys imhausi. Next base: position 1,482,297 of record CAJQZJ010033514.1, on the reverse strand, counting down.
CACTCCCACCAGCAATGCAGGAATGTTTCTGTTGCTCCACATCCTTGCCAGTATGAGCTGTTTCTTGAGTTTTTTTGAAAAATATTGTATTTTGTGAATTTCACATCATACACCCTGTTCCCTCCCATCTCCTACCTCCCCCTAGACCCACCCTCCACCCTTGCATAGAAAATAACAGCTCATTGTGGAAGCTGCAGTGTATCTCATCATGTCCCACAATATTCCCCTTTGTCCACACATTCTGCTTGTACACGTTTATTATAATGACTCCTTGGTCTTTTACGAGGCTCCTGGTTTCTGCTACTCCATCAGTACTGGAACCTCAACGGTACTCCTCTCAGACATGCCATAACTGTCCTGTGTCGTGAAGATCCTGCAATCCTGGGTTGTGGAACTGACCTCTTCTTGTACTCCAGCAGTTCATCCATGGGGTGGATGTTGGGGTGGGCCAACTCAAAGACCCGGTTCTGGACCTGCAGCTCCCACTTGCATGTCCAGTTCTACTATGGAAAAGTGCAGGAAATGCTCTCCCAAATGCTGCACTATGTGAGGGGCAAGGACAGCTCTTCTGCTCTTGTGACCTCATCTGGGCCAGATCTGCTGTCAGCCACTGGTGGTGAGGACAAAAGGGAGGGGAGGGAATCTCTCCCTAGCCAACACCTTCACATAGCAGACTGAAGGCAGGGCTGGCTCTCATACTCACTCCCTCAGGGCTGGTTCACCCACAACCCCCATATCCAGGACCAGCTATAGTGTGCTACCCAGGCAAGGTGCAGGGCCTGCTGTCCTAAGTGCTGCAGCATGTGAGGGGCAGGGACAGCTCTCCTGCTCTTGTGACCCCATCTGGGCCAGATCTCACCCCAGGGTTGGGTCTCCACAACCAGGGCCAGGCAGAGTTCTTCCAGTTTCTTGTTTCCTGTCCTGGGAGCCCATCAGGTGCTTGTCTGGTACTGGTCTGGTAGTCATCACAGGCTACCCCATGGTGCCAAAGTCCTGTTGGTATCCAGCTTGCTTTTTTCCCCCAGGAATGTTAGGCTACTATTCATTCAGATGTTCATAGGTCAGAACACTGAGTGTAGATATAGCCTCTCTCCTCTCTGCCACCTACTGATACACATGTGACATAGCAGCCACATCTGCAATGCCTCTAGGGGCAGGCACCAGGTGCTTTTTTATTACTATTGCTCTGTAATACAGCTTGATATCAGGGATACCTCCAGATGTTCTTTTATTTTATAGGATTGCTTTACCTATCCTGTTTTGTTGTTGTTGTGGTTATTGGTTGTTTGTTTTCTATCTGTAGTTGAATATTATTCTCTCAGGGTCTGTAAAGTATTGTGTTGAAATTTTGATGGGAATTGCATTGAATCTGTAGATTGCTTTTGGTAAGATGGCCAGTTTTACTATGTTATTTCTACTAATCCATGAACATGGCAAATCTTTCCATCTTTTGATAGTGTCTTTAATTTGCTTGTTCAAAGACTTGAAGTTTTTATCATACAGGCCTTTCACTTTCTTGGTTAGAGTTATCCTAAGATATTATATATTATTTGTGGCTATTGTGAAGAGTGTTGTTTCCCTGATTTCTTTCTCAGCCTCTTTGCCATTTATAAGAGGGCTACTGATTTTTTTTTTTTAGTTAATCTTGTATCTGGCCACTTTGCTGAAGCTGTTTACTAGCTGTAGAAGTTCCCTGGTACAATTTTTCCCATCCTGGCTCCTATGTGTGCCATCATGGCTCCTCCACTCTTAAGTTCAGTTTCCTCCCAAGGTTATTGGACAGAGAATGGGAGATGGTCATTTTATTTTCGTGTCAGCCTTCACTCTGGGGAAATTGAAAGACACAGGTCTGTGAACCACCCACCTGCATAGGGTGACTGCTCTCATCCTTGAATCTGGCTGGATGCTCCAACCTTTGAGTTGTACATGTTGCTATAGTTTTATCAGACTCTGAGCAGGAATACACAGCAAGACTGCTCCACACGGAGAATCTGATTCTTAACTGTCTGTACCTGGGGTTGGGAATGAGAATGGATGCGTTTATGTGGGACTGAGTGTCGGGAGGGAAGCGTTGAGGGTAGACTGGGGCATATTATTGGTAAAGATTCTGTCTGTGGCCTTAGGGAGTCAGACTTGAAGCAAGATGAGGGACTGGCTCTATTTGGGCCCAGGAATAATTGGGTATTTGTAATTGTTTTAAGCTATTTTGGGCTTTATTTATCTTTTGTTTCCCTAGAATGTTGGCTATCCTATTAAGTTCTCCTTGACATTGCTCCAAGGAAGCACACAAAAAGCTACTCAGCATCATTAGTCACCAGGGAAATGCAAATTGAAGTCATCATGTGACTCTTCATTCCATATTCCACTTATCTAAAGGGCTAGGCTGCAGATACATAAGATGCAGAAAGTTACAAACGCTGGCAATGACATGGAGAGATGGGAACATCACACATTGCTGGTAGCAAGGTATAGTTGTTTGGCCATGCTAGAAACAGCGTGACAATTCCTCAAAAAGTTAAAGACAAAATCACTCTGTAAGTCAGCTGTTCCAGGCATAAGCAGAAACATGAATGAACTGAAAACAAGACTCAGAATAGACCCTTGTATATCAGTCTTCATCAGAGATGAGGAAGTCAGAAGGTGGAATAAACCAAATGTCCATCAATGGGTGAGTACAGAAATAAGTTGTTGTAGGTACCTATAATGGCATATTATTCAGCCACAAAAAAAAAAAACGGGAAGATACAAAGTAGCTTTGGAGTTACGCATTAGCTGATTAGAATCAGAAATCAAATGGGAGGTGAACAGGTCTACCTCTTGCATTTGTGAAGCCCAGAACATGAAATGAAGTCTCTTGGTCTGTCACCGAACATGACAGACAACATGTGGGGACATGTTGCTTATATTCCATGAGCTCAGAGCTGAAGCCTCCAGGTAAGAATGCGAGACAGATTCATCCAGAACCTTCCCTTGTTCATTTCTTTAGGCAGTAGAGCCATCACCTGGAGGACAGCCAGTTTGGGCTTCCTGTGTGCAAAGGCCAGTTTGGGATTCTAGAATGAAGACTAGAGGGAGCTGTGACTGACTGAGTCCAGCATGAAAGGCTTCTGTCTGTTTCCCGCTTGATCCTGAGAAAGTGTCACTTGGCCTGTGTGTACATCATATGACACTGATGGGGTCAACCTAGAGTCACATGGTGAGCACAGGGCAGTGATTCTTTGTTTGGGTTCCAGAGCTGTGTCCAAAACACACAGGATGCTTCTGAACAGAGGTGGTGTCACTATGACCAAAAGTCAGCAGAGCAGTGCCACAAATTCAGGGGCTTCCCTTTCCACGTCTGATCAGCAATGAAGGAGAGCCTTTCTCCAGCTTCCTCTGCTCCTCTGCCCCTTGGGCACCCCAAGAACATAATTTGGTGTTTCCAACAGTTCAGGTTGATAGCATTGCCAGCGAGTCACTACAAAGCCTGGGACCACGCAGATTTCTGTCTAAATACTTCCGCTCAGCACAGCTGTGACAGCACCCTTGAGTTCTCTGGTAAACAAGGCAGGCCCGTTGCCTTGGTGTCTTTCCATCCCTCTCTGTCTCTTAGGAGATGCTCACAGTCCAGACCTGAGAAGCCTCTGAACAACAATGAGACAAATGGAGCCAGAACTTCTCAGTGCAGTCTCCTTGCTGAAAATGCCTTTGAAACAAAACAAAACAAAACAAAAAAAATCAGGACTTTGCTGCCTTGTTTAGGAAAAGGCAGAAGGTACTAGTTTCATCAGATGAAGGATTTAACATGTGTTATTATTGTTGCTTTTTTAACCATCAAGGCTGTTCAAGTTTGGAAGGGTGAAATGTGTTACCTGGGAGGTAGCAAGTTCCACAGAACAGTGAGTTTTAAACAGACCACTGAAGACTTGGCAGCACATATGGGAGGCTTAAGAATGAGATGCTCTCTTAAGTACATCTTAGCCTTGTGACTGGATTATAAATACTCTATCATTGAAACAAAACAAAGTGTGCTAATACCACAAATAGTCTCAGATGGGGCCATTATAAAGGTATGGTAGGGCCAAATGGAATTCTGATCTTGATTTTGGAAAAACGTGGGATTTCTCAGGTTCCTTGCCTTCATGCTTTTTAAACAAAGGAGTTACATAAGAGTCACAGAAGGTGCACTGACACTGCTCCCTCGTGCATCCTCTGGACATTTGAGAGAATTGCACACTACCTGAGCTGGCTACCTGTGGGTGGGGCCAGCTCACTGTGAGCAGCAATGGCACCTGCCACTTCCAGCAATGTTGTCAAATTCAATCCTTTAGAGCTCTCTCTCTCTCTCTCTCTCTCTCTCTCTCTCTCTCTCTCTCTCTC
>CAJQZJ010033514.1:1408479-1477928 GCA_907164525.1 Lophiomys imhausi | reverse complement strand
TCTCTCTCTCTCTCTCTCTCTCTCTCTCTCTCTCTCTCTCTCTCTCTTTTGGCTCTACAATCTCAGCACCTGGTCTGCCAGCCTGAGTTTCAAATCCAGGAAAATAATGGGGTAGAGACAAATTTCCAATTGCCAAACAAAAGTGTATGGAGAGAGCGAGAAATGGCCTTCGGCTGTCTGGTATACTTAACCCATACTGACTGATTAGAACAACAGCATCAGGCTTAGACTTCAGGAATATTAAGGTTGCTGTGGTATGCAAAATATATTTCCTTAGAAATTAGGGGAGAGGGTGCGAAGAGCTAAACAAGAGACCGTGTGTACATGAAGGAAGACAGTGGCCAGGAAGATTAAGGAATCATGCAGATAAAGTGGCTCAGGAGGCAGAGGCAGGCAGATCTCTGAGTTCAAGGCCATCTTGGTCTACAGAGCAAGTTCCAGGACAGCCAAGGCTATACAGAGAAACCCTGTCTAAAAAACTTTGAAAAGGGAGGTAGCAAAGGACCGAGAAGACAAAGAGATTAAGATTAATCTGCAGCGTATTTTCAGTTTCAAATGAAGACTTATCTATTGTTTTTATTTAAGTGTATGTGTGTGTGAGAGTTTACCTGCATTTGGGTTCTCATGGAAGCTTTGGATCCCCTAGAAATATGGTTATAGGCAGTTGTGGGCCATGTACTGGAAACCTAATCTGGGTCCTCTGCAAGAGCAGGAAGTGTTCTTAACCACCGAACCATCTCTTCAGCCTCATGGGGAACTGTGAGTGCTCTCAGTGTCCTACGCTGCTGTAAGCATGTCTGCCTAAGGACATCCCCGGGATGTCATCCTTGGAAAGAGGAAGAGTTACATTCTTACTTAAATTCATCTCTTCTCTCACATGCTGACCACGTTCTGTTCCAAATCCAGCTTCTAATGGGGTCTGGAAGAAGGCTTCTTATCCCGGACAGACAAGAAGGATCTGTTCTGAAACCACGTTCCTACGAGCCCCCGAGTCTGTACGTGTTAGGCACTTAACTTTCCCAAGGAGTTCTTATAAACAGTCACACCCACCAGCACGTGAAAGCCAGCCAGTCCACTGTTACCCACATCCATATGCTCTGGTGCATGACCTTTAAAAAGGAAACACATACCCTTAGCAAATCCAGAAGGATGCCCTGGCCTAGAGGGCTGCTCCATGGAAAAGTTAGACAGGGTTACCATCTACTGCTGATTTTCTAAGATTTTTTTTTCTTTAACAAAAATTATAATCCCTCAACAATCCCTATTTTGTAATCCATACTGTCCTGAGCCCAGCTGCTTTTGCATGACAGACGTGACAACTAGTCATGCACAGTGACCAGGGACTCAGACTTACAGTTCCCCTCTTTAGACTATTGAGGTGGGAGAACGGACAGGCACAGAGCCTGGCAGTTGTCTGTGGACCACCATCTCACCCGAGTCAACCAAGAAGGCTGACACATCCAGACTATAACCAAGGCAGTGCTCAAAGGGGCACATAGCTTTCCTTCCTCCTGGGTAGGTGGGCCACTTTGAGATACTGACTGAATTCAACAAATCCCTATCTTTTTTTTTTTCTTTTGAGAGAGGATCAATATTGTTCAGAATGGACATCCTGCACATTTCCTGCTTTTGTCTCCAGCCACCGACTCCCTTGAGGGATCCTCCAAGGCTTACAGGGTCTGCACATCTTACGTATGAGTTGGATCCAGGGATGTTCCAGTTGGTTCTTTTGGGCTTCTTGGCATATGTACTGGATGTTTCCACTAGTGAAGCCCAATCTCATCTCTCTAAAGGCTCTTGCCCTACACCCTAGTTGAAGCAAGGCATGATTGTGTCAAAAATAGTGCAACATTAGTCATTATATAGGGTGACACTTCTGTTACCCCTCCCCCCGGTGGAATGTTGGCACTTGAGAAAAACAGCTGATGAGGTTACTGATAACAGACTTTTGCAGAATTTCTCACAGTACCAACTGGGTATCTTTACAGGATTGTTTGAGACTGGGAAAGTGTTTTCTATGTGATATCTAATTTCACTAGAAAACGAAGACCTTCCTCTGCTTTTCATTTGAGCTGTGTTTCATACAGCTCTTGGGGTTGTAAGCTTGAGGTAGCAGTTGGCGTTGCAACAGGGAGAAAAAATAAAACTATGACCAATGGAGAAAAAGAGGAACAAAAAAACCAGAGGATGTGCAGGTCCATAGAAAAGAGAGACCTCTTGAGAGAGGAGTTACCTCTGGGAAGTGGTGAAGGAAATGGGGTGGGAGCTACTACAGCTTCAAGAGCTCTGATGAGGAAAAGAACACATAAAGACAAGCGCAGTGCCAGTCATTTTCCTTGGTGCTAGTCAACCAGAAAGCTCATGAGTGGGGACTTGTGTAAGAGGCTGTCAGGTGCACTGTAGGTGACAGGCAAATGTGTTTCTTGGTAACCTCAGGAGCAACACGGTAGAAGAAGCAAGGAGTTGAGGCATTTGATCTCTGTTCTGACTTTTGATTTAATTCAAGAACTGCACAAAAAATGCCCCCCCCCCCCCCCGGAGAGACTGCATTATACATCTGGGCAGGAGGGATTTTAATACTGGACCCAGGATTGTGGTAATGTACATACCTTCTCACCAGCAGAGATAAATCAAGAGAGGCTTCTCTCACGTGCAAGGTCTTTCTTCAGAAGTTTTTATTTATTTTCTGCTGGGAGTGAACCCACGTCATCACGCATGCTCAGCAGATGTTCTACTGCTGAGCACCACACCTAGAATCTATGAATGGTCATGCTGGCTGTGTTTACACTGGACCATTCCCTAAAGGCAGTCTGATCAAGGAAGAAGGGAAGGGGAAAGTAGAAGGTGTCCAGGCTAGAGGCTCGTCTCTATGTGTACCACCGGAGAAACTGTCACTGCTCCTTACATCCACAGAGAGTAGACAGAGGTCAGGAGAACTCCACCTTTGTAGCGCCCTCATCTTGAAGCAATCGTCAGAATGGAGAATGAAGAAAGAAGAGACCTTCCACACCCAATAGACAAAAGACACATATAGGGAAATCGATCCTGCCCCACAGCTGTCTTGCCAATTCCTTTGGGATAACATTTCTGCAAATTGCATAGGGACTGAGACAGCATGTACACAGCCTAGAGGCGAAGACACTTTTAAAGATTAAGAGATTATTGAAAGAGAAACCCTGTCTTGAAAAACCAAAAAAAGAAAAAAAAAAGAGAGATTATTTCAGGGTGCTGCTGAGACTGATCGGTGAGTCAATGTGCTTGTTGCTAAAGCATGCTCACCCAAGATTGAGTCCTTGGGACCATGTTAGGTGGAAAGAGAGAACTGACTCCACAGAACTGTGCTCTGTCCTCTACACACACTTCTTCCCCACCACATGCGCGCGCGCATGCGCACGCACACACACACACACACACACACACACACACACACACACACACACACACACGCAAACACACACTGCAAGATTAAATTTTTAAAAGATTGTTCCAATGTAGAATATCTCTACATGACTACTTTTTCCCCCCTGCCCCACTTCTCAGCAACAATAGTCCTTTATAGTAAAGGAAATATTAGCTTTGATTTGATAAAGAAGAGAAACTTAGCCATGAAGTGTCCTTAGGTGGGTAGACATAAACTTGAACTTCCTTTGTGCATCAAGTGCAGTTTTCTTATTTACCATCAACATCCTCTCTAACTAAATATAAGTGCACGAGAGCAGCAGATACAGGTATTGACAGACACCAGCGTCTTTGGAGTCATTAAGAATCACTGAACTGCAAAATATCACTGTTCAAAAGTTCTGATTTCTCCCGTGAGGTACTTTTCATATCTTATTTTGATAACTGAATGCAAATGAGCCTCAGCAACCTCTTCTCACCTGTCTGTGTTCTCTGCATGTTTGTACAACAGTATCTATTTATTACAGTCTATTAACAAATTCACATCCCATTTTAGATATATACAAATCACTTGCGTTTGGGGAGTTAAGGCTTTTTGAAGGTTAAAAACAAAAAGTCTCTTTAAACTGTAGATCTAATGATTTTACCTTTCTATAATTATTTTTGATTTGTTACAGTGTATTAGCATGTTCAACGCCCGACACTCTGGACTAGAAATGGAGAGTCTGATTCTTTGTGAATGCTTGGATCTGCACTGGTCACTGTTTCTTCTCTCTTTGATAAAACTGGGCTATCCCTTCTTTTCTGGTCCTGTATTACTGAATTGCTGAGGATCTGGGAAAGAAATGAGGTGATTTATTTTTTCAAACACAAATATATATCTGCTAGAAAGAGCCCTGGAAAACAAGGCACATCTACTTTGTGTCCCAACAGATGCACAGACACCAAGAGTTCTTAGGAAAAACTACTTTGGTTGCTATTGTTCCAGTCAGCATTGCTATTGTACTACCTATGAAGGCAGCTAACAGTCATCCCACCTGTACCCTACGACATGCCTCGTAATCATGTATCAAGTCGATTAATTCAGCAAGTACTGACTGAGCACCCACCTTGCACCACACACTGCTCCAGGGGATCCAATGTCAGATAAGAAACCTTACACTCAAGTCAAGTTAGTTAAAGGTGGAAGTGAGAACAGACGCATAGAGAGGCCCAGAGTCTTTGCTGATGATCTTAATTCCCAGATGATGGAGGGGTGCTCTAGGCAAGGTATGGATGCAGCAGGTCCCTGTGAGCCCATCCCTTGAGTCTGCTCTCTAGTGCCTGGATGAAGAAACAAAAGAATGAAGTTTAACAGCATAGTCAGACCTAGACAGTTGTTTTCTCTTAATGTTCAAGCTTCTGGCTTTAGGAGGGAACCAGCATGTGGTGGAGACCAAGGAGGATAGGATATGTACTTCTTCCCAGATCTGGGCTGTGTCATTTGCTGTTTTTCTTTTCCTACACCGATCAGCCACGTACCACTTTGTAGGTCTCTGGAATGGACTTCCAACTTGGAAGAACAAAATAACTTTCTGAAAGCCTATGGGAATGATAATAGCCATCAAATGAGACTTGAGGCTGGCGAGATTGTCAGTAAGAGCAATCATTACTGTCCTTTCTACATAGAACTAACCTGAGCACCTAAAATAACAAAGTCAGTGACTAAGTAAAATAATGTCAAGGATTGCTTCTTAGGGCACTTTTAAAAAGAGGTTAATTATCATCATACGTAGCTAGAATATTAGGGTTATGAGGGGCTAATAATGTAGTTATGATGACACGCTAATGAGTTGAGAAAAATACAGCTGATTGGTCCAGAGGTTTAGTATGGAGAACTCATTATAGGATGGCAGTGATACATCTTCACTGTAGGATGACCAGTGTGATGGACACACAAAGGTCTTTGTTTTTCGCTGTAGTGGAAGTAATGTCTGAGGGTCAGGTAGATGCTCAAGGGGGCACAATAGTACTTTTGCAGGAGTCTTTCCTGGGCTTCTCAGTTTTGGATTCAGTTCTATTATTTACTAATTGTGAGACACAGGAGAGGTCACAAACCTTGAAGAAAACTTATCAGTACAATAAGATGGCAGCATCTCTATTGCCCACTTCATGGTGTCTTAATAGGATCAAATTCGAAAATACTTAATGAAGTGCACTCATCTTTTTGCTTCCCTGGCTATGGATGCCATGCGAGCAGCTACCTCATGTTCCCTCTACCACAACCTCACTCCACTTTAATTCTACCTTGATGAGCTGTGCTTCCAGACTCTGAGCCAAAATAGACCCTCCCATCCTTAAGTTGCTTTGCTCAGGTATTTTGTAGCAGGAACAGGTTGGTGATATGACAAACCTGGCCCTATGGCTTTTAGGCCTTTGAAAAGAAATATGGAAGACATTGGAGAGACAGACTAATGAAACCCTAGAATTCTGAAAACAAACTCAATAAGATATTCTCATGGGAAGACCAGATGTGCAGAGACATGCACAGAACAGAGTCCTGGCTCATGAGACTTCGGCGTGAACAAGGACTGAATTGGACTTTGGGCTTTTGAACAATATTAGAAATGTTGCAGTTCTGAGAACTCTTTACAAATGAATTAAACACATTTTGTTTTATGACATATCTATGAGCCTTTGGGGGATCATATGTGGGCTCTTATGATCTAATAATTGTAAAAAGTGGGTTTTTATGAAGGTTAGTCTTTATGGTCCACTAGACTGGATTTAGATTTACCTAGAAGACACATGTCTGTGTGTGTCTGCAGGGGGGATTTCCAGAGAGGTTTAACTGAGGTGGGAGTGTGGGCAGTACCATCCCATGGACTGGGGTCCCAGAATGAATAAAAAGGAGAAAGTGAAAGCAATGCTTTGTTGAGTTGTAAGTTGTAATACTCATGCCGAGACCTGAGTATTTATCACATACTTGAGTTTCCATGTGACTCTTTCATTAAAGTTTGAATAAGTGCAAACATCCCAACAGAATACTGGCATGAAGGCTAAGAATATTTGGCAGCTATAAAAAGCCAGTAGTGGCTTTACTAACACGAGATCCTGAATTGTAGACAGGCCTGATTATTGTTCTTGTAAAAGGAAGAATGGTTGACTTTTTAAAAAACAGTTTTGTAGAACTTGTCTACTGTTCCATACGTCCTTTCTAATTCCTCTGTAAGTTCAAATCACATTTACTCCTGATTTCATACTATATGAAAGGCATGAAAGAAATGAAGTGGCCAAAGGCGTATGAGAAAAAGGAGGTGCCACACAAATAATTATACTCCAAGGTAAACCATAGAGAAGTGAAATCAGTAGCTCTTGACTGTGAAATAGATGAGAAATGACATCTACCCAGGAGGCCAAGGAATGACTCATGAAACCTCTCTCAGTCTTCTGAGTTTTGCACACAGTCTCCTTGATAAGGGAATCTTCCAGACCTTAAGGACCAGAGTGGACTGTTTCACTGAAAACCTTCCTTTCTGAAAGCCAGATAGCAGCATTGCTGAGTGGTTCTCATTGATTACTTGTGGGGCCGGAGCTCTGCACAGCTAGGTGGAAGGCTCTCAAACTCCTAGCATCCCAATGGGTAGATCTTAGGCAAACCTCTTTAGTCTCTCTGTTTTTCTCATGTGGAAAATAGATATCATAATATTTACTTCAAGGGAATTTTGTAATATTTAATGTATGTGCACAGAACCTTTTTGAGATCTACAGATGAAAGACCTCAGAGAGGCACAATACAGCTATTAAAGAGAAGTCAAGGCCTTTGTCAGCTCTGGACAGTAATGCATTTTCCGGAGTGTGCCCTCTTTGGAGACCACTGAACCACCTTTATAGATGTAAAGCACTCTTATAGGAGGAAACACGTTTGCTTGGTTTCCTGATCCCCTCGAGGAATTCAATTCAGCATCATCTGAGACCACCCTATCTTCTTGTGTTTTTTTTTTTTTCCACTTTTGAGGCAACAAACTTGCTTTCTTTTGGTCAGCAGTCTTCCTGCATGTTCCCTGGAGCACTTTGTGAGGGAGGAGACATCCCCTGGTAGCAAGCTTCTTCATTTCAGACACTCACTACTTCCTGCTTTTTGAACTATGGTAGAAACAAAATGCTCATCTTGGGTACCAGTGACATCTTCATCTCTTGCAAAACATGGATCCTTTGTCTGGAGTTTAATATTCTTCATGTGTCTGTTCTGAAAATTTGATGAATTCTCTGGTCTATGATTCTTTAGTGGGTAGAATGGGAAACCTCCCCCCATCTTGTTCTGATTATTTCTTTCTGACTTGTCATTGGTGACTTCCCTTGGGCTTTCCTTTCTTTAGGTGGTTCAAGAATAAAATGATGACAATTTATATTTGTGTTAATTTTCTCAAATGGTTTTCTTGAGTATAATGGGATCATATGGGAGAATGCTTTGAAAACATGAAGGATGTATAGGCACAGTTGGAGGGCAGAAGAATATCTAATGGACAATTAAAAAACAATTAGGAATGCCAATACTATATTGATAAATACAGAAAGTTAATGTTATAGTACTGACACCCATCCCCCAGAAATCTTATATGCAAGCTTCTGTCTGTTTATCAGCCGGCCTACTGTGAATATCTGCAGCAGAGGGTAACTCACACCTAGCCATGAAATTTATGACATAAATTTGAAGCTCCTCATTGGTTCCAAAATCTTTTGTCAAAGTGGATCAGCTCCCAGAATTGGCTTATAATTCTTTTTTTTTTGGGGGGGGGGTGTTTGTTTGTTTTGTTTCATGCCTAATCAGGGCTTTTTGATTTGTCTCTCACGTATTCACACTTTACTTTGTCTCTAGGTTTCTCATGATTCCAGAGGTATTATCAATGCTTTGTTCAGCAACAGGGTAAGCAGCCAGACTTGCAGCAGAGCGGGTGGAAAATGTTGGGTCCCTGTGTCCTCAAGGTTACAAGGAACAGCATGTCTAGGACAGGTTTTTATCATTTAGATGAGAGGCAGCTATCCCAGCACACAGTGCTGTCAGCACCTCGGATACAGTTGGAACAAATACTGTGAATGGATACATGCAGTGAAAGCTTTGCTGTTTGTAAGAAGTACATTTTTAATACTCCATGACATTGTAGTTTTGAGATGAAGTGTCACTGTGGAAAGACTGTACAACTTTTAGTTACTTCTTCTACTCTGAGATGTGTGGAATCCCACTGAAGTTCTGCCTGTGAGCCTCGACTTTAGATGGCCATGACACTAAATGGAATTTGGATGTGAGAGGATGCTGCCAGCCGACTTTTATCTGCAGCTCTATCTCAAACCCCATCAACTGGGTACAAAGCATTTATCCTGAAGGGTAGCTGTCTCAAGGCATTAAACATGGTTGTAGGAGCTGGAGAGACTCAGCAGTTAAGAGCATCTACTCTTTTGCATAGAACCCAGGTTTGGTTCCCAGCACCCACACAATGGTTCACAACCATCCCTAACTCCAGTTCTAGGAAATCCAATGACTTCTTCTGACCCCAGTGGGCACTGGACACACAAAGGGGTGCACATGAACACATTCAATGAAAACACTCATAAACATAAAATAAAATAAATAAATGTAGAACATAGATCCGTGGCTGAGTCACGGATCCAAATGGGAGAGACACTTGGTATCTACCAGTCCAGTGCAGCACCTGACAAAGAATCTCCTTGGCAGCATCACAACCTGGCTTGGTTAATATCTGCCAGGAAGCTACCATATAGCAGTGACTTGGTTACATGTTCTTACCTAGAGTCATTCACCTACTTCTCCCCTCTGTGCAGTAAGACAGGTATTCTAGGCACTGTCCACAGCCAAGGAACTGAGACTGGACATCAATAATGTGCATCTATGGCTATCTCCTTCCTTTTCCAAGGCCATGATGATTAGTTAAATCAACAAGTCTATAAATTCTCAGCAGTGGATCCCTAATTCATTCTTCCAAGCCTGTGAAGAGTGAATTGCAAGAGATTTCCGTATCAAGATATAGTTTCAGGATTATCTAGAAACTGCAAATAGGCATAATATACTCACCTGTCCTTGGTTTTCAAAGTATACACGGATGTGATTATTATTAACTGCAATATAAAAATTCAACTAAAGCTATAATGGGTTTTCTCACTATGTATTTTACTAATTATTAGAATTTTTCATAAGCATATCACATCTAGGAAGCAGCTTTAGATTTACAGAAATACTGAATAGAAGGTCTAAAGAATTTCTTTTTTTTTGTTTTTTTTCCTTTATTTTTTATTTCTTCAAGTTACATCTCAATTGCAGTCCCCTCCCTATTCCCCCTGCAGTCCCACCCTCCCACCCTCAACCTCCCATCCTCTTCCCTTTTTTGTTTCTTTTAAGTTTAAAATATATCTTATTTCCCCCTACAGTTTCCCCTTTCAGTCCAACAAATGGCTCTTTCTCTTATAATAACAAATACAATACAGTACAACAGAGGTAATTAGGCCACAGTTATGAGGGTTATATGGCTTAACGTACATTCCCAATGACCAGTCCATATGTATTTGGTACCTGACTTTAACATTCTACTATCTAAACATTTCCATGAGTTTAAAGGTCTATATCTGACTCAACATTCATACTATCTTGCAACACAATTTTAAAAGTATCTTCTTAGATCTATAACACTCTCTTGACTCCTAAACAACTCAAAATTAAATTATGAGACTCTAGCTATCTGTTCTTCAACCACCTCAGAGACCTGAGAGGGATAAATATATCTGCTTTTATAGGAAGTACAGGGCCTGCAGCTTCCCAAACTAAGTAATGACATACCTGTGGCTGCCTGGACAGTTCACATTTTCTCTCCATATATTACAGCATCGATCTTCAGTCATTTGGCCCCGTTTCTCTGACAGACATTGATTGTAGAGCAGGGGTTATGAAGGACTTACCTACCCTGTCTTGGCAGAGCTAGGCTGTCGACTTACCTGCTCCCAGGTTTTGTCCTTTTTGGACAGCATTCTGTCTACAGTTGGGGCAAGGAGCTTTTCCTACCAAGAGATAGGCTTGCGACTAATTCAATCATCTCCCACTGGAGATTCTTCGACGCTCATCTTCTACTTGGAGGAGAATAGGGGGTGCTGTCAGGACAGGTAAAAAAAAGTCTATGTTCCTGTTCCCTTTGGTGCGTTGGTTGTAGAATAGTTATTCTGTACTATATGGCTAAAATTTGATTATAAGTGAATAGATGCCATGTGCATCCTTCTGAGTCTGGGTTAGCTCACTCAGAATGAGCTTCTCTAGTTCCATCCATTTGGTTGTAAATTGCATGGTTTCGGTGTTTCTGATGGCTGAGTAGTATTCCATTGTGTAGATGTACCACAGTTTTTTTTTTTATCCATTCCTCGGTTGAGGGACATCTGGGTTGTTTCCAGTTTCTAGCTATTACAAATAAGGCTACTATGATATAGATGAGGAAACATCCTTGTGTTTTGGTGAAAAATCTTTTGGATGTATATCCAAAAGTGGTATGGCTGGGTCTTGAGGTAGAGCTATTTCAAGTTTTCTAAGATATCGAAAGGAGACAATTTTACTGAGAGAGTTTTACAGAGACAGCTTGAAGAAGCAACAAGCTCGACACAGATAAAGACAGAGCAAGCCAGAGAATGAGAAGGAGTCAGAAGACTAGAGCAGATGGCTAGAGTTAGTGTGAGACCCAGTAGAGCAATTCAGTCAGAAGCCAACAGAAGCCAGTTTGAATCAGTCAGCTTGGAGAGCAGTTTTGAGTCAGACAGCTGAGTCAAACCAGCCAGCCAGAGTTCAGAAAAATCTAGAAAGGGTGAGTTTATGCAGCAATAAGTATCAGAGGCTGAAAATATTCTAGGCCTAGATTAGGCCTTGTACACAGGCTAGAAGCTTCCAGGACTAGGCCTAGGTGAGCAGACAGAGGCAGTAAGCTTCCTAGACAACACTTAAATCAGGCAAATAAAAGTTGCTATAACAGAGTAGGGGCTGCCGGGATGTGTCAAGTAAAGGAGCCTGATGCTAAACTTGATGGTCTGAGTTCAATCCCTAGCACTCACATGATGGAAGGAGAGAACCAGCTCCCACAGGTTAGCTTCACTGTTGTCCCTCAGTTTATCCTTCTCTCTCATGTACGCTGGGGATTTTTGTTATCTTTGTAGTTTTCCTTTTCCTAATTGTTCTATGATTAGAATTGTGCAGAGTGCAGTATTTTGCAATTGGCTTTTTCTTTCTTTCTTTTTTTTCATAGCCATTGATACTTTGTGTTTTTTCATGAACTGGTAGCTGATTTCTTTTTCTTGTTGATTGGCATACCATTGTATGGATATACCACAGTCTTCAAAGAAAACTCATTCTCCCCTAAAGCAGTTATCTTAGTTGTTTCCAAGTTTTACTAATTATGTATGAGGCTGCTACAAGCATCTCTATGAATGGTTTTGTGTGGGCAAGCTTTTCAGTTCATTTGGGTGAGTACTAAGGGATGCTTTCCCGACACGATGTCATGAGAGTACATTTAATTTTGCAAGAAACTTCTGAAGTGCCTCATACTGTTTTACTTTGCATTCCCAGCAACAGATGAAAAGCTTCTGCTGTCCTACAGCGTCATCAGCATTTGCTGTTGTCAGTATTTTGAGTTTTTCTGTCCTAACTGGTTTGAGTGATAGCTCAGTGTTGCGTGAACTTGCAATTCTAATGGCATACGGTATCCGGCATCCTTTCATATGCTTATTTATACTGTCTAGTTATCTTCTTCTGTGAGGCATCTGCTCAGATCCCTTCCTTATGTGATAATTGTGCTGTTTGTTACTGTTGAGTGTTTGTTTGTTTTGAGACAGGGTCTCACCATGCATCTCTAGCTGGCCTGGAATTGACTATAGACCCGGATGGCCATGAACTCCGAGAGATCCACCTGCTTCCTCCTCCCGAGTACTAGAATTAAAGGTGTGCACCTCCACTCCCAGCCTTATTGCTGAGTTTTAAGAGTTCCTTTTGTGTTTTTGATGCCAGGCCTTTATCAGACAGGCGTCTTACAAATATGTTTTTCCTAATCAGTGGCTTCTGCTTTCACCCTTTTGGCAATGTCTTTTACGGTGGAAGTTTTGGATTCTAAGGAAGTTCAGAGAGTCAGTTCTTTGTGCTTTTATCACCAAATCCATTGTCATCAAGACTGTGGAGGGCCACCTCCCAGGAACTTTAGTTTTCTGCTTTATACTGAGTCAGTTTTTATGGTAGGTGTAGAGTCTCTGCTAGATTCACTTTTTTTTTGGGTGGATATTGCTTGCAGATATCTTGTTATTCTATCATCATTTGCTGCAAAAATGAAACAAAACCAAAAACCCATCTTCCTCTACTAAGTTGACAAATACCCCTTACTAACTCTTTCTTTGGGTGTATGTTGGGCTCTCGGTGACATTCTGCTCATTCTTTTTTTGTCTGGTCTCTTTGCCAGTTTTACACTCTCTCTGTCACTGTAGAGTAACTCTTCCAGGTCAACAGCATAGTAACTGCAGCCCAGTTTTTTGTGCCCTTTATCACTGTGTCAGCTGACACAGTTTTTCCCCCTTTTCTGTAAACTTTAGAATCACTCTGTTCATATCCACAAAAATAATTTGCTTAGATTTTTTTTTTTCTGAAACAAGGTCTTACTATGTCAGCAAAGCTGCCTTTCCATTTGTGATTCTTTTACCTTCGTCTCCCAAGTGCTGGCTGTGCAGGCATTTCCCAGCATGACCCTCTGTTCCTGGGGATTGGGTTGGTGTTGTGCTGAATCTTTAGATCCAGATGGGGAACAATGGCATCTTAATAGAACTGCATGTTTCTATTCAAGAATATGGAATAGCTTTCCATTCATTTAGAACATCACTGTGTCTGTGAACACATGCTCGTGTGTGCATGCAGATGTGTGTGTGTTCATGTATGCATGTGAAGACCAGAGACTGATGTTGGATGTCTTCTCCCATTGCATTCTACCTGATATTATTTTATTTTTCGGAGACAGAGTCTCTCTCTGAATCTAGAACACACAGATTGGCTAGAATAGCTGGCTAGCAAGCTCAGGGATTTCAGTTTTTGAGGTAGGTGCTGAGCATCCAATTCAGAGGTTTTTATTCTTGCAGATTAAGCATTTTACTACATGAACCATCTCTCTTGCATCTGGATCATTTTTTTTTATTATTGTCATAAGTGATTTGTCATTTTCCTCATAGGGATCATGTGCATGTCATGTACAAATTTTACTGGATTTATGTCTAAACATTTTTGGTTATTAGAATTAAAAACATTTTAAAATGACATTTAATGGGAGGTCTTGGCAGTTATAATATAGTTTTTTTTCATCTGGGAGTTAAGGAATAGCTGATCACACGACATTGTACATGAAGTAACTAATAGGCTCTAACACCTGATGCCAGTGGGTATCAAATGATCCTCTCATGGTGACATCACTTGCAGACCCGACTTTAAGAAAGAGATTTAAAGTCTTTTTCATGACACTTCTATTGTCAGAAGATGCCTTGTGAAGTAACAGCCTCTGTAGAGTGAAATTGCAAACAATTAATTAATGTAGTTATTAGTAAATATAAACTGTAAGATTAGGCTGGTGGAGCAGCCGGCAGCTTGGCAGAGGAGCAGGCGGCCTGGCCTGTGTGCCTTAACTGGTTGCCTAACTTATCCTGGAGAAAGAGCCCCCGACCAAGTGAGGCCTACACCACCTGTAACCTAAACTCTGTTAATTAATATAAATTGTTATATTAGGCCGGTAGAATTACCAGCAGCTTGGTAGGTTCGCCTGGGCTTGAGGGGAGTCTGGAAGTCTGGAAGTCCAACAGCCTGGGACTGCTTGGACTGAGGGCCTATAAGCCGCCACAGTCTTTTCCCCAATAATTAAATACACCAAGGCCTTTTAATGTTTTAACGCTTAGCCCTTAGCTGGGCAGACTCTCAATTAGCTACACTAAGTTAATCAGGATCACCTAATCCCAAACCACCATGTGCCTGCGATTACCTTCCAGTGTTCTCAAGACGTCTGTCTCCTTCTATGTCCCAGTGGAAAGAGAGGGGCTCTCTGTGTTTGCTCAGGGTTCCTGTCTAATCTCAGGAAGTCCCGCCTTCCTATCCTCTTTCTCCTCAGCTAATTGGCCATAAGCAACTTTTATTAACCAATCAAGAGAATGCCTCAGAAGGGGTGGTAACCAGATCTCAGCATTGAATTCAATCTATCAGAAGCAATGATATTAGACCTTCCCTCAACAGTAGAGAACCCCCTCTCTGGCTGAGGCAGTGACTTACTACACTGCTCTTAAGACAGAATTCTTAACCTGAAGGCCTATGATGCTCTGATCTTTACCAGTCTCTTATATACCGTGTCTTCCTCCTCTTTGTGGTCACAGTGGTCACACATCTCATTAATGAGTTTCTTCCATGGAGCCTTGGCATGTGTGGTCCATTTCCTTAACTCTCCAATGTATGTATCACAGACATGATCCTATGAGACCAAACCTCTCAAAGCACTGACTGTCTCTGAGTGCTGATTGTGTCACACCACATACTCATCTGTGTGCTCAGTTGACAATCTGACCACAGATTTCAGGAGGGCATGTGCTGTGTCTGATCTGCTCACTGCTGTGGTCCTAATGTCATAATTGCTGAAGGAAAGAATGGCTGATTGGATATCCTGTGGATTCACTACCTATAGTTCTCATTTTAGAATAAGGAGTTTGCTGGACATGATGGTGTATGCCTTTAAACCCAGCACTCGGGAGTCAGAAGCAGGTGGATCTCTGTGGAGTCAAGGTCAGCCTGGTCTACAAAGTGAGTTTCAGGACATCTAGGGCTATACACAGAGAAACCTGTCTTGAAAAAAATAAAAATTAAAAATATAGAAGCTTATCAATTATTTTGTTGTACTAAAGACTCTTCTAGTTGTAAGTTATGCCTGTATTCTGAACATCTGAAACATGGGGACTTCCGAGTGCAAATATTTGAGTGTAAGGAAAATGTCACAAGCAGAAAATTCCATATCCAACTTCATGTATAGGTTACAATAAAAACACAAATACACCTGAAATATTGTATAAAGTTACCTTCTGGATGTATATAAAATGAAAGTGAAACATATATAAAATTTGTATTTATGTTTGGCTTTTAGCTCCGGGACATGTCACTATGTCCATTTAAATATACCAAAATCTAAGAAGATGTCAACAATTCAAAATACTTCTGATCTGATGCATTTTGGATAAAGGATATTTCACCCATATTATCATAAAGATAGCTAATCAAGATAGATTGACTTTCACTCAGATGATGTAATCATCTGAGTAGAATAGTGGAAACTGAGTTCTAGCTTCCTTTACAGTAGCAGTTCTCAACCTGTGGGTTGTGACCCTTTGGAGGTTGAATGACCCTTTCATAGGGGTCACATAGGATATCAGATATCCTGCATATCAGATACTTACATTACGATTTGTTACAGTAGCAAAATCACAGTTATGAACTAACAATGAAATAATCTTATGGTTGGGGGGTCACCACAACAATGAGGAACTGTACTGAAGTGTCACAGCATTAGGAAGGCTGACAACCACTGCTTTACAGGAGCTCATAGCATTTAACAAAAGCGCTACCTTAATTTTAAATGCTTGTCTCTGCCTATAATCTCAGCATTTAGGCTAAAGTCAGGAGGACTGCCATGAGTTAGGGGGCCGGAATGGAATTCTAGGCTACACAGTAACACAGTAGAGGTTAAAACTAAAGATTTGCTTAAAATGGTGTGAGTATTCGTGGCAGAGATTTTGCTTACATGTTAAAGACCTGGTTTTGAACACCTGCACTACAAAGACCACACACTCCTTCCACATAACAGACAATGACAACAAAAGCTTGGAGGCCATTTAGTTCATTTTATGTATTTTGACCTGAGTGGCTCAGGCAGACCCTGCACATTCTGTTCCCTGTTTCCTGCCACTCCCTCCTGTCTTGCGCCTTGTTTGGAATTTCTCGTGACTCCACTGACTCCCTGTCCTCTAGAAGCATCCCTTGTCCAACCCTTGGTTGGGTCCAGTCCTATTTTGGGTCAGAGAGAGGAACCATTTTTCACATTACTGCTTTGTGAAATTATGGTGAGATAGGCAGCTAGATATTTTGAATCACATAGGAATCTAACATCCAAGAACTCACAGTCCACTCAAGAGGGTGACATGAACTGTTAATGGCTCAGAATATTCTGTTCCTGGGTGATTACCAAACAGCTGTGTTGAGGGACTGGAATATACACTTCTGACCCTTGTCTGTGGCTCCTGTCCCTGCAACAGTGGAGGAATGGGGTCAGATGAGGCAAACTGGTCATGCAGGTCATCAACTTGTCCTCACTAGTGATATTAACTGTGATACTATTGCTGGGGGATGCTCAGCAAGTTACTACAACGTAACCTCTTTGAATCTGAGTTTCTACAACAATACCCTGGGAGTAATATTAAGTGGTAACGGGGTTATTACAATGCTTAAAAGAGAATGCATATGACAACACTTTGCATTCTTCTTCATTAGAAGAGACATTCAGCTCAGGTCAACCCAAATTCTTCCTTTGCAGAACCACCTATAGAATCCACTGTGGAATGTGTTGGCCTACCTGTCTCAGAAAATCTCAGTGAGGTCTGGGACAGCCTCATCCCTGTCCAGCCATCAGCTCTGAAGCACATGCAGAACATTCTGTGCCGGTTGCAGGCCTGGCCATGTGAGCTCTTGTCTTTTTTTGGCTGTTCCCCTTGGCAAGCCCTGAATAGCTTAGAGGCACCCTTCACAATACTGAGGCCTTTCCCCAAAGAGTCCAACGAGGGAGAATGTTCTGTGTTTCAAAGCTGGAACTTCTTCTGGAACCAATTCTACTGAAGATACATAGTACAGAGTTGTTTGTGTTGTTCAGGTCCCCTCCCACTCAGTTGGTGGTCATTGAAATTTTCCGTAATAAGTGAAATGCTTCCAAGAGTCAGTTCTTGACAATCAAAGTGGTCACAGGGGCACAGTTTTGAAAGTTAGGAAGAAGACACCTCGAGCTTTATTTGTCCCATTCCAGCACTTTACAGTGACAGGTATCAAATCTCCAAGAGACAAAGCTGAGAGCACCTGCCTTCTAGGCCTGGCTTCTGCCCAGATCCCATGCTGCTCTTTGTGTGAGCAGAGAAACATTGAGCATGTTTGCGTGTAGAGACTCCCTATTGCATCAGCAGAGATGCCATTCTGGAAATGTGTGTTCTCGGGGAGATGGGACCTGGGACTGCCTGATTAGAAGTCAGGAGGATGTTAGACTGCAGGAGTTCTGGGGATTTGTTTTCTCTTTCTCCATCTCTCAGTTCCTCTTCCTTTACATTGACTCAATTCTAAGACCCTCTTTCCTTTCAAAGAAGGTTTTCAGAAGTTTCTGGAACAAATTCCTTTCAGGGTCACATGCTTTACAGAAGCAGAAAAGTTCTCTGCCAAAAACCCCCCAAAACAAAAACAAAACGAAACAGTTCATTCCGATTGGGCTTCTCCTATCATGTGTCCTACTGTGAGCCAATCACAGGGTTGGACACTCTACCAAGCTAATTATATAAGCCTAGCCTATGAGCTTCACATGGGAGAAAGGAGAAGGGCCCATCTAGACCCCCTGGATCATGTGTGGAGTGTAATTAGGATAAGGAAATGGGGTTCTGTAGTCAAAGACTAAACATACCGTCTGTTACTTCTTTGGTATTTGTAGGTATAATACTCTTTATGTCCTGGGTTTATCAAATCTTCCATCCCCCATTTTGGGTGTTCTTTGCTTTTGAACCTTGCTTTTGTGACAATAGAAACATATTAAAATGTGCATTCCCATGGTTGAAGTAAGAGACCTGGGCTGAGATAACATATACCACTGCTATTGATTGCCATACATGACTGTTGACTCCCATTTTTAAAAGCTATTCATGGTTGCACATACCTATAATTCAAACACTTATGAGGCTGAAGCAGGAGGATTGCTGCAAGTCCAGGGCTAGCCTAAGATGAATAGTATTGACCTAGACAGAGCTACAAGACTGTCTCAACTACAACAACATCAGCAACAACAACTTGTATCAGACAACTAGAACGGAAAACTCCAGAGCTTCATCTTTTGGACTGCTAAGAAAATTTGACTGAATACATTGTTACTGAAGATAGAGGCTTGTGTATCTGTGAGGAGGCTGGAGTTATGCAACCCCCCTCCCTTGGCTGAACTTCATTTGATCAGCTTCTAAAGCTTGGTGCTTACCACTTACAAAACTCTTCCATGGACAAGACAATGCACTGTCTACGGCTGTTCCTCCGTCAGGAGAGTGAGGTGAGACCACTGGGCAGTTTGTCAGGAGTCAGTCCCTCAGTTTGTCAGTGACAGGAGGCCACCATAGCCTTCAATTCCAATCAGAACATTCTTTTACTAAAAAAAGGCCCCATGTTAAAGGAAAATGTCATACGCAAGATGCAAATAAACACAAGCAATACATTTTCCTTTTACTATCAAATTGAAAAAAGTGTTTAAAATGCTGAGAATATCACATTTTATCAAGAAGGGGAGAATACAGATAGATTTTCTCCTCTTTTTAGTAGATTTGTAAATTGATATCGTCTTTCCAGTTTATTTATAACTATATAATTTCTTCCTTTCCCTTTCTCCCTCTGAGTCCTCCCATCTACCCCTCCTTGCTAGCAGTCATTTTAAAGATGTAATTGTCTGCTTCTAAAGAGAATAAAGTAAAACTATTCATCATAATATTGATTAGAATTAACAGAAGTAATAGTGCCTACAGGTCCATGAACAGGGGTTGGCTAACAGGGACTGGTGTAGCAATACTATGGAGTTCCAGCCCTACTTCAGAGTTATGACACATCTATATCAGCTGGCCCTGAGCTAAGTAATAAAGAATTGTGGAACAAGTGTACAGCATTAGACCATTTACATATAAATTATAATATTCTTATATGAATCATTTTAAATTTGCAGACTTTGGGGGTACTGTACAGTGTTTGAGACATGTACACCATGTATGATGGCCAGTCCAGGTGGTAGCTAATAGTACCAGTTTCTTTAAAACTTAAAATTTGCATAATATTATGGCACTAATTTCAACTGTTTAAGTATTACCACGTAGCATTTCTACCCTGATCAAATCAAGGTAGTCAAGTTTTCTATCTCTTCATCCCTTCTTTTGTGTTCGGAACACTGGGAGTTCTTCTTTTTTAGTTCTTCGTGGAACACATAATAGGTTATTGTGAGCTACTGTTACCCCAGTGTGCTATGGAAATCAGAACGTACCATTTGTGTGTTTTTAATACCCACTGACCAACCTGTTTCTGTCTCCTGCATCCGCCGTACCTTCCAAATCTCCAGCTCTCTCTGGGGTGAATTGTTGCTATGTTTTCCATAGCCTACAAGCGAGGTCATGGTGCATGTGTGTTTCCAGGCCTGACTTATTTCACTTAACGTAGTACCCCCTGGTTCCATCCATGTTGTTGTCAGTGATAGGATATTCCTTTTAATACCACTAGAGGTGAGAGTAGAGAGAATGCATGGAGGGTTTGGAATTTGTGGAGAATAGGAGAGAGGACGGGGTCAGAATGAGACCTCCAAGGTCCAAATAGCTTCTCAAAACGTGGTTTACCATTTCCCCAAAGCTCAGGGAGCTTTGCAGTTAGAGGCAAGAACCTGGTTCACCATCTTACCCTGCACTGCTACCAGGAGTGTGAGCGACATAGGAGGCTTTCCCTTTCCTAGATTAAGCACACAGGCACTATTGCTAAAGTCCTCTTCAGTTCTGAGAGTCTCTGACTTTAAGATGTAAGACTTCCGCTTCAACAGCATTCATCCTCTATATAACCAGCTGACCTACTCCCCTAATCCACCGAAGCACAGGGATCAGTCAGCCCTTTCATGTGGGGGCAATGAGGAGGCTTTTGTAGAAGCCTAACTGAGTCCTTGGCCGATGTGGGCTTGGCTGTAATAACACCTTGCATTTCTGCAGCTCCTTGCTTCCGAGGAGCTCAAAGAGCTTCCCAGACATTATCTCACTGTTCTCACCATCTTCTTGGGAGGATGGCTGAAGACAGTCTCATCATTTCTTGGTCCGTCCCACACCGAATGGATTAAATGGTTTTCCCACAATCATAACGTGGCTGAGTCAAGTCCAGGATCCTGGAGGCTAGACTTCTGGCCTCCCATCCTGCTCCCCACCTCATGTTGCTTTCAGGAATTATTAACTTTCTCCTGAGGCTGCAATTTACTGTTACTATTATAACAACTTGAGACATTTGTTGGGGAGTCTAGGGAAGGGAGAGTCCTGTCTTCCAGGTTCATGAAATCACTGATGGATAAATTGATTAGAGAGAAAAATTCAAGCATAGAGTGACTCATGCTAAAGAGGAATCTGGCAGTGAATCAAGAGACATGTTTGGATACTGGGGTGAAGTCTGTGGGATGGTGGGGGCCTAGTGCTCCATCTTAGTGAATCCAGCTCATTGTGGGCTTGGTGGGTGTTGAGCCTCACCAGCACAACATCCTAGACGATAGTTGGACCCTCTAACTCACTCTTTGGTTGTTTCCTAAATGGAAAACCAACATGGAAGCCAAGATAAAGGACTGATCTTAAAGCAGGAAATATGAGTTTATTCAAGCTTTATGTATTTTAGTTCCCTATACTGTTAGGAAACTACTTAATTTCTTTGTTCTTCGGTGTCCCCTGTCATGAAACTGGATAATACCTGCTTTATCAGTTTATTGTGAACAATAAAGAAAGGGCCATTGCAGTCATTTTTTTTTTTTACAATATTTGGGCAACTTAATAACTCTGAGCATATACTCCAAAACATAGTGCTGCTGAGATTCCAACTTTACTACATATTTTGGTAGGATTAATTTTATATTATACTCAACAAACAGATTTAGTCCAATGTAGTATGCTAAAATGGGATACTTTAGAAAGAAAAAATGTTTAAAAGGAAATTTCATCTTATCTCAGGGTTGAGGTCATGACTGATCCTCTGTCTCCAAATCCTACAGGATAGAATTCCATGTTTTCTTACTACCAGACACCATTAGGAATCCGGACAAGACTCCTGACTGTGTTTGTCTAATACTCTCTTCTTTGATTTTTCAGTGTTCTTTTGTCAGTTTTGGACACTTCTCTAATATCAGCTCACATTCTTTCAGCAATGCCTTTACAATGCTTTTTTTTTTTTCCTGAAAACATGTCTCTAGCTGTTATCACATGCTGATATATAATAAACGGTTGCATGGAAACTGATTCTATGTTCACTGAAAACTCATTGCTGATTTTTTGGGCCACTTAGTGTCTCTTATGTACGAAAGCCAATGACAAAACTCTAGTTAAGTTTCAGCCCAGTGAGAGGCTGCTTCCTCTGAAGAATGGCGCTCGTGTTTTTGATCTGCCAGTGAGTCAAGAGACACCTGTAGGTACTGGGGTGAGATGTGTGGAATGGTGGGAACCTGGTGCTCCATCTTATTCAGTCCAGCTCATCACAGGCTCAGTGAGTGTTGAGACCCACCAGTGCAGCATTCCAGACTCTAGTTGGATCCTCTAGCTCACTCCTTGGCTAATACTTTAGAAAGATAAAGTATGTTTACCACATGGTCACATGATCCCTGCCAGGCAATTCATCAGTCACTTTCCCATTTTGCAAGGACAGTCAGGAACATCCATGCCACTTTATTTTTGTACTTCATGTCATCAAAAGAAAACAGAGCTCACCTCAAAGGAAAAAATGGCTTATTCTGCAAGAGATGTTGAGAGATTATGGCTAGGGAATATATATTTAGACTTCCTCAAACACAATTTTCCAATATGGAAGCAGTTTTGTGGAGATTTGTAGTAACAGAACAAAGAAAATAATAAATCAAAGGCAGTTTTAAAATACAATTGTGAGTACAATGGAGAAGAGGTTACAGGAAGATGGTGGGGCTCTGATGCTTTCTGATGATATTCTTAGCCTTTGGGTTGGTGGAAGCTGGTGATATGAAAAGTTAATAGATTCCAAAAGGGTTTAAAATATCTATTAGGCCCAGGGTATTAGTTCTGACTTAGAGGTGGGGAAGGAATGGCTATTTCCGGGCTAAAGCTAGTCCAAGATAAGGTAAGATGCTCCAGACCTGCAGCTTTCCAACCTCCCCACACCTCTACAGTTCTAGTCAGTCAGTCCCTGTGAGGCAGCTCCTTTCCAGAAATTCTCATCATGTAAAAACAAGCATACGTGAGGTTCCTGGAGTAATCTTTCCCTTTCCTTCATAAAAGTGTGTGTGTGTGTGTGTGTGTGTGTGTGTGTGTGTGTGTGTGTGTGTAAATCTTTCCTTTTAAAAACAGTTTTATGTGTGTGTATGTGAGTGTGTGTGAGTGTGTATGTATGAGTTTTGCCTGTATGTATATCTGTGCATCATATGCATACAGTGCCTGAGGAGGCCAGGAGAGTGTGTCAAATCTCTTAGAACTGGCAATACAGGTGGTTGTTAGTTGCCCTGTGGGTGCTGGGAATGGAACCAGGGTCCCCTAGTTAAGAGCGGTAAGTTTCTTAACTACTGAACCACCACTCTAGCCCCTAGGTGTACATATTTAAAAGCTCTGGTGTCTTAACTATCAATCTCTCCCAGGTATTTCCACTTGGATTATTATTATTGTTGTTGTTGTTCCTCTTTTGAGATGGATACGGTATCACTTACAAGGAAACCAACTCTTCTATAGCTGTATTTGCAAACAAACACAAGAAGTATTGAGACTTGCATTTGAAGTATAA
Source organism: Lophiomys imhausi (assembly GCA_907164525.1). Classification (NCBI taxonomy): domain Eukaryota; kingdom Metazoa; phylum Chordata; class Mammalia; order Rodentia; family Muridae; genus Lophiomys; species Lophiomys imhausi. Next base: position 1,454,710 of record CAJQZJ010033514.1, on the reverse strand, counting down.
AATTAGATTCCTCCAGAGGTGAGACCAGAGGCAAGCTGGAGAAGGATTCTGGGTTTTCCTCAAGACATTTAAGTGACCTAATTTGACAGTTTCTGCTTAGGAAGAACCCTCTGTTATCCCCATCTTATCCTCAACAAGAATCCTTCCAAGTCTAAGGTTCTATTGCTCCTGTCCCTCCCCTGCATCTAGAGGCCAGATAAGAGTACATATGGGGGCCTGCAGTGAATTGTAGTCCCCAGTGGATACCACTGGGGGCCTGGCAATGACAGATGTGGGTACCTCACAAAGACATGTTTCTCAAATGTTCCATACAAGTTCTTAAGGAGTGGAGCTTGGCTGTAAAATATTGTGTTAGTCAGCTTTCTCTCCTGGAGACAAAATATCTGGAATAAACAACCATATGGAGGAAAGATTTAGTTTGGCTCATGGCTTCAGGCTTGTACACTTGGCTTGGTAGCTCTGGTGCTTGGCAAGGCCAATAATCATGGTGTAAGCCTGTAGTAGAACAAAAGTCTGCACATTTTATTAGATGGGGAGATGAGGGGGAGGGAGAGCAGAGGAGAGAGTGAGAAAGATCCGAGAGAGCTAGAAAGCTAGAGAGAGAGAGAATGGGAATGAGAAAGGGAGGTTGTGGGGCTGGGGCTGGATAAAATCCTGTTTTATTTGTAGGGAAATACCTCTAAGGATCTTTCTTCTTTAAGTACCCCTGTCCCTATATCTGCAACTTCCTAATAATGCCACCTTGGAGACCAAATTTTTAATGTATGTCTTTCAAGGGCCATAACAAATATCAGTCACCTGGGCCATCTTTAGTGCTGAGTGGAATAGGCTGTGGAGCCATTGTTATTAAGGGTCATTCGTTATATATATAGACCTGGTGAGGAAAAAAAATATAATATATATGTAATCAAAATACTATACACAAGCCTTCATCCTTTTCTGATGAGCATGCATTCAAAGGAAAAACATAGTCTTGTAGTCAATAACTATTGTTATTAAGGGTCATAATTGTATATATATATATATATATATATACTGGACTTATTAAGAGTCATAATTGTATATATATATATATATATATATATACTGGACTTATTAAGGGTCATAATTGTATATATATATATATACTGGACTTATTAAGGGTCACAATTGTATATATATATATATACTGGACTTATTAAGGGTTATAATTGTATATATATATATACACACTGGATTTATTAAGGGTCATAATTGTATATATACTGGACTTATTAAGGGTGAAGATCTGGGCCTCAATATCTCTAATAAACCAGGCTCAGCCAACTGTCCTTAGTTAGCCAATGAAACCAACAAATGGTGTGAACCACAGAAAAAAGACATTATGTAAGCCCTAGAGCTGTGATCTGTTCTAGGTTTGGGGAACCAGGGGAGAGATGACCTATGACCTATAAGCTGACTTTGGGCCATTGTGTGTGGCACTTCAGGGCCCTAGGCACCATAGATTCAAGATGTGCACATTCATGCGTTCTTGTGGACTTCTCACCTGGCAGGAAAGTCCAGCCCTGGAACCCTGAGGCATGAAGCCTGCGTTAGGAACAGTAGTTTTCTGACTGTACTGCTGTCTTGCAGATCCTGTGCATACCCAGACTTCCTTTATTACCTTACTTGATCTGCTCTGTGATCTATTGAGTGATCTATTCAATCCCGGATCCTGAAGTGTAGGAGCTGGATGATCCTGGTGACCACCTGTCCAACTCCTCATTTTAAAGATGGGACTACTGAGTTCTACTGAAGTAATTAACCTCTCAAGTCCCTTATCTTGTGCATTAAGTATCCATATAACACCCCCTGGCACAGGCTTAGGGCATGGAGAACAGAAAGATTTATGATTTATATGCTGGTGACAGGACAGTCAAAGGCACTGCATTGAATACATCTGCAATTAGAAACTCCTGGAGATTTTAACAAAAAAATGTGAGAAATAAAAGCAAAGAGGAAGAAAAAAATATAATAAAGTTGTACTGTTAGAAAAAGTACTCACCTCCGCTCCACCCCCCTCATATATTGCACTCGCTCAAATCTGCTATTGCAGAGATAAAAATTAATAGCTTTGTTTCCTGTGATCTCTTTATCAGATGAAGTGCAGGACTATGGCTCTCACTTTAATGGAAAAACTGAAGTTGTATTATCAGATGATAAGGCTGTGCCAGGTGTTATTTTATTCTCTTATCTTCCTTGTTCAAGGTGAGGTGCTGGAGTCCTGATGGATGAGCTGGCCTACTGTGACCGTGGATCCCTGAGCCTTGATCTCACTCTGCCTTTCAAGATAACTGTGGCAGGTGAGAGAGGCCTCCAGGCCAGCTGATTCTGATCACAGACTGAAGCAAGGCCCTTGATGGCTGCGGTCCTTGTCACAGGACAGGGGTCTTGGGGAGATTTGTGACCTCCATCACATGGCCCAGGGAAGCTGCCCTGCAGTCTCTTCATGGCTCCTCCCGGAGAGTTTGTTCAGCGAGCACTAGCAGGTGATCTCAGATGTTCCTTGTGTTATGTTTGATAACGATGAGTCATGCCAGTCCCTGCTACCCTCGGGAAGCTCACAGCCCAGAGGGCAGCAGGCTTGATCACAAGGGAAGGACGCTTAGTCACATCCTCCTCCTCTGGGCTTCCAGAGCGCTTTGTACCTATCTGTGCCTGGGCTGTTGTCGAGTGTGAGCAGTTATTTGTCTGCGAGATTTCCTATCTGAATGCATGCTCATCAGAAAAGGGTGAAGGCTTAGATGTGGTCTCATTTCCATTGTTTAACTTCATACATGAAAGGCAACAAAATGTGGGAACTGTTAGTGTGTAAGACAGCTGGTGTGTTTGTTACGTCAACACTGGTGTGTGTTTCCTCTACACTATCACCTCCAATTGGTCCTTTTATTGATAGCAGAGGTTTCAAAAAGAAGTAGCTTTGACGAATGCCGGGTACAAGTCATGAAATAGGAAAAAAGGAACCTCGTACCTCAGCCCCCTAATCACTTCCAAAAAGGTTCTAGTGTCTCATCATTCACTGGTGCCAGTAGTGAACGAGGACTGACCATGGGCCAAGAGAGTGTTGGCCACCAGTGTTGCAGAGCACATACTGATCGTTCCAGCTGTCCACTGAGATCGGGATTAAGGGGCAGGTTGTTCTCTGTCTAAAAGCCTCAGTTACTTTATCTGAGAATTTAAAAAAAAATTGGGGGAGGGGGAGGACATCATAAAGCTCTGTGTGACATGCTTCAAAAGGCTGTTGAGAAGTATGAAAATGTATGTAAGGGTACTTCCAGGCAAAAGATAGTAGACTAGATGCTGCCTCTGTGTAACCTGGTGAGGAAAAAAGAAAACATGGGAAAATACATCATATCTCAAAAAAGGGTGGAGAAAGTGCTTCAAAACTCTACAAAGGTAATGATGGGATACCCAAAGAGTGGAGAGTCAAAGACGGGTGCTGTGCAGAGAATTCGCCTCACCAGCCAGACCTCCAGTTGTATGGCTCCCTGAAGAGGGTCACAAGGCACATACTCTACGTTAGCTTTCCCATTTTCGGATCTATGGTCATTGGTGAGGTCAATGAACATTATTTGATTTTAAATATATTCCTATTTTTGTACTATTTGATACTGATGTTATTCTAACCATTTTTTTTTCTCCTCATTGACTGGTACTAGAGAGGGAGCCCTCAAGAGTAGATTTACTCAATAAGAAAATTCCCAAATTAAACTAGATGTGATGTCCAACAAATCCAACGATTGCATCACAGAAACACAAGAGATACCAAATAACGAGGTGACATGACTCTTTAATTTTTGAGTTAAATGATTCTGAAACAGGTAAAAATGCTGCATGAAGATTTCAGAAGTTTACTAGTAAAAATGATGAATAACCTTAAGGAGGATACAAACAAACAAATGAATTCAAGCCAGGACTCAATGTTAAAATCAGCAACTTAGAACAGAAGTCAGCAAAATGAATGAGAAGATAAACAATATAGGTGGATCAACAAGGAAGAAAAATTCAGAAAGGAAACTGAGATTTTGAAAAATTAAACAAATAGAAATGTTGGAAATGAAAAAACTTAATTAAGCAAATGAAAAAATAGTGGAAATCATGACCAATAAACTCAATCAGGAAAAAAAAAAAGAAAAAGAAAATTCTAGGTGGAGAATAAGATTGAGGAAATGCTTCACTCAAACATCAAGTAAACAGTGGGCATGACCACAACATTCAAGAATCTGGGATAGTCCTAAGAGACCAAACCTAAGAATCCAGAGGCTAGAAGAAGAAACTCAGATGAGTACTAAAGAATAGAGAGTCTACTTGATGAAATTATAGCAAAAGTTCCCTAAATCTAGAGAAATAGATGTCCAAACACAAAAGGCAATTAGAGCCCCAAATAGACATGATGATACCTTCTATGGAACAGTCCAAGATGAGAAGAATATAAAGCAAGTAATTATTAAAAGCTGTGCAGGAAAAATGCCAACTCACCTGCAAAGACAAACATATCCAAATAGTATAATCTCTCTGACAAGCAACCCCAAAAGGCAAAAAAAAAAAAAAAGACTAACAGATTATAAGTTTTGAGAGTAAATCACTGCTAACCAAGATTGCTAAATCCAGCATAGCTACCCTTTAAAATTGACCATGAAATACAGGTATTTAGAGACAAGTGCAAACTAAGGCAGTTCATGACCACCAAACCTGACTGCAGGAGGTGCATAAGGGAAAGGAAGATGCAGGGAGAGAAAAAAAGTCAATCTTGGTCATGAGAACAAAGCAAAGAATAATTTTTGTGGGGGGATAGATAAACAAAGGGGAGCTATGTCCAGACAGTAGATGAGAAACCCCCATGGTGATGGGGAGAAAGGAAAAAACAAACAATAATCCAGCTACAAGAAAACAACCAGCAGAATCACTGGGGATAGTAAACATCTCATCTGTCAATAAGAATCCAATCTCAATCCACCAATAGAGGGGCTCAGAGTGGCTGACTAGATAAAGAGCCTAGATATAATCATCTTTTTTTTTTTTTTTTGGTTTTTTCGAGACAGGGTTTCTCTGTGTAACAGCCCTGGCTGTCCTGGACTTGCTTTGTAGACCAGGCTGGCCTCGAACTCACAGAGATCCGCCTGCCTCTGCCTCCCAAGTGCTGGGATTAAAGGCGTGCGCCACCACGCCCGGCGATATAATCATCTTTAATTGAATCTCACTAATAAATACAACCAGAGGTTGAGAGTCAAAGGGCAGAAATCAGTTTATCAAGCAAAATGAATCTAGAAACATGCTGCTATATCTATTCTAATATCCAATAAAGTGGACTTCAAACCAAGATACCCTTACATACTGGTTAGAACAATCCACTGAGATGACTTAACGATTATAAATATATATGCAATGCATGTTGAGATATTCAGTTTTATAAGAAGCATATATTCTTGGATATAAAAGGTCAGTCAGGTTCTGATTCAATAGTAGTAGATGACTTCAATATCTCACTCTCATCTTTAAATGCATCATTCATATGGAAGGGCAACAAAGAAAATTGTGTTTGTTGTTATAAGAGAAAGAGCCATTTGTTGGACTGAAAGGGGGAGCGGTTGGAGGGAAAATATACCTTAAACTTAAAAAAAAAGGAATTAGATTGGGGGTTGTAAGGGGGAAGAGAGTGGGAGGAGCAGAGAGTAGGGAGGGGACTGTGGTTAAGATGTAACTTGAAGAAATAAAAAAATATATATATATATTAAACCATCAAAAAATAAAAGAAAAAGATGCTTCACCATTAAATTATCCTGTAAAAATTAAATATGTATTTATCTCAGCAGTTTATTGACCCTCTAAAATAGACCATACTGTAGGTCATATGTCTCAATAACAACAAAAAAATTACACTGAGTTCTTGTATTTTCTCAAATCATGGTGGATTAAAACTTGAAGTCAGAGAGCTGGAGAGATTTCTCAGTGATTAAGAGCACTTGGATCTTGCAGAGGACGCAGTGCCGATATGGCAACTGACAACTGTCTGTGGCTCAAGTTCCGGGGGAACTGGCGCCTCTTCTGACTTCTAGGTCATCAGGCATGCACACGGTGTGCACACATGTATACAGGCAAAACACTCATATACATAAAATAGAATTATCAAAGCCAAACAAATAACAAAAAAACTAGAAGTCAATAATGAGAGAAACTACAAAATATATGGAGAATGAATGATTTACTCTTTAGTAAACAGTGAGCTGTTTCAATAATTAAAATGTTTCCAGAACAAGTGGAATTAAAGTCCAACCTGTTAGGTCCCTTAGGGCACAGCTAAGGCTGGTCCAAGAGGGACTTTTATAGCTATGAGTGCCTGTGCTTACAAAGTACCGGGGAGCTCTGAAGTGAACAGCCTAACTGTGTTAGTTACTTCTCTGCTGCTTTGATAAAATATCATGACCAAAAATATTGTAGAGGAGGGGAAGGCTTATTCAGCTAATGCTTCACAATGAACAAAATCAGGCTAGGAAATCAAGGCAGAAACCAAGCGCTAGGAGCCATGGAGGGGAGGGGCTTGCTGGCTCACTCCATGGCTCATTCACAGGCTTCCTCTCTGGCTCATCCACATGGTCATACTTAGCTAGTTTTCTTATTTTTATTCTGTATTAATTTTATATGTATGTGTGTGCTTCTGTGTTTATGTTTGTAAACATGTATGTGGGTACCCCCAGGGGCCACAGGAAGTTACCAGACCCTCTGGAGTTGGAGTTATAGGTGTTGTACCCCACTGGAAGAATATTACATGCTCTTAACCTCTGAGCCATCTCTCCAGAATCTTTGCCAGCTTTTCTTACCACCTAGGAGACCCTGCTCATACAATGATGCCACCCACAGTGGCCTTAGTTTTCTTAAATCAATTAAAATGATCAAGGCAATCAATCCATCACAGGTATGTCCATAGACCAGCTTGAGAAAAACAATTACTCAATGGATACTCTCTTTCTGGTGATTCTAAGCAGTGTCAAGGTGACAGCTAATGGTAACTATGATATTTGATGATGTAAATCATCACTTTAGAAATGTAAATGTAAATCATCACTTTAGAAAAACAAGAACCAGCCACGCCCAAAAGCAGCAGGTAAGAAATAACTATAAAGACCGAGGCAGCCTTAAATGTTCTTAATAAAAGAACAGCACACAGAAATGCTCAAACAAAATTGTTAAGTACATTGAGAAGACAAACAAGATTGGAAAATCCCTAGTCAAACAGACCAAAACAATACTCAAAATAAAAACTAAACACGAAAGGAGGGCAATTACAACAGGTTTCCTCCAGGAATCATCAAATAATCCTTTAAAAATTTGGGTCCTTTAAAACTAGAACATTCATAAGAAATGGATAAATGCCGACCGACACATATGTGCCACCAAGAGTAAATCAAGAAGACAGAAGCGGTGTAATCAGATCTTTAACAAGCAATGAGATTGAAGCAATAATAAAACCTCTTCCCATAAAGGAAGCCCCAGGACTAAGTGGTTCACTGATGAATTCATTTGAGAGCTAACACTAATACTCCTCAAACAGCACCACAGAATAGAAAGGGAAAGAACATTAGGGAACTCATTCAACAAAGCCAGAGTTGCCCATCACCAAAACTGGTAAGAGCAAAACAAAGAAATAAAACAATAGACAAGTCTTCCTGTAAACACTCTCAATAAGTTCTTTTAAGTCATATTCAAGAGCACATAAAAAATCCCAAATCATGATCCATTTCTTGGGGGTTCAAGGATTGTTTCACATATAAGATAATAAATGAAATTCAATGCATAAATAGACCTAACAACAGAACCCCCAGTATCATCTTAATAGATACAGAAAAAGCCTTTGATAAAGCTCAACATCACTTCCTCATAAAAGACCAGAAGAAACCAGGGACATATGTGAAAATAATACAGATGATCTGTGAATGACAAGCCTATAGACATTACACTAAATGGAGAAAAAGTGAAAGGATTTCTTCTGAAGTCAGAACAAGGAAAGGGTGACTACCCTCATCATTATAATGTGATGTAATGGTCAAAGTCTTAACTTGCACAATAAAGCAAGAGAAAGACTAGAAAGGCATAGAAAGGAAATAGGAAGAATACCCCTGCTTGAAGATGACATGATCTTATTGTCAAGCATCCTCATTACTCCATGAGAAGACGTGAAACACTTTCATCAAAGGGGCAAGATACAAAATGAACATACAGAAATCAATAGCCTTTATGTGCAATTAAAACTAACTTGCTGATAACCAATAAAATATCCATTCACAGCAATTAATAATTACACTGAATTCCTAGAGATAAACCTAACAGAGAAGGTGAAACACTCCGCCTGTGGAAGCCATAAGACTGAAGAAAGCAATTGTAGATACTAGAAGAAGCAACCTCTCATGCTTACGGATCAGTGAACCAATATTGTAAAACTGGCCCATACTATTAAAGGCAATGTACAGATTCAGTGGAACCTCTATCAAAATTACAATTGTATTCTTTACATGAATAGAAAAAAAAACCTTAAAATTTATATGGAAGCATAAGAGGCTTCGAATAGCCAAAACAGTCCTAAATAGAAAAACAGTGTGGAAGACACCACAGTACATGAGCTCAACTCATGCTACAGAGTCATAGTAAAACAACAACAGCAAACAAAACAGGGGGGACACTTGCAGAAAAACAGACATGTAGGCCAACAGAACAGAAAGCAGAGCCCAGAAAAAAAGAACCAAAAACACAGAGCTACAGATACTTACTTCTGAACAGAGGTGCCAAAACAATAAGTGAGAGAAAAGGAGCCTCATCACAAGTGGGAAACATGATCTCTACCTGTAGAGAATGAGACAAAATATTTCTTAACACAATGAACATAAAGTCAAATGAGCTAAAGACTTGAATGGAAGACCTGAAAACTTTGACCATAGCTGAAGAAAAACAGGTAAAATGCATCAAGATCTGGGCATAGAGAAGGCCTATTGTGAAAAAGAACTCAAAGGCATATAACCCCGAAGCCTGAAAAATGGATTTCATACAATTGTAAAGCCTCTGCAAAGCAGAGGAAACCATTGGCAGAGTGGCTAGGTATCACTTAGACATACATGGAATTTTTTTCGTGGTATAGAACATGAAAATAGAAAGGGAACTGTGAAGAGGAGGAAGAGATCTTCGGTGAGAGGCAGGGTAGGGAAAAGAGAGTAATGGAATAGATGTGACATGAAAGAAAATGAGAAACTATATGAGGGGAGAAAGGCAACCAGAAGTGGGAGGCATAGAAACTGAGAGAGAGAGAGAGAGAGCCATAATGGAGGGGGGATCAAATAAGAGCAAAGTAAAGTGACAGACAATCCAACAAAGTAAAAACATTTAAAAAATTTTATCCATAATTTTATTTTTTTATAATTTATTTTTTATTTCTTCAAGTTACATCTCAATCACAATCCCCTCCCTACTCCCCCTCCAGTCCCTCCTCCCACCTTCTTCCCTTTTTTAAAAAGTTTAAGGTATATCTTTTTCCCCCCAACAGCTCCCCCTTCCAGTCCAAAAAATGGTCCTTTCTCTTATAACAACAAATACAATACAAAACAGAAATAAATAGGCCACAATTATAAGAGTTATATGGCTTAGCATAAGTTCCCAATGTCCAGTCCATATGTATTTGGCACCTGACTTTAACATTCTACTATCTAACCATCTCCATGAGTTTAAAGTTTTATATCTAACTCAGCTTTCATACTAACTTCCATCACAATTTTAAAAACATCTTCTTAGATCCAGAACACCCTCTTGATTCCTAAACAACTCAAAATTTAACTATGAGACTCTAGCTATCTATTCTTCAACCACCTCAGAGACCTGAGACGGATAAATATATCTGATTATATAGGAAGTGTAGGGCCTGCAGCTTTCAAAACTAAGAAATGACATACCAGTGGCTGCCTGGACAGTTCCCATTTTCTCTCCATACATTACAGCATCAATCTTCAGCCATGTGGCCCCATTTCTCTGACAGACATTGATTGTAGAGCAGGAATTATAAAGGACTTGCCTTACCCTGTCTTGGCAGAGCTAGGCTGTCGACTTACTTGCTTCCAAGTTTTGTCCTTTTTGGACAGCATTCTGTCTACAGTTGAAGCAAGGGGTTTTTCTTGCCAAGAGATAGGCTTGCCACTAATTCAACCATCTCCCACTGGAGATTCTTCGATGCTCATCTTCTACTTGGAGTAGATTAGGGGTTGCTGTCAGGAGCTAACATGTCTCGATATCAAAAAATCTTAAGTTAAGAAAACATCTTTGAATGCCATATTCTGCAGATCTCTTGAGGTTTTTGAAGACGCTCTATCTATCTCTTATATTTAGATAAGCAAATGTTGTAGCAACTTGATTTCTGATTAGCTTAGAAAAAAACTGTGATAGAATGTCATAGAACCTAACAAAATGACAAGCTTTCATGACTATTAGTTTGCATTTCTTAATTATCCTAAACAGTTTAAGACAGTTGCTAGCAAAAGGCTGAAACTTCACATTTCATTTTTAAGCATTACTAGGTACAATACCTTTAAAAAGCATTACCCTTAATTTTGTATCAATATACAAAGATCAATACCAATGTGTCCAAATATAATCTTAATTTTGTATCAATATACAAAGATCAATACCTATGTAGCTCAATACAATCTAAATTTTGCATCAATATACAAGGGTTAATACCATTGTGGCCAAATATAATCTTAATTTTGTATCAATATACAGAGATCAATACCGATGTAGACCAATACAATCTTAATTTTGTATTAATATACAAAGCTCAATACCAATTTAGCCAAATATAATATTAATTTTGTATAAATATACAAAGGTATAAAGGCATATTCAATAATCAGTCCTTTTTTCTTGATCTTTCCTATATTATGTCTATGTCCCACTTTTTCTCAAGTCTGTTCACTCCTACATAGGAGAGAAAGAAGGATACAGAAAAAAAAAAGAGAGAAGTCCCTGGGTCTAACCTCCAAAACCCATTTAACAAGACCATTTAACAGCTTTTAGTCTCTTCCCCTAAATAACAAAATTTTCTATTATCTATCAAATAACCAAAGGGCGGGGGGAACACCCTCCCCACCTTCTGGGAATGGGATGTTGCTCTCTTAAAATGACTTCCTGCTGATTTGGGACATAGTAAACCTGTTTGGGGCCCAAATAAGAATGGAAAAATGGTTTAAAATGTTAATAGAATTATTTGAAATATTTCAGTCATTTGGTGCTCAGCTATTTAAATGTCCTAAGAAGTTCATAGACAGAAGCTGAACTTCAGGGCTTTACTGGAGTTCTGGCTGGAACAGTCTGTGGAGCTGAACAATCTTAGTGATTTTGAGTTGTTGTGGTTGTAGACTTTTGAGGAAACAGCTATTGAGGAAGTCTGCAAGGCTGGATCATCTGGGCCACTCGTCTTTTTTGGTGTCTGATCTGTTTTCTGCTGAGGTTTCCCTTGTCCAGTTGTCCCTGGATTCCTTGGATGGATGCTTTAAATCTCCTGGAAAGATAAGAACAGAGCTCTGCCCTAATCCTAACTCTGGGACACTACCTTTTTTTTTGGGGGGGGGCAGAGGGGTCAGGTAATATTTTTCCTGGAGCAAATTTGGTTTCTGAAGATTGATGCTGGAATGTATGGAGAGAAAATGGGAATTGTCCAGGCAGTCATTGGTATGTTCTTTCTTACTTTTGGAAGCTACAGGCCCTGCACTTCCTATATAAGCAAATATATTTATCCCTCTCAGGTCTCTGAGGTGGTTGAAGAATAGACAGCTAGAGTCTCATAGTTAAATTTTGAACTGTTTAGGAATCAAGAGGGTGTTATAGATCTAAGAAGATACTCTTAAAAGTGTGTTGCAAGATAGTATGAATGTTGAGTCACATATAGACCTTTAAACTCATGGAGTTGGTTAGATAGTAGAATGTTAAAGTCAGGGGCCAAATATGTATAAACTGGACATTGGGAAGGTATACTGGGCCAATTTACTCTCATAAATGTGGCATATTTATATCTATTGTTTTGTATAATACTTACTGTTATAAGAGAAGGAACCATCTGTTGGACTGAAAGGGGAAACTTCTGGGGGGAAGAGGGTGGAAGGTCGGGTTAGGAAGGGGAAATAGGGAGGGGTTTGTTACTGAGATGTAACTTGAAGAAAAAAAATAAAGTATTTAATAAAAAAAAAATTCCTAGGGATTTGTGAGAGGACTACATAATGTTTTGGATAGAAAGGTAGTTTGCTGGGTTATAGGAGTATGTAGTTGGGTGGAGGGAGGGAGACGTAATGAAGTAATAAATAAATAAACGTTAAAAAAAATTTGGTTTCTTGACAATATATAAAGTATTATCTTTCAATTCGAATTCAAGAAGAAATTAATTTGATATTTTGGAGCTAAACAAACCTTTAGTGTATATATTTTGAGATCTCAAAGGACAACTTGTTTGAATTTCAGCATGCCTTTTGTAAGTAGCTTTTAAACTTAAATCCTTCCAAATCCTATGTGCCTATCTCTGCATTCTAAGTATTGGGATCAAAGACATGTGGTTCCCAACTGATGGGATTAAAGATGTGCTCCTTCACCCCTGGATTAAAGTTTTTCTCTATTTAGAGCCTGTTTTGTGTCAGTCTGACCTTGAGCTCTGAGATCTGCCTGTTTCTGTCTCTAGTGTGTTGGGATTAAGGGTGTATTCTTCTCGAATGATGGGATTAAGGGTGTGAACCATCACCACTGTGTTCCTTGTAACTCTAGAATTTATAAGAAACCTCACTCTATGGTGATCCTCATGCTGGAGTTAAAGGCATGGGCTAACACCACGCATTTCATGTATTTTACCTTAGCTCCAATTTTTTTCAACTCTTGGAGGTTTAGAAAACCAGGTTGAACAGCAGTAACCTTTAATTTATTTACAGTATTTTAAACCTGTTACCTGCTTTTTAATGCCAAACCATGAAAATATCCTATAAATCTACAAACAAAACAAAACAAAAAAACTTTTAAGCTGCTATCAAGTTTGTGTAATCTATGTGGCCACCTGCAGTCTAACAAATTAAGGCCATTTTCCTTTCGAGGAACTCGAGGCAAGTATACCTTTGGTAAATTATAGTTTGGAAATTTTATATTGTATTTTTATTATATTTTTTAAGCTTATTAACTCTTTTCTTAAAAGAGTATTATTTACTTCTAGAACATAGTTTCCTCCCTCCTTCCCTCCTGGCCCCTCCCTTCCTCTTTCCTTCCCTCCCACCCTCCCTCCCTCCATCCTTGTTCCTCTACTTGGTACTCTCCTCCTCAGATGAGGTGGGCCCTCACATATCATATTCCCTCAGATCTTGCGTCATGTGTGGGCCAAAAGCTTCCACTTGTACTGGAGCTTGATAAGGCACACCATCTAGGGTATGATGTTCCACTAACCTGCAGCAGATTCCATGACTCACGGGTGGGTAAAATTTTTCCTAGGATAGATATGCTAGGTTCCTATGTATTTGGTTGTGTGGGTTGTAGGATAGTTATCCTGTGATGTATGGTTAATATCCATTTATAAGGGAATACATACCATGTTTGTCTTTCTGGGACTGTGTCAGCTCACTTAGGATGAGCTTTTCTAGCTCCATCCATTTGGTTTCGAATTGCATGATTTCCTCATTTCTGATAGCTGTGTAGTATTCCATTGTGTAAATGTACCACAGTTTTTTTTACCCATTCTTCAGTTGAAGGACGTCTGGGTTGCTTCCAGTTTCTGGCTATTACAAATAAAGCTGCTATGAACATTGTTGAGGCATTGTCCTTGTCGTTTTGTTTTGAATCTTTTGGGTATATGCCCAAGATGGGTATGGCTGGGTCTTGAGGTAGAATTATTCCCAATTTTCCAAGATATCTCCAGATTGATTTCCAAGGTGGTTGCACAAGTTTGCAGTCACACCACATTGATGGATTTTCTAATGTTGAACCACCCCTGCATCCCTGGGGTGAAGCCTACTTGATCATGGTGTATGATAGTTTTGATGTGATCTTGGATCTGTTTTGCAAGTATTTTATTAAGTATCTTTGAATCCATGTTCATAAGGGAAATTGGTCTGAAATTTTCTTTCTCTGTTTGGTCTTTGTGAGGTTTAGGTATCAGGGTGACTGTGGCCTCATAGAATGTGTTTGGCAGTATTCCTTCTGTTTCTATATTGTGGAAGAGTTTGAGGAATATTGATGTTAGCTCTTCTTTGAATGTCTGGTAGAATTCTGTGCTGAAACCATCTGGGCCTGGGATTTTTTTTTTTTTTTTGTTGGAAGACTTCTAATGACTTCTTCTATTTCATTAACTGTTATAGGACTGTTTAATTTGTTTACCTATTCTTGATTTAACCTTGGTAGTTGGAATCTATCAAGAAAGTCATCCGTTTCATTTAGACTTTCCAATTTTGTGGAGTACAAGTTTTTGAAGTAGGACCTAAGGATTCTTTGGATTTCCTCAATGTCTGTTGTTATTTCCCCCTTTTTATTTCTGATTTTGTTGATTTGGGTATTTTCCCTCTGCCTTTTAGTGAGTTTAGCTAAGGCTTGTCTATTTTGTTGATTTTGTCAAAGAACCAACTCTTGGTTTTGTCCATTCTTTGTATTGTTCTTTTTGTTTCTAAGTTGTTGATTTCAGCCCTGAGTTTGATAATTTCCTCTCATCCGCTCCTCTTGGGAGTGTTTACTTCTTTTTGTTCTAGCTCTTTCAGGTGTGCTTTTAGGTGGCTAGTATAGGAACTCTCCAGTTTCTTTTTGAAGGACCTTGGTGCTATAAACTTTCCTCTTAGCACTGCTTTCAATGTGTTCTCTAAGTTTGGGTATGTTGTGCCTTCATTTTCTTTGAGTTCTAAGAAGACTTTAATTTCTTTTTTTATTTCTTCCCTGACCCAGAGGTCATTGAGAAGAGAGTTGTTAAGTTTCCATGTTTTTGCAGGCTCTCTGTTGTTTTTGTTATTGTTGAAGTCTAGCTTTATTCCATGATGGTCTGATAAGTTACAAGGGGTGATTTCAATGTTCCTGTATCTGTTGAGGCTTGATTTGTGACCGACTATATGGTTGATTTTGGAGAAGGTTCCATGAGGTGCCGAGAAGAAAGTGTATTCTTTTGTTTTGGGGTGAAATGTTCTGTAGATATCAATTAGGTCCATTTGATTCATGACATCTGTGAGGTTCATTATTTCTCTGTTTGGTTTCTGCTTTGTTGATCTGTCCAGTGGTGAGAGTGGTGTGTTGAAGTCTCCCACTATTAATGTGTGAGGTTCAATGTGGGATTTGAGCTTCAGTAGTGTTTCTTTAATGAATGTGGGTGGTCTTACATTTGGGGCATAGATGTTCAGTATTGAGATTTCATTTTGGTGGGTTTTTCCTTTGATGAGTATGTAGTGTCCTTCCCTGTCTCTTTTGATTAATGTTGGCTGAAAGTCCAATTTGTTGCATACTAGGATTGCCACCCCAGCTTTTTTCTTGGGTCCATTTGCTTAGTATATCTTTTTCCAGCCTTTTACTTGGAGATCATGCCTATCTTTTTTGCTGAGGTGTGTTTCTTGTAAGCAGCAGAATGTGGGATTCTGTTTTCGCATCCATTCTGCTAGCCTGTGCCTTTTTATTGGAGAATTGAGTCCATTGATGTTGAGAGATATTAATGACCAGTGATTGTTACTTCCTGCCATCTTGATGTTGGTGGAAATAGTGTGTGAGTGAGCTTCTCTTCTTTTGGTTTTGCTGCAGGCATGCTATTTGCTTCCTGTGCTTTCTTGTGTGTAGTTAACCTCTTTGGTTTGGAGTTTTCCTTCCAACATCTTCTGTAGAGCTGGATTTGTGTATAGATATTGTTTGAATTTCGCTTTGTCATGGAATATCTTGTTTTCTCCATCAATGTTGATTGACAGTTTTGCAGGGAATAGTAGTCTGGCCTGGCATTTGTGGTTTTTTAGGCTCTGCAAGACGTCTGTCCAGGCCCTTCTGGCTTTTAGAGTCTCTGAAGAAAAGTCAGGTGTGATTCTGATAGGTTTGCCATTATATGTTACTTGACCCTTTTTCCTAGCAGCTTTTAATATTCTTTCTTTGTTCTGTACATTTAGTGTTTTGATTATTATGTGGCAGGAAGATTTTCTTTTCTGGTCTAATCTATTTGGAGTTCTGTAAGCTTCTTGTACAGTTATAGGCATCTCTTTTTTTAGATTTAGAAATTCTCTTCAATGATTTTGTTGAAGATATTTTCTGGTCCATGGAGTTGGGACTCTTCTCTTTCTTCTGCTCCTATTATTCTTAGATTTCATCTTTTCATTGTGTCCTTGATTTCCTGAAGGTTTTGTGTCAGGACATTTTTAGATTTGACATTTTCTTTGATAGATGTATCAATTTCTTCAATTTTATCCTCTGAGCCTGAAATTCTTTCTTCCATCTCTTGTATTCTGTTGGTGATGCTAGTGTCTGTAGTTCCTATTCTTTTCTTAAGGTTTTCCAGTTCTATGGATGTCTCAGATTGGATTTTCTTCATTGCTTCAACTTCCCTTTTCAGGTCTTCCATTCCTTTAAGTGCTTTATTCATTTCCATCACCTCCTTTGCAGCACTTTGTTGTTGCTCTCTGAGGTATTTGATTTCCTCCCTTAGGCCTTCTATTATTAATATAAGTGTAGGATTGAGGTCATTTTCCTTTGTTTCAATTGTGAGTGCCCAGCTCAGTGTGCCTGTTGCTGATTGCCTCAGATGCTTGGGTGCTAGGGTGAGTGACCCACCCACCACAGTATTTGTCGAGAACACACAGTCGTGGGCTCTTTTTGCAGTCAGTCTTGGCTCCTAATTGCTTTGCTGTGACTGGGTTAGGTCTCTGCCTCTCAGCTACAATGCACACTGTGCCACCATGTTGGAAACTCTGTAAAAAAAAAAATCTCACTTACCTTTGCTCTTGTGGTCCGGCTGGTTTTCCCTCTCGGATGTACAGGTCCACATGCAGGCTGGATATCAGGTGGTCAGGCGGGGCCACTCTCCATCATTTTAAATAAAAGGAAATTGTTCAGGGAAGGTCTAATATTATTGCTTCTGATAGGTTGAATTCAATGCTATGATCTGGTTACCGCCCCTTCTGAGGCATTCTCTTGATTGGTTAATAAAAGTCACTTATGGCCAATTAGCTGGGCAGAAAGAGTATAGGAAGGCAGGACTTCCTGAGATTAGAACAGGAACCCTGGGCACACACAGAGGTTCTCTGTTTCCACCGGGAGTCACAGAAGGAGACAGACGTCTGGAGAATGCTGGAAGGTAATCTTAGGCACATGGAGGTTTGGGATTAGGTTAATTTAGAGTAGATAATTGAGAGTCTGCCCAGCTAAGGGCTAAGCGTTAAAAGATTAAAGGGTCTTGGTGTATTTAATTATTGGGGAAAAGACTGTGGTGGCTTATAGGCCCTCAGTCCAAGTAGTCCTTGGATGTGGGATTCCAGACTCTTGGAATCCCCTTGAGCCGAGGCGAAGCTCCTGCCAAGCTGCTGGTAATTCTACTGGCCTAATATAACAACCTATATTAACAGAGCTTAGGTTACAGGTGGTGTAGGCCACTCTTGGCCCTGGGCTCTTTCTCCAGGATAAGTTAGGCAACCTTTTAAGGCACTTGGGCCAGGCTGCCTGCTCCTCTGCCAAGCTGCCGGCTACTCTGCCAGCCTAATCTTACAGTTTATATTTACTAATAATAACAATAATTAATTAATTTGAAGTTTCAGGAAATGGCTGGAAATGGCAAAACCTGCACAAGAAAAGGAACATCATTAGGCTTTCGAGTGGAGTTTCTTTCTACCCCACTCAAGGACCCTACATGTTCTTTGGGGAAAGGTTTCCAACACAGGTGTACCTCCCTTCTTTCTTATATGAATACTTGTTTCTCTATTGCTTATGTTGTATTATGGCTTTTGGAGAAAAGTTTTGGTGAGCACTGGGACCAAACTGCCACTCTGCCACCACAAGATAGCATCTGTATTTCACCCACACGCATCAACAGCTGATGGACTGCATTCACAGCCAGGGCTTTCTTGTGGGGCTTTGATAGCACTTCCTAAAGAAAGAGTGTAAGTCTTCCATACCTATGTGCTTAGCACGAGAAGTCAATTCCCTTAAAATCCAGGGTCAGATAAAAGATAACATTACGGAAATACAGTTCCAGAATTTTCTTACTCCTGCAAGGGGGTAGGAATTGAGATGAACACTGGGCATTATTTGACTCTTGTCAGTTCTGCAGAGACTGGGGTCCTGGCATGACTTTGGAGAGTGCTGCTCTTAGACAAGTCATTGATCTCTTCAGGTTTCCAGATACTCATCTATCAAATTCCAGCTTTGATAGCTTATGCTTCTTTGATATCTGTGTTTTTGATTTCTGGCTGCCATGGTGAGATGACTTTAGATGGCGGAGCCCTTGTCTTATCATGTGCCTATTGTTAAGGAATTTTAATCCAGCAACATGGCTGCACTGGCAAGAGATCATATCCACAGATATGATCTGGCCGGACTACAGATACGCCCTTAGCACACACCTTCAATCCCAAACAATGAAGGCAAATTTAATTCGTAGAAGGAAGCAGCCATGTTTGAAAGTGATGTCTAATTGAGGGGCAAACAAATTGACAAATTAGGGAAAGATTTGACAGAATGAGTCAGAGATAGGATACGATCAACTCTCACAACAACAGACAGGAAAGAGAGGCAATTTAAGAGAACATTGAAGAGATAGAGATAGAGAGACAGAAATAGAGAGATAGAGACAACGACAGAGATAGAGATAGAGAGGAGGCAGTTTTACCAGAATAGTTTTACAGAGACAGCTTACAAATGAAGAAAGAATGAGCCAGAGAATAAGTAGGAGCCAGAAAATTAGAAGAGATTGACAAGGTTAGTTTGAGGTCAAGCAGAGCAATGCAATCAGAAGCTGAAACTGAGAGAGGCCAGGTTGAATTGGTGTGGAAAGGCGTTTGCACAAGAACAGCTGAGTTGAGCCAGCCAGCCAAAGTTCAGAAAGAAGGAAAAGGCCGATTTTATTCAGTAGTAAGCCTCTAAGATGACAATTACATCTGGCAAAGAAGAGCTACTTTTGCATCCCATCATACCACTGGATAGTCAGAGCTATTCATTGTCCCTTTGCTGTGCTTAGGGAGCCAGTAGCAGCTGCTCTACTCTTCTGTCCTGAGCCTGGGTTAACATCCACCTGACATCCCTGTTGGGTTTAAACTGCTCACTGCTAGACTAAGAGGTGGTGGTTGTATGGCCCAGCTATGACTCAATTCTTCAAGGCTCAACTCCAATGTTCATCATCCTTTTTTCCCCCAATATGCATTATTCTACAAAGCCTTCTAAAAGTTTCTCTTTCTTGAACATTCATGGCACCATTTTGTACTTTCTAAGGACAGACTTTCTATGTGGTTCTTTAAGGACAGATTTTTTATGTGGCTTCTTGGTTGCCTATAGTCTATAACGACAGTGGGACAAGTAGAATAATCTTGTTTCTTTTGTTTTGTTTTGTTTGTTCATTTGTTTTAGATTTTTGGAAACAGGGTTTTGGTGTATAACAGCCCTGACTGTCCTGGAATTCACTCTGTAGACCAGGCTGGCCTGGAACTCACAGAGATCCGCCTGCCTCTACTTCCCAAATGCTGGGATTAAACGCAAGCGCCACCACACCCGGCCATAGTCACGTTTCTCATAGGTCCTGGATATTTTTCTTACATTATAAGCTCCCAATAATTAGTGATCTGAGGAGTCTGAGGTTTGGCTTTGATTATTTTCATGTTTGGTTAATAATCTCCAACTATGGGTCCTTGTTGTACAGATGTCAGTATAGCAGTAATGATTGAAAATGACATTAAATATAATTATTTTGGTTGTGAATGGAAAAAAGTCTAACTGGAATTGCCTACATAAAAAAATAAATAAAGAGAAAAATAAGATAGAACTGACACATTTTTCTAGAGACAGAAGTGGCTTTATTTCTGACAGTCTTTCTAGAGCTGTTATTGGTCTCTGCTCTCCAGTTTTCATTTTTGTCTTCCTGTAGGTTACTGTTTGGACTTACCCTTGTCCTAGTCACTGTTCTACTGCTGTAAGGATACACTACAACCAAGGCAACTCTTATGAAAGAAAACATTTAATTGGGGGCTTGCCTACAGTTTCAGAGGTTTAGTGCATTATCATCATGGCAGGAAGCTGCTGGCATGCAGGCAGGTTCTAGAACAGTAGCTGAGAGCTACATCCTGATCCATAGGCAGAGAGAAAAAGGGAGAAGGGGGAGAGGGAGGGAGGGAGGGAGGGAGAGAGAGGGAGAGAGAGAGAGAGAGAGAGAGAGAGAGAGAGAGAGAGAGAGACTCTAGGTATCAGCCTCTAGGTGTGGGCTTTTGAAAACATCAAACCTACTCTGTAGTGACATACTTCCTCCAACAAAGCCAAACTTCCTAATCCTAATCTTATCAAAGAGTTCTACTTTCTGGTGACTAAGCATTCAAGTATATGAGGCTACGAAGGCCATTCTTACTCAACCCCCCCCACCCCACCCCATGTTGGTGACATTATGGCTGGCAACAACCTTAATAAAAATGAAGGGTCATTTTTTAATCTAAATTTTCAAGAATGTTAGACTTGTATCTCAAACATCATTAGTTGAAGTTTTTACAGGCTATGTTCTGATTGGCTTTGTACCCACTGCTCCTGAAGCTTGGTGAGGTGAAAGGACTAAGGGGAAATGATTTCCTAAAGGAAAGGTGGGTATTGCCATCCCAAAGGCATGTTGATACTCAATGTAAGACCAAGAGGGTGTGACTTAACAATATTCTCAGTGTTTTCAAACCTCCATATGATCAGATATGTTGACATAAAGATCTAATATATCATAGAATGGGCCACATTGATGGCAAAGTTCTAATAGAAATATACCATACAATGGGCTATATTGGTGTTCAAAGTCTCTAAGCTAAAGAATGCACCACATTTCTTTCTTTTGTCTGAAATTGTATCAACCCAGGTTGGGAGCACTGAATATCATCTCTTGCTGACCAGAACTTTTTTAAAAATTTATTTTATTTTATTTTGTGAATTTCATAACATGCACCCTGTCCCCTCTCATCTTCCACCTCCCCTTAGGCCCACCCTCCACACTTGAAACCTCTCCCAACATAAAAAAGAAAAATTTCATGTGGAAGCTGTAGTTTTTCTCAGGGTATCTCCCAATATCTCCTTTTATCCACACTTTTTTGTATGCAAATGTTCATTATAATGACTCCTTGGTCTGGTACTAGGCCTCTGGCTTCTGCCACTTTGTCAATACTGGAACCTCACTGGAACTCCTCTCAGATATCCTGCTGTTGTCTGTATCAAGGAGATCCTGTAGTTTTGGGTCTGTAGAACTGGCCTCTTCATGCACACCAAGAGTTCATCTATGGAGCATGTGCTGAGGTGGGGCAACTCAAATATCTGATTCTTGGCCTGCAACCCCCACATCCAGGGCCAGTTCCTCTGTGGTACCCAGGTAAGGTGCAGGGCCTGCTCTCCTGAGTGCTTCAGCAGGTAAGGGGTGGACCAGCTCTCCTGTTCTCATGACCCCATCAGGGCCAACTCTACTGCTTGCTACCTGTGGCAAGGACAAAAGAGAGTGGAGGGTATCTTTCCTTTGCCAATACCACCACAAAGCAGACAAAAGGCAGGGTTGGTTCTCCCACACTTACACCCTAGGGGCTGGCTCATCCACAACCCCCACATCCAAGGTCAGGCAGGGCTCCCCTAGTCTCTAGCTTGGTTTCTGTACTGGGAGCCCATCTGGTGCTTGCCTGGTGCTGCACTGGTGGTCATCACAGGCTAGCTCTCTGTCCGGGCCTCTAGGTGCCAAATTGGTTTGGTCGCAGGCTTGCTTTTTTCCAGGAATGTTAGGCTACTATTCATTCAGATGTTCATAGGTCAGAACACTGAATGTAGACATAGCATCTCTCCTCTCTGCCACTTACTGATGCACATGTGATACATCAGCCACATCTGCAATGCCTTTTGGGGGGTTCCAGAACTTTCTAAAGAAAGGAAATTAATGTCTTGTAGATCCCATTTAACAGTGCTGGCTTATTATAACTTTAATATCTCTGAAACTTTTTCTCACAGCATATATCACATTATACCACCATAGTTTCACCAGAAACTAGAGAACTAATATATATTCTAGTCAGTAAGAGCCAAGCAAACGTGATTGGGCTCAGTCAGTCACTTGTAGTTCTTAACCAATGTGTACGCTGGTGACTTTGAGAACTGTCTTTGAAAACCTGTTGTTTTTCCTCTGAAGACAGATATTCTGTGCTTTAGACAATAGATTTGCCTTGTTACCTCATGAAGAATATAGAAATAAAAAAGTACTTGAAGAAGATAAAGAAAAAAAAAAGTTGACTAATTCATTGAATATTAAAACCCAAGGCTCAAGAAACCTTCAGAGAAACATTCGCAGGGCTGTAGAGAGATTCTCATGGGTTAGGAGTGCTGGCTGCTCTTCCAGAGGACCTGGTTCAATTCCCTGTACTCACATGGCAGCTCAGAACCAACTGTGCCTGAAGTCCCAGGGGCATCTGACACTCTCTTCTGGCTTATACAGAAGAGGAGTGTGTATGTGATGCAGAGACATGCATGCAGGCAAAACATCCATGCACACAGATAACTAAGTACTAAAAAACTAAGCAAGAAATAGTTCAGAGTCAACATGTAGATCCTAGGTATTTGCGGAAGTCTTCAACCTTGGAAAAGGCCAAGTGAGAAAATCAGCAAGGAATGATAGGCAATTATAGATAGAGAAAGTCATTGCCAGGACAAGTTCTAGTTTTAGTACATTGGAAGGAACCAGATTTATTTCCTAGAGGAAACAGAGACCTCATGAATATGAGCCCCATCAGGCTACATTGCTGGCTCTCCAGTTTTGAGGATTTAAAAATGTTAAAGGAAAAAATTGTATTTGCCGTATGGATTCATTAAAACACCCGGAGCGGGGGTGGGGTGGGGGGGTGGGTGGGGGGAGGAACCACTCCTCCACACTGTGTCCCTCCTTTTTAAGGCGTTCCCTCTCTTTCCAAGGTTTGTTTCTTCTGAGTATTTCAACATAAATAACTTGGAGTATTACCCTGTGGGGTGACCTGGAGGGAGCAGCTGTGGTGGGCTCCAGATCTAAGAAGGAAATGTTTTAGATAGGATCACTCCACTCCACTTCCCAAACACTCCTGCTTGGGACAGGAAGTGGGTTGCAGAGGTTCCACTTAAGGACATGTGATTAAATCCTGGGCCTAGCATGGAAGAGAGTAAGTCACAGCCAGAACACTGTGGGTGGCTGTGTAGCACGGAGGAACCAGCTGGGAGCCCTCAGCCGCCACACAGTTCACATGGCGTTCTGCAGAAATACACTATGTTTGAGTCAAACGTTTCTGGAGGCACATGGCCTATTTGAACTACCAAGGCAACTGGAGGTGAGGATTAAAGCTGTGTTGCCTGAATCAGGGTAGAATCTCGGAGAGGATCTGGGACCAGTGTCTTCCACTCAGCAGTGGAGAGCCAGGACCAGGAGAAAGAGTGAGTGCAGGCTGGCAAGGTTGCAGGACCTTTTCTCCACGTCTAATGTGTCAGGATGAGCTGGAAATGCTTGCTGGAGCGCTGGTTCCCAGGTGTTCTCCCATACTTACAACATTAGGTACTCTGGAAGTGGGTCCAGCAAAGTCTCCTCAGGAGGCTTCTAGACACTCTAAGTGTGAGGACAGCTGGTCAAGCTTCTAAAGCTGTTCTATAGTGAAACAGAAGACCTGACCCTATTTCAACTCTATTCTCTGACATGAGTGGGAGCTTAAGACAGCAGAGACAGATCAAGAAAAGAAGGACCTATAAGGAGCCAGATATTGTTTCTAATTCTTCCTACAATGTGTGGGGTCCTTTATATCTCCTCAGACTGGTGGTACAATAGGAAAGGAGCAATAGATTTCTTCACACTATCAAACACTATCACCCTTTGATGTTCCTGTCTTGAAATGCTGTCATTACTGAACCCCAGCTGTGCACTTGACAATTGAAAGGCCCACACAGACACCTGTCGTTATCTTTTGAGTTAATGCTGTCCTCCAGCCGCCAGAGCTTCCTGTCACCCATCACAGACTGGTGTACTTCCTTGTACGGTTTTGCGAAACAGATTTTAAGTTACCAAAAATGATAAATCATCATATAGACAGAAAAATGAGAATGATTCATTGTCTGTCTTGTTTAAGATGACATCTTACTTTACAGATGGTTCAAATAATCTTTCTTTCTTGTTATAAGTAGACACAGGCTTTCATAGTTCCTTATGCAATGGCTCCTTTTAGTGTTTTGAGTTGATTCCTTTGGGATGCTCATTAACCTCCATGTTACAGGACCTTACTTGATAGAACTTTATTCTTTTCAACTACATATGGTGAATAAATGATTACCAAATTATATGTGAGCACTAAACAATCAAACAAAAAATACAACCGGTTTTAGCAACCTGTTTTTAGGTTGCTATAGAACATTTGTCTGGCGTTCAGGGCAATTATTGAATGCTGACTACATGGGGGTATTCTGTGTGAACTGGGACAAGTCACTTACCTTCTCTCAGTCTCAGGTTCCCCCATAGACCCAGAGGCTCAGACTGGTGATCTCTGTAGACCTCTGAAGGCTGCAGGGCAAGAGAACCATGAGGTTGTGAAATGTTGCACAGTGTGGGAAGGGACAAACAAGTCATGACTTTGTTCCAGCGTAATGTTTCACATTTAGTGTAGTCCAACCTGCGAGAGAGGTCCTGTGGGACACAGATGACTCACTTCCTGTCCTAACTGGGTCTCTTCTGAGGTGTGGAACAGATCCTTCCTTCAGATATGGAGCCAGTGAAGGGGGTCAAGCCAGTAGGCCTCTGGGCAAATACTGCAAGCTCTTTATCTTTGTCAAAATAAACCCTGTAATTAGCGTGTGACACACACACACACACACACACACACACCATGCAGACACCCGCTGCCATTTAAGGAGACTGTCATTTAGAAGGTAGAGATTCCTGAATAGTGTGCCTATCAACTTCCTACAAACATGATAACCTTTTAAGTTAGTAGAGCAGCTGGCAATTGAAATGAAGCTTAGATTTTGTAAGATAACAAATGCTTTCTGCTAAGTAGTTATTCTGACCCCTGAAAAATCCCAGCATTTCCATCGCTTCCTCCAGGGAGCCTCCCCTGCTGCTGAGTGCTGGTGTCTTCTTGCTCCTTCATCTTCCTCTGTTCCACTTCATGAGGTGGCACCAGACTAGTAAGTATGATGAACATAGTAAGAAGAACACTTTGAACTATCAAAATTCTTCAACTCATACTTGACCACTCGTTCAGTAATTGATTTGGGAGGTAGAGAGAGAGAGAGAGAGAGAGAGAGAGAGAGAGAGAGAGAGAACCTGGCAGAGACTCAATGGTGAGCAAAAACAGGGAGAATGTAAAGACCCCAAACTTGAGAGAGATGAAAGAAAGGCTGGAGGCACAAGAGCCAGACAATGTGGAGGAATGGGGTTTCTGAGATCAATGGGAAGCCCTGGGGTGGTAAGAAACAAGGAAGTAAATGATCTAATTCAGTTTCTTAAAAGGTCCCTCTGGATGTCTTTGGGAAAGTGAATATGAGAAGCCCAGCAAAGCAAGCAAGCTGAAAACAAATGAAGGGGCCTCCAGGTGAGAGTTAATGGGCCTATTTGGAGTTGTTGCAATGGGTTGCAGGGAACTAGACCTTTTAAGGCAAATAGCAGTTGGTAACGTAACACTTTTTCCCCAGTGGAAAAGGGAGGTTGAGAAGGACTCAGGGACAATGCTTTCAGCTGGGCAACTGGGTGGGAGGAACTTAATGCTGCCATGCCACAGACTTCCAGAGGGAATATGAAAATCTTGGTTTGAGAGTAGTAGTAAGCTTTGTGCTGTCATTGGATTATCAACTATTGATTTGGGGCAGGACATGACGCAAACTAGGGTCATTTTGGAAGAGGGAACTTCAACTGAGAAAATACCCTCACCATATTGGACCTTGGGCAAGTCTACCGGGCATTTTCTTGATTGATGATAGTTGTGGAAGGGCGCAGACCACTGTGCTAAGTGCCAGCCTTGGGCTGGTGGCCCTGGGTGCTTTAAGAATGCAGACTGAGTTAGTCATGGGGAGCAAGCCAGTAAGCAGCACCCCTGCATGGCCTTTGCTTCCATTTCTGCCTCCAGGTTGCCTTGACTTCCCTGGATGATGGAGTGTAAGATAAAATTAATCCTTTCCTCCCCAAATTGGTTTTGGTAATGAAATGTAAAAGCATCAAAAGGAACCAAACTAAGACCAGGTTCTCTAACAGATGCAGAGGTTCTCTTTTTTTCTTCATCAGCTGAAGTAGACTGGAATTTCTGGAGGCAAGGGTAGCTTATGTCTCTATTTCTTGTCTCCTTCCTAGGGCTCTGGGTCAGAAGGAATAGCACACATTTTATATTTCTCTATTTTCACACTAGGCAAGATATGGTGTTAAGAGGGATATATTGGCTCACAAGATAGAATGGCTTAAACTTTAGAAGCATCATGCTCTATGGCTTAAAGTAGTCCAGAATTTACTCATGGCAGCAACACTCATACACAGTATGCGGCAAATTCTACAAGAATTTGAAGACCTTTTCTTCAGAGAGCCAGGTTACCAGCATGCCACAGTAAGGCACAGAATCACTAATCAAATTTCTTCATGGGAAAGGAAGTTGGTATTATATGCATTTTTCCAGAGCTAGAAACATTTTTCCCAATGAAATATCCCAACATCATTCTCCCAATGAAGTATGCTAATTTTAGGTAGGTTAAAATAAATGCCATTTCCATTGTGTTCAAAATAGTTAAATCTACCTATCTATCTATCTATCTATCTATCTATCTATCTATCTAAATATCTCTACCTATCCATCTACATACCCATCCATCCCTTATTTTGCCAGCAAGATTGAAAAACATTATTGAGAAGCCATGATGATTTACCCTGTCGTCATATATCTTAGTGTAAATACTGCCCAAAGGTAGTATTTCCATTTACTCAAGGGTTGTATATCACATTCTCTTTATTAGAGATCTAATTACAATAGCACATTGTGGAATCACCCTAGGAGCCCATTGAAGGGCAAATAAATAAATAAATTATAGTAGCTATATGTACATAATGGCACTGTATTTAGTTATAAAGAAGAAAATCATGTAGTTTTCAGAAAAAATAGATGGAGGCTGAATGAAATATATCAGAATCAGAACAACAAATAGCACATATTTTCTCTCACATACAGCCTCTGTCTGGATAAATGCAAAAATCAATGAAAATAGAAGTGGACTACTTGTGAAGAGGGAAGGTCACATTTGGATGGGGAAGTAAATTTGATCGAAGTACATCATATGCATGTATAAAATATCACAATGGGTTTTATTGTTTTGTATAATTAGTATATTCTAACAAGAAATAGAAAATAAGGCATTTAGAAGCTAGAGAGATGGTTCGGTGTTTAAGTGCGGTTACTGAGCTTGCAGAGGACCTGAGTTCAGTTCGCAGAACCTACATCAGTTAGAACCCAACCACCTATAACTCCAGTTTCAGGCCACCTGATGCCCCTCTCTGGCCTCTGAGGCCACCCGCACACATGTACACACACATAGACATATGCACAATTTAAATAAATCTTTAAAAGATCCATTTATTCTAAAGGAAAAAAAGTGAACCTCTGACATGTCATTGTCCTCATTGCAGCTTAAGGTTGATAGATTGTAAGTGTTTCAAGGGGAACTAGAAATCTGAATTTTAATGGGAACATTCTCAGCTGCTAAATGTTGACTTAAATTTTTAAAAACTCACCATGAACCAAACAGAACACTTTCACTGCCTTCACTGAACTGGAAAAGCACCAGTGTTCAACTTTATTTGAGGTTTTGTACATGACCATCCATCCATCTTGGGGAGGAAAATTGAGAAAAGAACTCTCCAGCCAACCCTGGAATATGAGCTCCACCACGTTTATTTGCTCATAAAATTATTTTTAGGTACAAGTACTATTCTCTGAGGGACCAAGAGCACACCGGGTGTATTTGTTTTTCCATGTGATTATGGGCTCCTATAAGGCAAGGGATGTCACTTGGCATCTTGGTGTCCTTCCAGTGTGGAGCACAAAGGATAGAAAATAGGCAGTTGTTTTGGAAGGAGCCCTAGAGACAACCTATCTGGTGTCTTGAGAGAAGCCACTTGTCACTGTTCTCAATAGAACCCAAATCTCTGAATCATTTAGTGATGAAGACGGTCTTGACACTCAGGGAATATCTACTGAACTAATAAGTGCACGCTGATTCACTCAGAGCATAAACAAAAGGAAAAGATCATGTAAACAAGTGGACACAACTTGACACTGCATCTTGGCTTGCATGCATAGTTTAAAGAATCATGTAAGGGAGCATATTTTCCCTCATTTGTGGAAACTGTAAGGTCAGTCCCACAGAAGAATGGAGTGTGTTAGTGGTCAAGTGAGACTGGGAAAGACAGGGCTCAGATGGACAGACAGAAGCTGGATAAACACAGTTAGTTGGGGCTTTCTGTAGCAGAGCCGGGTAGCTGTTGGTTATAGCAATCAATGGTGTGTTTCAAAATAAGTAGGAAGTATAAAGTTCCAACACATAAAATAATTAGTCTGATGAGATGAGAGAGCTTTTGAATGACTTGATCTGACCATTATACATTGTATACATGCATGACATTATTATGCTGTACCAATAAGATATACAAATATTATGTCTCAACTTTAGAAGAATGTTAAGGAAAAAGAATCATGTGGAGTTTGAGCTGGATCTAGCATTTCAGACAGCTACTATGCCTTCCTAGGTAAGTTCTCTCTAGTCCTTGGCTTTCTTATCAAAACATCTTATTTTTCTCTTTTCAAAACCATTTATTTATCTTTATTTTATGTGTGTTTTGCCTGCATGTACTTAAGTGCATCACATACTCATGCTCAGAGTCACAAATGGGCTGCTAATTCTTAGGATGAAACACACCGATTATAAGTTTTCAGGGGAATTTATGCTCCACTTTCAGCAATATTTGGATGAAACAGGGGCCCTTCTGAATGTCATGGAGTAGTTCTTTTGTCTTGTAAGAAAAGTTCCCTACTGTGGTGATCACTTCACAGCAAAGACTGGAGGAAATAAATGATCGGGCCTCAAGAAAGGCAACATAATTTTTGACAAAGAAGCCAAAACTGCACAATGGAAAAAGGACAGCATCTTCAACAAATGGTGCTGGTCCAACTGGATGTCCACTTGTAAAAGAATGAAATTAGACCCATACTTATCACCTTGTACAAAACTTAAGTCCAAGTGGATCAAATACCTTAACATAAGACCGGTCACACTAAATCTACTAGAAGAAAAAGTGGGAAAAACCCTCGAACTCATTGGCACAGGCTACAACTTCCTGAACAGAACACTCAGCTCAGGACCTGAGACCAACAATCAATAAATGGGACCTCATGAAACTGAAAAGCTTCTGTAAGGCAAAAGACACTGTCATTCGAACAAAACGGCAGCCTACAGACTGGGAGAAAACCTTCACCAACTCCACATCTGACAGAGGGCTAATATCCAAAATCTACAAAGAACTCAAGAAATTAAATGCCAAGAAACCAAATAATCCAATCAAAAAATGGGGGACAGAGCTAAATAGAGAATTCACAAAGGAGGAATCCCTAATGGCTGAGAGACACTTGAAGAAATGCTCAAAATCCTTAATCATCAGAGAAATGCAACTCAAGACGACTCTGAGATTCCATCTCACACCTGTCAGAATAGCTAAGATCAAAAGCTCAAATGACAGCACATGCTGGCGAGGGTGTGGAGAAAGGGGAACCCTCCTCCATTGCTGGTGGGAATGCAGGCTTGTGCAACCACTATGGAGGTCAGTATGGTGATATCTTAGAAAACTTGGAATAGCTCTGCCTCAGGACCCAGCCATACCACTTCTGGGTATACACCCAAATGCCTCTTCACAGAATCATAAGGAAGTTTCCTCATCTATGTTTATAGCAGCTTTATTTGTAATAGCTAGAAACTGAAAATAACCCAGATGTCCCTCAACCAAAGAATGGATTAAAAAACTGTGGCACATCTACACAATGGAATATTACTCAGCTATCAGAAACAATGAAATTGTGCAATTTGCAGCCAAATGGATGGAACTAGAAAAGTTCATCCTGAGTGAGCTAACCCAGACTCAGAAGGATGCAATGGCATCTATTCACTTATAGTAGGATTTTAGCTATATAGTACAAGATATCTATACTAAAGGGAACATGGACATAGACTTTTTGTTTGTTTGTTTTTTAGTTTTCTCTCCCTGGCAATGAGACACTTTTCATTGGTGGTACTGCCTTGTAGGCCCCCAGTGTATGAGGAGGCTCTTGGCCCTCATATGACTTCTGAACTGGGGCGAGGGACTGTTATGTAGGGACACTCCACTCCAGAGGAGTGGGATGGAAGGGTTAGGGGGTAGAGGGTGGGAGGGCGGGGCTGGGAAGGGGGGAAAAAGGACAATATGATGGAGATGTAATCTGAAGCAACAAATAAATAAATTTATTTATTAAAAAAGAGAAAGGACCACTGGAGTCATATGAATTTATAAACAACCAAGTGATGAAGCATTGTGTTCAGTGTGCCTCTGACTTACTCAGTGTGTCTGTTTGTGGTGGGCAAGGTGACCAGGCATGTCACAGCTTGTTCTTTAGATAGGGAAGAATTTTAGGCATTCCCTACCCAATGTTTTCACTTTACAAATGGAGAAGGTGAAGCCCAGAGAAGGCAGATGATATGGTCTAGGTTGTGCACCAAAGGAGGAATTTGGTCCAGAACCCAAACACAAAGTTCCTTCTTTCCAAATGCCCGTCAACTATGTTGCAGGCAACCTTATGTTTTGCTCTCCAAAGTTATGATAAGAATTTTGAGTCATAGAAGCTTTGCCTATTAAAAAATTGCATTAAATGCCGGGCGGTGGTGGCGCACGCCTTTAATCCCAGAACTTGGGAGGCAGAGGCAGGCGGATCTTTGTGAGTTCGAGGCCAGCCTGGTCTACAAAGTGAGTCCAGGACAGCCAAGGATACACAGAGAAACCCTGTCTCGAAAAACCAAAAAAAAAAAAAATTGCATTAAATTTAAATTTTGCTAAAAATATGGGGAGGGGTGATATGCCAATACTCTAGACAAGTGGTTCTCAACCTGTGGGTCATGACCCCCACAAGGGTTGTATATCAGACATCCTGCATATCAGATATTTACATTATGTTTCATACCAGTAGCAAATTTACAGTTATGAAATAGCAATGAAGTAATTTTATGGTTGGGGCCACAATAGCATGAGAAACTGTTTTAAAGGGTCTCAGCATTAGGAAGGTTGAGAACCATTGCTCTAGACCCAAATACTCGTTTATTCTCTTTATTCCAAGATAAAAGAAGGAATAGCATGTACTTCCTCTACCTTGGAGAACCAAACCATAATTTTTGAGTTCCTGACAGAGATGAGGAGATAGATATAAATTCAGTTTTCTCTCCTACACACACTTCTGTTTGGCCGACACTAAGGGAGTGTCAAAAGAATTGGCGATCTGAATTCTCTACCTGTATCTGGGTCTTGGTGGATAATTTTGTACACAACAGTCTTTCTGGACTTTGGTTTCCTCATTTTCAACTTAGTTCATTCTTTAGCCACTCTTAGGCCTCAGGGGTTCTTCTTTTAAAAATCTGCTTTGAGTCTCATAGTCAAGGAAAAAGAAAGAACTTTTTAAGGGCCCTGCATAGAGCCAATGAGCACCAGCAAATCAAGGGTCTCCCTTGTGACCGTAGTCCAAGGAACAAACACATGCTGAACATCAAGATACTGTGTTTCCATGGGGATGATTCTTTGATTTTTCCCTAGGTCTTACCAAAAAAAAAAAAAAAAAAAAAAAAAAAGCTAAACACATAGGCCTTTAATCCCAGCATTCAGATCTCTGTGAGTTCGAGGCCACCTGGTCTACAGAGCAAGTTCCAGGACAGCCAGAGCTACCCAGAGAAATCTTGCCTTGAAAACAAAACACTAAGATGAGATTAACACCACTTATTACAGAAGGCAAAAGAGGTAGACGTGTCTTGTTACATGCAGAGTTTTAAAAATTTGGACTTTGTTTTTAATGATGAAGAACAAAATACTGGCAATCTACAGAGTCATTAGAAGTTGAAGAAGCTGAGTTTTCCTTTCCACGAGATTATTTTGTTTTTATGGCAGTGCAGGCTAAAACAGTGACTAGTACGTGCACACTCATATTCCTGAGATAGGGGTATCCATATCCATCTTGGTGTGATTACTAATAATATACTTTTTTGTTCTTAAAGGTGTTTCTGTATTGTCAATAAGTTGCTAGTTGTCCTAAACTTAAATATTGTTTTGTCTGGATTTTGCATTTTATTTTTATTTTTTATCTTCATTTTATTTTTTGAGAGATGAAGGTTCATAGAAATGACTTCTGAAACCACTTATTCAGTCTTCCCAGAGCCAGCCTGACTGACAAACTCCTTGTTTTTGTACCTGGGAAGGAAGGAGAGTGAACCATAGTGGGAGAATGGGTTTCTTCTTCTCTCTGCACTCTCTTGAAGAGATTCCTCAGCAGGGACCAGGCCCCCCATGCCCACCCCACTTGATTTCCTGTTATCTGTACTGGCGTAGGTGCCAGTGGCTATCACAGAGCTGGGGGATTGAATGTTGCAGGAACCTGGAGAAGAAAACATTTTGTGTTTTTCCTGTAGCCAGGAGAGAACAAGCACAGAGGGAGAAGCACCATCTATTAATGTAATTAGGTCTTGTTTAGCGCTGCCATAGCCAGCATCTTGAGTGATTTAGCTGACTACCTTTAGAGGCAGATGTTGGAAGCATCATCATTAGCCTCATCCAGCTGAGAAAGCAAGTTCCTTTCAGACAACTGACTTGCTTTAGGCTTCCCGCTTAAGCATCAGAAATGAGACTAAAGTTTAATCTCCCCCTGCCTTGCTGAGCGTTCCCTATATCTCTTGTTTCCTGCAGAGTCTGCTCTGAGGCACTTTCAGTGCACAATCCCCATAATAAAGATAATAGGGTCTTCTTGGCATTCAAGCAACTAAAGCCTTGTGATTGAGACCCAAGGTAGACCTGCCTTATGTTCTGAATTTGGCTCTGTGGATAGTGGTATTTGAATATAGTTAATGATCATCTCTGGAGACTTTTCTACAAACACCATCTCTGTATAATGAGTATATGGATAAAGGATAGAGTGTTTTTTATCAGGAAATAAGAGTTTTGCCTTTAAGTCAGTTTCTGGGTTATGAGGAGTAATGCCAAGCTGTACCATAGTACCTTACTGTGCTGTGCTTGCAAATCACTCACCCGTGGCTCTTGGAATCCCATTTTAGAAAGAGTTGTACTATCAGAAACCGAAGTTCTTTATTTGAAACTCACAGCATCCCGGCTTGACAAGATATTCAGGTTCATCCATCAGGAAGGATGCAGGAAGGATGAAGGAAGGATTCAGGGGTCAGGAACCCCAGATAAGGTCTTAAGCTATAGCTGATCCATGATAAGGCATTTTTTCAAAGCGTGCGCATGTGTGTGGGGGGTCAGTTTTCTCAAGTGCCAAATGTTGAAATAGCATTAATTAATGTGCTAAAACTTCTACAGCCACTAGATTTTCTTTTCTTTTTGTGAATACTAGGGTAGCCTAACATGTGTATGCAGAAGTGGGGCAGGCAACTCAGAGACCCTTTATCTATTCACTGTGATACCATATGGCAGCCACCGGCTCCAGGATGTAAATGGGAGAATAGGTGCCTTTTAGCCTCCAACGCCAGGCTTTCGGAGGCTACATAAAGGCTTAGAGATAGAGATTATCCTTTCCCTGGGGCTTGCAGTCAGTCTGGATTTCAGGATACAGAACTGGACAGGTAGGGCAAAGGTTGTGAAAACAGAACTAAGTGTAGAATGGTGGAGAGCAACCCAATACACCATGTTATATGGAGGTGTGTTTCACGATGCCTCCTGTCAGTGCACCACACTTAATAACTGTATAAATTATTTGATCATCCACTCTGTCTTTTGGTGTGTCAGGCACTCACATAAGGGCCTTTCATGAAGCACTAAGAAAGACTGCAAGTGGTACATGCAAATATTGGGAAGACAAAGCCAAAGGACCTATCCCCCACCCCCACCCCTTACCCCCACTTCCCACCCTGCAGGAAGAAGGGAGAAAAACATCCATTGAATAGGGACCCTGAGAGGATGATTCCCTAGGAGGATAAATGAGAGCCATCTAGGTGGGGGAAAAAAAAATCACCTACCTGTAGCTTAGGAAGCCCAAGAGAGCCTTGGGCGTTTTGAGAGAAAGAGAGGAAGTTAAGTGGAGGAATCAGGGGTAGTGAATATAGCCTTGAAGTCAGGCTGTGGGCTAACTGATTAGGCTTCGAATAAGATGCAAACGAACTGGACCCTAGGCCATTAGATCCTCATTTTCCAGGAGAGGAAACAGGCTCTCAGAAGTCAGGACCTTCACTGAAGCCACACTTAATGTGTAAGGTAACCCCACGGCAGGCGGGAGATCAGCATTAAAGCTGTGTTTTGCTACCCTGTGCTGCCTCCAGCAGGCCTGAGCCACAGCGGGCATTGGCTGGGAGAGGCCTCTGGGCTGTTTATCCTGAGCCCGTGGGGCTGGCTCTGGCAGAGAGTGGAAGTGGGTGGGGTGGGGGCTGTGGAGCACAGGAGGGGCCCGAGAACAAGGGCTGCATTCAAGGCCTGCACTGGAGCCGGCGGAGGAGAACGGAAAGCTACAGTCTCTTGGAGCCTTCCAGCCTTGGCAAGGCAGCTGGGGCCTTATAAGGAAATGTTCCTTCTCAGCCAGTGGGACTGGGAAAGAACCCTAGGCCTTCAGGACAGA
The DNA here is from genome assembly GCA_907164525.1 of Lophiomys imhausi. NCBI lineage: Eukaryota > Metazoa > Chordata > Mammalia > Rodentia > Muridae > Lophiomys > Lophiomys imhausi. Next base: position 1,419,665 of record CAJQZJ010033514.1, on the reverse strand, counting down.
GCTGCCCTTGTGGCAGTAGGCTGGGGGGTGCCACCCCCTGAAGCTCTCAATGGGTCACTTCTGCAGGCTCAGCATTCCCTCTCAGACCGGACACTTCAGCCCCCACTCCCCATACCCACCCACTCCTTAGTGCCCAGCGCTGATTGGAGGAAAGGGAAAAAACCAAACCAAAACAAAGACTTGGCAAGGTCCCTGGCCTCATTGCTTTTTGACGCTGAATTACCCAGAAAAGCAGATTGAAATCGAATTCTGTCTTTTCCCTGAAGGATGCATGGGTAAAGGGATCCCTCTTTGACCTCCTGGCCTTAGCAGAACCTTGTCTCTCTGTGAACATAAGAACTAGCTCCATGGCTCAATCTGGTGCAGAACAGGAGGCTGAGTCTTACGCTCCCACTCCAATGGTGAATTTGCTTTTTCCACCACCCACGGGAAAGGAGGAGCCTATGGAACCCACAGGACAAAGGCGATTCTACTCAGGTATCTCACCTGAGCCAGGCAGGCCCAAGGGCCTGAAACACTCAAAAGTGTGTAGAGGAAAAACACAGACTGCTGGACACAGAACTAGCTCCCTTCCAGAAAGAACGGTAAGCATTACTCAGCCCCTGGAAGGTGGCCTTTTTTTGTAGTCAGGTGAGGGGAGCCCAAGAAGACCTCATGCAACTTGATGTTGAACTTGCCAGTGGGGTTGAAGCAGACAAGATGTTTAATGTGGCCTTTTGCTTTGATTGTTCAGACAGGCAGAGACCCATGAAATTCTGGAGCTAAGAGACTTGAAACAGCCTGCTCCCCTAACACTCAGATTTCCTTCCCAGCCTACTTGGTACACTTCAGCCAGCATGTGCAACTGTGACCACCAACTCGGTCCTTCGATTCAGTCTGTCCAGAATCAATCTACAGTCAATCACTCTGGAGCATCTCCAGGATACAACGAGGAATAAATCCCAGGATCAGAAGAAAACCTTTGGCATAACTCATAATGTCCAGAGCAAAGCTATGAGAAGCACACAAGAGATGTGAAGCCAAGGCACTGAGCCCTAGTAAAAACACAAGGAAATGGTCTCTTGACTACTACTAAAGGCTTAGCCAGGGTTTCTATTGCTTCGATAAAACAGCATTGACCAAAATCAACTTGGGGGAGGAAGGGTTTACTTTATCTAACACTTCCAGGTCATAGTTCATGACTGAGGGAAGTCAGGGCAGGAACCTAGAGGCAGGAGCTGATGCAGAGGCCTTGGAGGAATGCTGCTTACTGGTTTGCTCCTCATAGCTTGCTCAACATGTTTTCTTATAGCACCTGAGACCACCAGCCCCAGGGGTGGTACTGACCACAGTGAGCTGAGCCCTCCCACATCGGTCATCAACCAAGCAATTGCACCATAGGCTTTCCCACGGGCTAATCTGATAGCGGCATTTTCTCAATTGAGGCCCCCTCTTCCCAGATGACTCTGGCTTGTGTCAGGCTGACATAAAAATTAGCCAGCGCATTAGGCATTCAGAGAAATAGATGAGGATAGATGCTGTAGCAAAGATGACATTTGGGGTGACAAAAATGCTACGATTTGAAAAGTAGCATTTGGAGAAAGTGGAAAGAAGGGATTTGGCTTCTAGAAGACGCAACGAACTTGAGCAAGAACACTCAGTTGAAGGGAATTGTTGGGGGCTCTGACAAGTGCCTGTGGGAAGATGAGCATAGCTAGATACAAAGGGGAGGGGGAGGACTCATGGTTGGAAAATGGGCAAGCAGGATGTTTCAGGGGTCCTGAATACCAGCGGGGAGCCACAGGAAGCACATGAGCATTTAGGAGGTGTGACTATAATCACTACAGGTGTAGTATAGAAACTGAAGACAGCATCAGGATCACAGGAAGCACTGGGGCCTGGGGTACATGCCCTTCCCTGTTCTCTACAGTCAGGGCAGTCTCTGGGTTGGGGTACCTTTGCCATCTCCCATCTCCCAGCTGTCCATCAAGAGCCTAGGACTTCAAGCAATGCTGGGCTTTGAGGTGTGTATGATGAGTTTGTGACACTTCCCTCAGGAGATGAATGGGTGGGGACGGGTTGCTTTGATCCATTTCTCTTCTGACTTTGAGGCTCTCCATACAGAAGACACACACACGCACGCACGCAAGCACGCACGCACGCACGCACGCACGCACGCACGCACGCACGCACGCACTCACCTCTTCCCTCTGGGGTACTGCCTACCCCCCTGTGGTGATCCCACTACACCTAGAAGACACTAGAGTTCTGCAGAGTGGTTTGGCCTGTGCTGGTAGGGGCACAGGAATCACTTACTACTCTTCAGGAAAACCCATAATGCTCTGGAAGACAGCCATCAAGTCCCCTCCGTGTTCCAGACCTGTGCCACTGCACAGCACGTCCAGCTCAAAAGTGGGATTGCGAACTTGGACTTGATCACCACGTGTGGTTTTATGGCCCTCGAAGGATGGTCCTGAACAGCCGACGCTCTGAACCTTGGTAGCAAACACTGATTGCCATCACATTTCTTCCTTCACATTGCAGACACTGCCTCTGCACTAGAGGTTATGATTATGATTCATTATGGACTTTTAGGTGACAACGAGTTTAATTCTCTTTAAAGGGACTATCCGATAGTTTTATGGTGTAGTGGTGTCATACTGTAAAGTGATAATTTCAAGTAGTAATCTCCAATATGATGACTGAGGTCTCGTAGGTAAAGTAATTTTGTCTAGTATTTCTTTCCTTAGTTTATACTCCCAACTATGCTCTCAACTGGCCAGTCTCAGCCTCTAACCCAAGGGAATTCCTTTGACAGATCTCCCCTGAATGTTTTCATTTTGTTTGATTTCATCTAAATATTAGTTCGTTATTCATACACGTATTCAACATAGTAAGGAGTAGTTTAAAACCTCAAAAGGATAATGCCAATTCAGTGCATTGTCTTCTTCCTCTTTGCCCATTTATTTCCTTCCAAAAGCAGTGTCAGCTTCTATTTTCTGGTACATAGTTCTCTGAGATGTTTTACTGGCAATGGTCATCAGGGGCTTTCCTTGTTCAGCTTACACTGGAGGAAGCAGGACTAGTCACACAGAGTTCTATGGGGGCACTTGTTCTCCAAAGTCTTTCTCCTCAGAGTGTGAAAACTCTGATTCTAGGTGTCAGAAGTCTCCATCTAATGCAGGCAAAAGCAGAGCAACTGCCTAGCCTGATCCCACTTGAAGATTACCTGAGGGTACTGAGCAACTCTTAGAGGCATCTCAGGATGAACCAAATAGGGGCTGTGCTCTCGATTTTTGTACCAATTCTGCAAGATCTTGGGGTGTGTGGCTGTCTGTCATGACGGTAGCTGGGCTTGAAGTCAGAGCATTCTCTTCTCCAAGCTGTATTTCTTTAGCTCCCCATAACCGAACTGGATACCATTCCTTTTAGATCACACCTTACAGATCTGGGACATTATTTGATCATGCTTGCTCTACTGAAGATGGTCTTGCCTTTCCAATTGATGCTGTGAGGTTCTGTCTTGGTTCCCCATCACACTGGAGCCCTTCTTGCTCACTGATGATGCTGGACCACTCTACTGTTTACCAGCAGTACTGTAGCTATATTTGCTCAGAGAGCATCAGGATTGATCACTTCTGGAAGCTCTTCTCTGTGCATGCTGGTTTCTGGGAAGGGTATTCTAAGGCCCATTTGGTAAAGGAGTTGCCTTTCCAAACAGAAAAGGTGTCTTCCATTTGTGAGCACCATGGCCCTTTCAGTGTTATGTCGTTGGACATTCCCCAGGATCAGCAGCCCAGAACATTGTTGTTCAGCAACCTCTTGCCCAGTGTTCTACGAGTCTCACAGAGATAGCAACAAGTCAGCACAAACAGAACTATAAATACCTTGATGGTGGCAGATGTATGAAATCCGACTGGGTGGGGAAAGCAGGTGCCAATGCCCCGCTGGATAAGAACTCGGGCTTGAACCCACGAAATGCTAAGCAAAGAATGTAAAAAGATAAAATTAAAGAAAAAGTTCCCTGTGTATGTTGACTTTAGCAGTGTTTTTCTTTTCCATCATCCTGCGTGTGCACGACGTTTATTTTATACGGCTGTAATCATGCGAATGCTGTTTAGCATTTCGTGTTTCCTCTTAATATCATATAGTCTCAGCCATATTGGGCCAATCTTCATTTTATGGCTCTAGAAATGCCATTGTGGTGATTCACAGTGAGCCTTTTCCTTCTTACCTATGACTGGAATTTTGTGTCCCCAGCTGCTTAGCATTGCGGATAATTTTTAAAGGAACGTCTTAGGATATTTAGTTTTGTGCTTTTATTGACTTTTTTTTTCCTTAAGAATCCTTGGATTCAAGGAGGGAATGGACTTCGTCAAAGTTTGGGCCACTTTGCAGGCAGCATCATTCCCTCCGGTATAATACCAACGGTGTCAGGCAGAGCTCTAAGCCTTATACTGATCCTATTGGCTCGCAGCCCTCTGAGCCAGCGACTAGCTTGTCACCTGGCAACTGAGCGAAAGAGAAGACATTTGCTAGGTCCTCAGGGAAGCTGCTCCTGCACAAGTTCTCTTCTGGTGACAACAGAATGTACATGGAATGGGCTGTGCGTACTCTTGGAGTCTGTATTGTTTGCAGAGGCTATCTCACTCGTGGGTGCCACTTAAGGGCCTCTGAACCAAAATTGCTTGACAGCTTAAGTAAGGCAGTGCTGGGCTGGTGGTGCGGCTTTAGGGGCGATGGCTGCTTGGGGTGGAAGGATATAAAGTCGGTCTGTTCTTATGGAGGGACACAAAGGCCCTCACCAGTGACACCACACATAGGCACAGAGCCTGTGGCAGATGTCTAATATGTAGAGTGCAGATGTCAGCAGAAGCCCTTGTCGATATGATTAAACTTGACCAAACTCCTCTGTCAAGCCTTATGGGAGCCTAGAATCCACAACATACTTGCCATGAGTGGCCACAGGATATGTCATCATGACACACTGCCCTGCATCCATTTGAGGATGAGGCCCAGCCCCTTCCTCAGTCTTCATAGAAACCCACTTGCTCCCAGATGGTTTTGAGTTTGGTGACTGCTGAATATTTGGGATCACAGGAGGGATTTTCACAGGATGGGCAGCATTTGCTATTGGTTTTCTCTCTCTCCTATCTTCCCAGGTCATTTGTCTTAACAAGAAGAGGCAACTGGCTTCTTCTGTCTTCTTCTCAGTGGCATCCCATAGCGAGGCCCCATCTGTGCCCATCCAGCTATTTCCACCAAGCTATTACCTGAAAGTGAATCAGGTAGAAAGTCTTTCTCAAGTTCTTTGCCAGCTTAAATAACCCTGTCCTTACAGGTGTATGGTAGGTGGGCAGGTTTGCTTGTTTGTTTGTTTTGCTTTTAGATATGACACAATAAAAGTCACTAAGAGGACAATTGTATCCAGGCTTCCCAGTGGCCCTCACGAGTGTTTGGTTGGACAGACACTCAGTGCGAATATAGCATCACAATTTATCACTCTCTAGTATGAGGGCATTAGGAGGTAGGGACTTTGGGAGGCCTTGGGATTTGTTCATGGTAGAGGAGCACTTATGCATGGGACTAGTGTCCTTGCAAAAGGGGCCCAGGGAGCTTTCTCCCCTTTCTGCGCTCAAGGATGCAGTGAAAAACTTCAATTGTCAGCCTGGACAAAACCATCTCTGAGTAACCCTCACCAGAACCTCACCATTCTGGCTTCCTGACCTTGGATTTCCCCTCTCCAGACCAGTGAGAAATAGACTGATGCTGTCCTTCAGCCACACAGCCGGTGTCAGTTTGTTAGTGCACCCCAATGGACTGAGGTAACAATCTTAACAATCCTCACCTTGGTTCAGAGGCAAGGGACCTGAGACACCCCCCCCCCAAAGAAGGGGAAAAGCCGCTTCTGACCTCACAGCTGGTTACAGATGGTGTGGCAGCAGAAGTCACATCACACTGCCAGCAGCCCTGGGAGACTCACCAAGCATATTGCACGGCAGGCATTCAATAAATGCCCATGCGGTAGACATGCTTGAGCCCTCTTGGTGTCTGTGTCAAAGAGTGTGACCCCAGTACCTGACCCTTAATCAAAGCCAGACATGATAGGAAAACTGTTGTATACGCACAAAATGGAATATCACCCACCCATCATAAGGAACAAAATACTGATACTTTCATTGTCTACTGCAATACCATAGACAAAGAAAGCATTAAACTCAGAGCACCAGGCTTATAGCCATAGTAGTCTATGAAACACTTACACAAGCTAATCTGTGGCAAGGGAAAAGAAGTGGGTATTGATAGCCTCAGAAGAAGGAGCGATTAGCCATGCCGTAGACAAGGGCGAAAATTTCTTGCAAGTGTCTAGGGGGTGGTGGTTTGAATAGTAATGGCACTCATATACTCTTCTGCTTGGCCTATAGGGAGTGACACTATTAAGAGGTGTGACCTTGTTGGAGGAAGTGTATCACTGTGGAGGCTGACTTTGAGTTTTTTTTTTATAATTTATGTTTTATTTCTTCAAGTTACATCTCAATCACAATCCCCTCCCTACTCTCCTCTCTAGTCCCACCCTCCCACCCTCTTCCCCCTCAACCCCCATCCTCTTCCCTTTTTTTTTAAGTTTAAGGTATTTCTTTTTCCCCCAACAGCTCCCCCTTTCAGTCCAACCAATGGTTCTTTCTCTCATAACAATAAATAGAATACGAAACAACAGAAATAAATAGGCCAAAATTATGAGAGTTATATGGCTTAGCATACATTCCCAATGTCCAGTCCATATGTTTTTGGCACCTGACTTTAACATTCTACTATATAACCATCTCCATGAGTTTAAAGTTCTATATCTAACTCAGCTTTCATACTAACTTGCATCACAATTTTAAAAGCATCTTCTTAGATCCAGAACACCCTCTTGATTCCTAAACAACTCAAAATTTAACTATGAGACTCTAGCTATCTATTCTTCAACCACCTCAGAGACCGGAGAGGGATAAATATATCTGATTATATAGGAAGTGCAGGGCCCGCAGCTTCCAAAACTAAGAAATGACATACCAGTGGCTGCCTGGACAGTTCCCATTTTCTCTCCATACATTACAGCATCAATCTTCAGCCATGTGGCCCCATTTCTCTGACAGACATTGATTGTAGAGCAGGAATTATAAAGGACTTGCCTACCCTGTCTTGGCAGAGCTAGGCTGTCGACTTACCTGCTTCCAAGTTTTGTCCTTTTTGGACAGAAGTCTGTCTACAGTTGAAGCAAGGAGTTTTTCTTGCCAAGAGATAGGCTTGCCACTAATTCAACCATCTCCCACTAGAGATTCTTGAATGCTCATCTTCTACTTGGAGTAGATTAGGGGTGCTGTCAGGAGCTGACATGTCTTGATATCAAAAAATCTTAAGTTAAGAAAACATCTTTGAATGCCATATTCTGCAGATCTCTTGAGGTTTTTGAAGACGCCCTATCTATCTCTTATATTTAGATAAGCAAATGTTGCTTGTCTCTTAGCAACTTGATTTCTGATTAGCTTAGAAAATAACTGTGATAGACTGTCATAGTACCTAACAAAATGACAAGCTTGCATGACTATTAGTTTGCATTTCTTAAATATCCTAAACAGTTTATGACAGTTGGTAGCAAACGGCTGAAACTTCACATTTCATATTTAAGCATTACTAGGTACAATACCTTAAAAAAGCGTTATCCTGAATTTTGTATCATTATACAAAGATCAATACCAATGTGGCCAAATACAATCTTAATTTTGTATCAATATACAAGGGTCAGTACCATAGTGGCCAAATATAATCTTAATTCTGCATCAATATACAAGGATCAGTACCATGGTGGCCAATATAGTCTTAATTTTGTATCAATGTATAAAGCTCAATACCAATTTAGCCAAATATTAATTTTGTATCGATATATAAAGGTATAAGAGCATATTCAATAATCTGTCCTTTTTACTTGATCTTTCCTATGTCTATGTCCCATTTTTCTCAAGTCTGTTCACTCCTACATAGGAGAGAAAGAAGGATACAGAAAAGAAAAAGAGAGAAGTCCCTGCGTCTTAACCTTCAAAACCCATTTAACAAGTCCATTTAACATCTCTCTTCCCCTAAATAACAAGATTTTCTATTATCCATCAAATGACCAAAGGGGGAAAAAACACCCTCCCACCTTCTGGGAATGGGATGTTGCTCTCTTAAAATGACTTCCTGCTGATTTGGGGCATAGTAAACCTGTTTGGGGCCCAAATAAGAATGGAAAAATGGTTAAAAATGTTAATAGAATTATTTGATGTTCAGTCATTTTGTGCTCAGCTATTTGAATGTCCTAAGAAGTTGGTAGACAGAAGCTGAACTTCAGGGCTTTACTGGAGTTCTGGCTGGAGCAGTCTATGGAGCTGAACAATCTTAGCGATTCTGAGTTGTGGTTGTAGACTTTTGAGGAAACAGCTATTGAGGAAGTCTGCAAGGCTGGATCATCTGGGCTACTTGTCTTCTTTTGTGTCTGATCTGTTTTCTTCTGAGGTTTCCGTTGTCCAGTTGTCCCTGGATTCCTTGGATGGATGCTTTGAATCTCCTGGAAAGATAAGAACAGAGTCCTGCCCTAATCCTAAGTCTGGGACACTACCTTTTTTTTGGGGGGGGAAGGGTCAGATAATATTTTTCCTGGAGCAAATTTGGTTTTTGACAATATATAAAGTATTATTTTTCAATTCGAATTCAAGAAGAAATTATTTTGATATTTTGGAGCTAAACAAACCTTTAGTGTATATATTTTGAGATCTCAAAGGACAATTTGTTTGAATTTCAGCATGCCTTTTGTAAGTAGCTTTTAAACTTAAATCCTTCCAAATCCTATGTGCCTGTCTCTGCATTCTAAGTATTGGGATCAAAGACATGTGGTTCCCAACTAATGGGATTAAAGATGTGCTCCTTCACCCCTGGATTAAAGTTTTTCTCTATTTAGAACCTGTTTTGTGTCAGTCTGTCCTTGAGCTCTGAGATCTGCCTGTTCCTGTCTCTAGTGTGTTGGGATTAAGGGTGTATTCTTCTCAAATGATGGTATTAAGGGTGTGCACCATCACCACCCTGTTCCTTGTATCTCTAGAATTTATAAGACAACTAACTCTATAGTGATCCTCCTGTCTCTGCTGGAGTTAAAGGCATGGGCTAACACCTCGCATTTCATGTATTTTACCTTAGCTCCAAGTTTTTTCAACTCTTGGAGATTTAAAAAACCAGGTAGAACAGCAGTAACCTTTAATTTGTTTATAGAATTTCAAACCTGTTACCTGCTTTTTAATGCCAAACCATGAAAATATCCTATACATCTACAAAACCAAAAAAAACTTTTAAGTTGCTATCAAGTTTGTGTAATCTATGTGGCCACCTGCAGTCTAACATTCTAATCTGAAATTAAGTCCATTTTCCTTTCATGCCAGTAATGCAAGTATACCTTTGGTAAATTATAGTTTGAAAATTTTATATTGTATTTTTATTATATTTTTAAGCTTATTAACTCTTTTCTTAAAAAAGTATTATTTACTTCTAGAACATAGTTTCCTCCCTCCTCGCCTCCTGGCCCCTCCCTTCCTTTCTCCCTCCCTCCCTCCCTCCCTCTCTCCTTCCCTCCCTCTCTCCTTCCATCCTTTCCTTCCCTCTCTCCCTCCCTCCCTCCCTCCCTGTTCCTTTACTTGGTACTCTCCTCCTCAGATGAGTTGGGCCCTCACATATCATACTCCCAATTTTGTGATCTTATATGTTCAAGCTGGGCCTAGAGTCACAGTCTCCAGCTGCCTGAAGATTAAGATGTAGGACAACCCAGATGTCCATCAACTGAAGAATGGATAAAAAAACTGTGGTACATTTACACAATGGAATACCACACAGCTTTCAGAAATGAGGAAATCATGCAATTCGAAACCAAATGGATGGAACTAGAAAAGCTCATCCTAAGTGAGCTGACACAGTCCCAGAAAGATAAACATGGTATGTATTCCCTTACAAATGGATATTAACCATACATCAGAGGATAACTATCCTACAACCCACACACCCAAGTAGATAGGAACCTAACATATCTATCCTAGGAAAAATTCTAACCACCAGTGAGTCATGGAATCTGCTGCAGGTTAGTGGAACACCACACCCTAGATGGTGTGCCTTATCAAGCTCCAGGACAAGTGGAAGCTCTTGGGCCTCACATGACGCAAGATCTGATGGAGTATGATATGTGAGGACCCACCTCATCTGAGGAGTAGGAGAGTACCAAGTAGAGGAACAAGGAGGGAGGGAGGGAGGGAGGGAGGGAGAGAGGGAGGGAAGGAGAGAGGGAGGGAGGGGCCAAGAGGGGAGGAGGGAGGAAACTATGTTCTAGAAATAAATAATACTTTTTTAAGAAAAGAGTTAATAAGCTTAAAAATATAATAAAAATACAATATAAAATTTTCAAACTATAATTTACCTTACTGGCATGAAAGGAAAATAAAATGGCCTTAATTTCAGATTAGAATGTTAGACTGCAGGTGACTACAGAGATTACACAAACTTGATAGCAGCTTAAAAGTTTTTTTTGTTTTTTTTTATAGAGGTATAGGCTATTTCCATGGTTTGGCATTAAAAAGCAGGTAACAGGTTTAAAACACTGAAAATAAATTAAAGGTGACAGCTGTTCAACCTGGTTTTACAAACCTCCAAGAGTTGAAAAAACTTATTGCTAAGGTAAAATAATGCATGGTGTTGTTAGCCCATGCCGTTACCTCCAGTAGAGACAGGAGGATCACTATAGAGATAGTTGTCTTATAAATTCTAGAGTTACAAGAAACAGGGTGGTGATGGTGCACACCCTTAGTCACATCATTGGGGAAGAATACACCCTAAATCCCAACACACTAGAGACAGAAACAGGCAGATCTCAGAGCTCAAGGCCACCTGATACAAAACAAGCTCTAAACAGAGAAAAACTTTGATCCAGGAGTGGAGGAGCACATCTTTAATCCCATCAGTTGGGAACCACATGTCTTTGATCCCAAAACTTAGAATGCAGAGACAGGCACATAGGATTTGGAAAGATTTAAGTTTAAAAGCTACTTACAAAAGGCAGGCTGCAATTCAAACAAATTGTCCTTTGAGATCTCAAAATATATACACTAAAGGTTTGTTTAGCTCCAAAATATCAAAATAATTTCTTCTTT
>CAJQZJ010033514.1:1362388-1398479 GCA_907164525.1 Lophiomys imhausi | reverse complement strand
ATTGTACAGGATTGATTTAGCTATTCTGGGCTTTTTGTTGTTCCATATGAAGTTGAGTATAGCTTTTTCCAAGTCTATAAAGAATTGTGTTGGTATTTTGATAGGAATTGCATTGAATCTATATATTGCTTTTGGTAGAATAGCCATTTTTATTATGTTGATCCTACCTACCCATGAGCATGGGAGATATTTCCATCTTCTAAATGCCTCTTCCATTTCTTTCTTCAGGGGCTTGAAGTTCTTGTTATATAGGTCCTTTACTTGCTTGGTTAGAGTTACCCCCAGGTATTTTATATTGTTTGTGGCTATTGTGAAGGGGGTTGTTTCCCTTATTTCTTTTTCGGTATGATTGTTTGTTGTATAAAGAAGGGCTTCTGATTTTTTTGAGTTAATTTTGTATCCAGCCACCTTGCTGAAGTTGTTTATCAGCTGTAAGAGTTCTTTGGTGGAGTTTTTGGGGTCACTTATGTATACTAACATATCATCTGCGAATAGGGATAATTTGACTTCTTCATCTCCAATGTTTATCCCTTTGATTTCCTTTAGTTGTCTTATTGCTCTAGCAAGAACTTCAAGTACTATATTGAAGAGATATGGTGAAAGTGGACATCCTTGTCTTGTCCCTGAGTTTAGAGGAAATGCTTCAAGCTTCTCTCCATTTAATTTGATGTTGGCCACTGTCTTGCTGTATATTGCCTTTATTATTTCTAGGTATGGTCCTTGTATGCCCATTCTCTCCAGGACTTTTAGCATGAAGGGGTGTTGGATTTTGTCAAATGCTTTTTCTGCATCTAGCGAGATTATCATGTGGTTTGTTTCTTTCATCTTGTTTATGTGGTGAATTACATTGATAGACTTTCGTATATTGAACCATCCCTGCATTCCTGGGATGAAGCCTACTTGATCATGATGTATGATATTTTTGATGTGTTCTTGAATTTGGTTTGCTAGTATTTTATTAAGTATCTTTGCATCTATGTTCATGAGGGAGATTGGTCTGAAGTTCTCTTTCTTTGTTGGGTCTTTGTGTGGTTTAGGAATCAGAATGACAGTGGCCTCATAGAATGAGTTTGGCAGTGTTCTTTCTGTTTCTATGTGGTGGAAGAGTTTGAAGAGTAATGGTGTTAGCTCCTCTTTGAAGGTCCGGTAGAATTCCGTGCTAAAGCCATCTGGCCCTGGGCTTTTTTTTGGTTGGGAGATTATTAATGACTGTTTCTATTTCCTTGGGCTGTTTAAGCTGTTAATCTCATTTTGATTTAGTTTTGGTAGGTGGAATTTATCGAGGAAATTGTCCATTTTGCTTAGGTTTTCAAATTTGGTGGAGTATAGATTTTTAAAGTAGGACCCGAATATTTTCTGGATCTCCTCGATGTCTGTTGTTATTTCTCCTTTTTCATTTCTGATTTTGTTGATTTGTGTTCTTTCTCTTTGCCTTTTAGTTAATTTGGCTAGGCGTCTGTCTATTTTGTTGATTTTCTCGAAGAACCAACTCTTGGTTTCATTGATTCTTTGTATAGTTCTTTTTGATTCTAAGTTGTTGATTTCAGCCCTAAGTTTGATGATTTCCTGCCTTCTGCTCCTCTTGGGCATGTTTGCTTCTTTTTTTCCAATTCACCCAGCTTAGCTGTTAATTCACTAATATGAGCTGTCACAATTTTCTTTTTGAATGCACTTAGTGCTATGAACTTTCCTCGTAGCACAGCTTTTATTGCATCCCATAGGTTTGGGTATGTTGTGTCTTCATTTTTGTTGGATTTTAAGAAGTCTTTGATTTCCTTCTTTATTTCTTCCCTGACCCAGTGGTCATCCAGTAAGGAGCTGTTCAATTTCCATGTGTGTATAGGCTTTCTGTTGATTCTTTTGCTGTTGAAGACCAGCTTTATTCCGTGGTGGTCTGATAAGATACAAGGGGTTATTTCAATTTTCTTGTATCTGTTGAGGCTGTCTTTGTGTCCAACTATATGTTCGATTTTGGAGAAGGTTCCGTGGGGTGCTGAGAAAAAGGTGTATTCCTTTGTGTTTGGGTGAAACGTTCTGTAGATGTCTGTTAGGTCCATTTGTTTCATGATCTCTGTTAGACTCAATATTTCTCTGTTTGGCCTCAGTCTGATGATCTGTCCATTGTTGTGAGTGGGGTGTTGAAGTCTCCCACTACTAATGTGTTGTGATCAATGTGCGATTTAAGTTTTAGAAGTGTTTCTTTTACAAAAGTAGGTGCCTTTGTATTTGCGGCATAGATGTTCAGTATTGAGATTTCCTCTTGATGAATATTCCCTTTAATGAGTATATAATGCCCTTCTTTGTCTTTTTTCGTTAACTTCAGTTGGAAGTCTGTTTTGTTTGATATTAGGATGGCTACTCCATCTTGCTTTCTGGGTCCATTTGCTTGGAAAACCTTTTCCCAGCCCTTTACTCTGAGTTAGTGACTATCTCTGGTAGTGAGATGTGTTTCTTGTATGCAGCAAAGGGACGGGTCTTGCTTGTGGATCCACTCGGTAAATCTGTGTCTTTTTATTGGGGAGTTGAGACCATTGATGTTGATGGATATTAGTGACCTGGGGTTGTTGTTTCCCATTAGTTTGGTATAGGTGATGGTCCTGTGTCTCTTTTGGTTTAGTTGCTGATGGGTTTTCTATTCCCTTTGTTTTCTTGGGTGAAGTTTTCTTCTCTGGGATGGAATTTTCCTTCTAGGATTTTCTGTAGGGCTGGGTTTGTGGGTAGATATTGTTTAAATTTGATTTTGTCATGGAATATCTTGTTTTCTCCATCTATGTTGATAGAGAGTTTTGCTGGGTATAGTAGTCTGGCTGGGCACCTATGATCTCTCAGGACTTGTAGGATAAAAGCCCTTCTAGCTTTTAAAGTTTCTGAGGAGAAGTCAGGTGTAATTCTGATGGGTCTGCCATTGTATGTGACTTGGCCTTTTTCTCTTACAGCTTTTAATATCCTTTCTTTGTTCTGTACATTTGGAGTTTCAATTATTATGTGGCGAGAGGAGTTTCTTTTCTGATCTAATCTGTTCAGTGTTCTGTAAGCCTCTTGGATTTTTATTGGCATCTCTTTTTTCAGGTTTGGGAAGTTTTCTTCTATGACTTTGTTGAAGATATTTCCTCGACCTTGGAGTCGGGAGTCTTCTCTTTCCTCTATGCCTATGATTCTTAGGTTCCGTCTTTTCATTGAGTCCTTGACTTCTTGGATGTTGTGGGTGAGAGATTTTTTAGCCTTCTCATTTTCTTTGGATGTTGTACTGATTTCTTCCATCGAATCTTCCATGCCTGAGATCCTGTCTTCCATCCTTGCATCCTATTGTTGATGCTCGCATCTGTAGTTCCTGTTCTCTTCCCTTGGTTCTCCACTTCCTCTTTTAACTCTGACTGTGTTTTCTTTATTGTTTCTATTTCTATTTTCATGTCTTGTATGGTATTGTTCGTTTTGTACATTTCCTTCTCCAGCTTACTTGTTTTTGTCTGAAAATCTTTCATTGCTTTGTCTTTTTCCTGTTCAAGCTCTGTCACCTTGGCTTGGAGCTCTTTAATGGTATTGTTCATTGTTTTGATTTGTAAAATTGTGGCTTCTTTGAATTCCTTCATAGATTTAAGTTCTTCATGCAGGGACTCTATCACTTTCCATAATGCAGAATTGTCAACGTTTTCATGTGTTTCTGTTGGTGTGAGGTCATCCGTGTTGGATGAGCTAGGATAATTCTGCTTTGTTGGAGTCATATTTCCTTGATTTCTATTTTTTCTTGGACCTTTGGCCATGTGTGTGTGTTTAGCTGTCTGTTCTTGTCGTTTTCTGTGTTTGGATCCACAGGGGATGCTTTGGTGAAGGAGTCGAATTGCTTGGCTATCTGTCCTTGCTTACAGGGTGATCTCAGGGTCACTGTGGTTTTAATAGCCTGAATCATTGTGAGCTGGTGCAGCCTATTCCCAGGTAGTGAGTAATGGTCCGGGATTGCTACACTGCTCCCAGTTCAGACTTCTCTATTTTGCACACTGAGTGATCAGCCTTCAATGGTTCTAATGGTATGGACCTGTTTGCCCAGGCACAGATTTTGTGGGCTTTGTTTGTAGTCACGGAGGCTGACAGGGCCCGGCTCCACACCTAATGTGTCTGGGTTTACCCGAATACAGCTATGGTCCCCTGGCTTCTGGTTACCCTCTAGGCTTCTCCGCCACAGGCCTGGCCGCTTCCCTCCCTATCTGTTCTGCCTTGGGTGGGTGGAGCTTCGGCCCCTCCCGTCTTCTGAACCGGCCTGGCCTCCCGCCCTAGCTGCTTTGCCGTGGGTGGGCGGAGCTTCGGCCCCTCCCGCCCTCAGAGCTGGCCTCCTTCCGTAGCTGCTTTGCGGTGGGTGGGCAGAGCTTCGGTCCCTCCTGCCTTCTGCACAGGCCTCCCGCCCTAGCTGCTTTGCCGTGGTTGGGCGGAGCTTCGGCCCCTCCCGCCAGCGTCTGCTTCCCTCCTCAACTGCTCTGCCCGCCCACCTCCCGCTCCGGCTTGAGCGGCTGCAGATCTCCCGCTGAGCGCCCTTTTTCTACGTCTCGAAAAAACAAACAAAAAAACCCCACAAGATTTCAACTATTCTGCAAAATTTCCTAAATAGTTATAAGGTCTTCCTGAGGTATGGGAAGCCCAGTTGGCAGTGGGCGATCGCCATGTGGCCTTTGATTCTGCCTGCTGTGTGTTGGGATCGATCTTACCAGGCGCCTCTCCAAATGGGAGTTCCCGAATCCCGGATTTGTGGCTTCCGTGTCTGCGAGAGATGGGGGAGAGCCTTGCCCTGGGACTTTTAACAGTGCCTTGGGAGCTGTGCGTGTTCCTGGAGGGGCCAGACCCTCCGGTTTTTGCACAGTGTCCCACAACTCTGTGTTTTCTATGGCTCTTCTCTCCCACATTCAAAATGCGTCCGTGCAGTTCGCCGCCATCTTGGCCCCAGCCTCTTCCATTTATTCTTAGGCCACGACTTTTCCGTTTCTGTGGGCACCGCACTTTTTTTTTTTTTTTTTTTTTTTAGATTCATTCCCCTCTCAGGTTCCATAAGCGTCTCCTAAGCCATTGCTTCCTGCAATAAATACCACCTGAAATTTCTAGAAAGTTGAAGCAGTTTAGTGGATCCCCTCAACACAATGTATTATCCTGCTTTCTCACAGGTGTAGCTCCGTTCTTCGCTGGTCATTCCCATGAGCATCGGGAGCAATAACTGCCTTTGTGATAACCCTTTACCCTTCTGCTCTCTCTTTTGCTCCCTTTCTTGCTTTCTTGTTCTTTTAAGTATATGTTTATTTATTTATTCATGTCCCATCCGGATCGCAGCCCCCTCCACTCCACCCCTCCCCGCCCCAGGTCCCACCTTTCTGTCCCATCCCCCTTCTCCTCTGATAAAGGGGAGCCCCCCACCATGAGGCGGAGCACAGGATGTCTTGCCTTCTTATTATTTTTGCGAGGCTAGAGATTGAGCCTAGGATCTTGTGAAAGTGGTCTGCCCAGAGTGGCCTCCCCAGTGGTCTGCCCAGAGTGGCCTCCCCAGTGGTCTGCCCAGAGTGGCCTCCCTAGCCTAAGCCTCTCTTATATTTCATGGATCCGAGTGCTTGCCTTCTTACTCATAGATTCCCTACGTAGATATAGTTTGCGTCCATAAAAGTCACCATTCTAGGTATAAAATAATGTATTATAACGTTTCATATTGACCATCTGTATCTAATTCGAGAATATTATCATCCTAACAAAAAGGTCCCCGCCCCAGCACATTAGAAAGTCCTTCTCCTTCTGCTTTCTTCTCTCTTCCCCCAGCTCTGGGAAACCACTTACTTACTTTGTGTCTAGAATTTTCCCATTCTGAGCATCTTGTATAAAGCATTTCATATTAAAAAAATGGTCTTTGGCTTCTGCATTTTTTAAAGTAAATGTGATATTTTCAAGGTTTGTCCATGTTGCAGCATATATTAAGGCTTTATCATTTAAATTTATAGATAATAGTCCACCCCATTTAATTTACCTATTTAGCATGGACATTTGAGTTGTTCTTATGTTCATATGTAAACATATATATTCTGTTCCTTGAGGATATACCTAAAAGTAAAATTTTTGGGACATACATATAGTCTTGACAGACCCACTCATTAGAGGAATCATGAGGGAGCTGATCTAACTAATGAATCAATCCACTCATAGTTTCATAATTTGATAGCATTCTTAGAAGGTTGTGGAAACTATGGGAGGTGAGGTCTTATTGGAGGAAGTGATTGTGAGATGTGGCTTTGTCTTCACCCTGTCTACCATGAGATCAGAAGTTTTCCTCTACCATAGCCTATCTCAAGGCGGTTCAGCCTCATGCCGGGCTTATTGTGGATCAAAACCTCTGAAACGATGAGCCAAAATAATCTTTGCTCCTTTAAATTACCTCTCACAAATCCTTGTGACAGTGAACAAAATGGTGACTATCTAATATTTCACTGTTACTCTGTTGTGAAACCATTTCTCAAACTAACTGTACTGTGTTCCCACCAGAAAGCAGTCAGTTTCCAATTTGTCCCCATGTTTAGCAATATGTGTATTACTAATTTTTATTATACCTAACCCAATGGGTTAGAAACAGCATACCATTTTCCGGATGATCACTGATGTTGAACCTCTATCCACGTGAATGTCAGCTGTTATATGCTCTCTTTGGAGAAATGTCTGTCCCCATGTTTTGCTTACTTAAAATATGGGTTGCCTATTATTGAGTTGTGTTTTAAAAAGCATTTTCTAGATATTAGTGCCCTCTCAGATTGATACTTTGAAAATACGCCATTCCTCTCTACAGGTTGTCTGTTTCACTTTTATCCTGTTTGTATTTGCTTTCTTTTCACTTTTATTTTCTTGTGCTTCTAATAGCACACACACACATGCTTTTTAAATTTTGATACAGTCCAATTTACATATTATTTTATTGCCTATCTTGAAGCAAGGTCTAATTCCAGATGGTAAAGACTTATTTCTTTGTTATTTTTCCTTCTAGAAGTTTATATGTTTTGTTCTTATGTTTATGTCTGTAATCCATTTTTTGAGCTAAAACTTTATATATGGAATGAATTTGGGGTGCCAAATCACTTTTCCATGTGGTTTTACTGACATCAGTTCTTGAAAAGATTACTTTCCCTTATTGTTTTGTTCTTGTGACAATACAATTGACAAAGGGCTTTTTCTGGATTATTAGGTTTCCTTTGTTGATCTGTAACTCCATTTGCGAGTGCATACTATCTTGACTGCTATGGCTTTTGGCTGACCTTGAGTTCTGTTCTCCAGGTTTGTTTGTTTTAAGGTGGCTTTGCTCATCTGGCTCTTCTACATTTCCATTTGGACTTTAGGAGCAACTGCCAATTTCTGTAAAGAAGCTAACTGAACGTTGGATATGGTTTCCAATGAACTAGTTTCTCTAGACTGATTTAGGGATTGTTACTATTTTAATACTTAGTCTTTCTTGTCGATTTCAGATTTATTCATTTTACTTTATGTGTATGAGTGTTTTGTCTTCTTGCGTATACAGTGCCCTTGGAGGCCAGAAGAGGGCATTGGATGCCCCCTGAAACTAGAGTTAGGGATGATTGTGAGCCGCCATCAGGGTGATGGGAACTTAATCCAGATCCTTTATAAGAGTACTAAGCACTCTTAATCACTGAGCCATCTTTCTAGCAGCTCAATATTTAGTCTTTTAATCCATAAAAATAGGATATAATCCATTTCTTAGCATTTTATCTTAATTATGACTTGTAGCTTTCTTTGTACAAATGTTTATGTAGTTTGTTAAATTTATTCCTTAAGTATTTTATCCTTTGTGATATTATTATAAAGAAAACACTTTTAATTGTTGAAGTTTTCATTGTCAGTACATAGAAATCCTACAAACTAGGATTTTTATTAGTTCTCGTGTGTGATTGTGTGTGTGTGTGTGTCTGTGTGTGTGGGTGTGTCTGTGTGTGTTAGGTTTTCCTGTCTGTAAGATCATGTCATCTATAAATAGACATACTTATTCTTCCTCTTTTTCATCCCAACTTTGCTTTATTTGTCTGGCTGTCTTGTCCTGGCTAAGTAAGAATTCTAGTACAACACTGGCTGGAATTGGGCATTACCCTTTTGTTCTTATCTGAAGGACTCATTCAATTTTCTATCACTTGTAGTGCATTGGTTATCTATGCCTTTTCATGGATGCTTTTGGTTAGGCTGAAAACTTTCTCTCATTCCTAGCTTGTTGAGCATCTTGTTTTTAATTTGCTGTGAAATCATGTTACGTATTATCAAACACTTTCCTGTGAATGTTGAAATGGTCATTCTCCTTTATTGTATGAATATGATTTTCACATATGAAGTTGATCTTACACCTCTGTGATGGATCCCATTTGACTGGATATATAAGTATATAGAATTTTTATTGTTAGTATATATTGTTGACTAATTTCTTTCATTTAATGAAGAAACAGGATCAAACTTCTTTCACAACACCAGAAAGACAATGTACCTTTTGGGTCATGCAATTTCTCTTCTATATTTATTTAAGGTTTGGAGAGAATTGTTCTCTTTTTAGCATAGTATCAGTTTATCATTTAACCATATGGAAATGCTTTTATTGATGTATGAAGGGCTTTTCAACTGCCAAAGTGAATGCATACTTTATCCTTTTCTTTCTTGGCTTTCTGTAGCATTCTACAGTTTACCACTTCCTTCCTCTTTGAAACTTTCAAATCTCTAGTTGTCTTTTTATCTTTTTGATTATAGCATGTTGGTCTCCTTTGAGGACACTTTTTTTCCACACTGTAGAATACTAGTGGCCCTTGAGATTCTGTCTCTGATGTACTTCTCATATTAAATCCAGTATTGGGAATGTCATAATCTTGCAGGTTTTATTTCTATCTGTATGTTCATAAATGTTGGGTAGTTAACTTTCTTATATTTATCCAGTTGTATCCAGCTACCTCCTGGACACCCTTTCCCCCCTTTCATTGAAAATATAATTTTTTTTCATACAACATATTCTGAAGATAATTTCCCCTCCCTCTACTCCTCCCAGTTCCTCCCCACCTCCCCCTCCACCTGAATTTACACCCTTTCTGTCTCTCATCAGAAAACAAACAGGCATCTAAGGAATAATAATATAATATAAAATGTAATATAATATAATATAATATAAAAGATAAAACAAAAACAAACCAATTGGAATAGAACAAAACAACCAAACAAGAAAAACACCAAAGAAAAGGCACAAGAAACACATGTGGCCAGAGGCACACAAACACATTTGTACACACAGCAATCCTATGAAAACACAAAACCAAAAGCCATGATATATACACAAAGGACCTGTAAGTTTAAAAAGCAAATCAAAAACAAAACAAAAACAAAAACAAGAAAAGCCCAGAGTTAACTTTATGAGACAAAGAACCTCCAAAGATGCAGTTGAGTTTTTTGGTTGAGTTTATTTTGGGTTGGCCATCTTCTGATGGGCTCGAGGCCTACCCTTAGGAGGAGTTGGTTTTCCTAGCTGGTCTCCCTTGGGGGAAACTAATTTCTGATATCTACATGCGTATCAATTGGCAATAGCTTCCAAATTAGGGATAAGGGTGTGTATCCACTTCTCCTTTCAGCCCTAAGACCCTATCTAGTGCAGAACTGTGTAGGCCTTGTGCATGCTGTCGGCCTCTGTGAGTTCATATGTGCCCCAGTGCTGTTGTGTCTAAAGGCCTTGATTCCTTGGTGTCTTCAATCCCCTCTGACTCTTACTCTCTTTCCTTTTCTTCTTCTGCAGGGTTCCCTGAGCTCTGAGGGGAAGGATTTGCTGGAGACATAACCTTTAGGGTTGATTCGTCCAAATTACTTCCAAAGTCTCTCACTTTGTGCATATTATCTGTGGCTTTCTGCATTTGTTCCAATCTGTGGCAGGAGAAAACTTCTCTGATGACAGCTTAGCATGGCACTAACCTACGAGTATGGCAAAATATCATCAGGAGTCATTTTATTACTACTCTTTCTTCTTTTTTGTTTCTTCCCCCCCCCCAACATTTATTTCTTCAAGTTACATCTCAATCACATTCCTCTCCCTCCACCCCCTCCCTACCCCACCCTCCTACCCTTTCCTCCCCACCCTCCTATTCACTTTTTAAAAATTTAAGGTACATCTTTTTCCCCTCAACAGCTCTCCCATTTAGTCCAATAAAAGGTTCTTTTTTCTTATAACAATAAATACAATACAAACAGTAAGACCAATTAGTCAACAATTATGAAAATTTTAAGGTCTGATATAGATTCCCAATGTCCAGCCCATCCATACGTATTTGGCAACTGATAATAATATTCTATTATCTACCTATCTATCTCAAAGAGTTTAAAGTCCTATACCTAACTTAGTTTCCATCCTAAGCTGCATTACCAACTTAAAAACATCTTCTTAGATCTAGTAGGTAAGTCAACAGCCTAGCTTTGCCAAGACAGGGAAGGCAAGTCCTTCATAATTCCTGCTTTACAATTAATGTCTGTCAGAGATACTGGTCCAAAAGGCTGAAGATAGATGCTCAAATGTTATAGAGAGAAATTGGGGACTGTCCATGCACCCAGTTGTCTGTCATTTCTTAATTTTGGAAGCTTCTTGCTCTGCACTTCCTGTTTATTCAGAAGTATTTATTCTTCTCAGATCTCTGATGTGGTTGAAGACTAGATAGTTATAGTCTCACAGTTAAGTTTTAAGTTGTTTAGGAATTCTTTTTTGTTTCTTAAAGAACAGTAGCATTTGGTTTCCTCTTAGGTCTCTGGCCTATGTAGTATCAGGTTCATGGTCACTCAAGCAGTATCACATATAGGTTTCATCTTGTGGAATGAGCCTTAAACCAAATCAGGTATTGGTTGGTTACTCCCACAAGATTTTGACATATATTGTACCAGCATATCTTGCCTGCAGGCCACCATTGTGGTTGTAAGGGTTTGTAGATGGGTTGGTGTTTAACTTTCCTCTTTGGTAGTGTGCATAATACCCTCTAGTACCATGAGCACTAGTTTGTCAGGGTGAAGTTTCTAGGTAGGCACCAACTCTACTTCTCTATGTTCAATTAATTGTGTAGGTGTTCTCTTCAGTAATAGGACCTTGGTGTCAGTTTGTTGTTTCCTGAACATTATTCAGGAAATTCCACAGGTTTCTTAAATATGAAAAGTCAAAACAACACCATGAGGCTTAATATCCACTCCAGCCTGTTCTTCCAGCTTGATACAGATATCAGAACCCAGAAAAAAATTAAGCAATTTCCTGTAAGAGGTAACAAATGTCTCAATTTGTTAAGGCAGTTGAATGTTCTGTCTCCTCATTAGAAAGAGATGCAGGAAGATTGGACACAGATGGGCAATTAAGAAAAACTGAGAAGAGAGAGGCAGAGAGAGATAGGTGCTCAGGGTCTTAGCTCATGAGATGGCTGGACTGTTGTGATGGATGATGCTCACACGTATCAAGGAATGTGTAGTTTGGGGGCTCTGCTTGGAGATTGCAAGTGTCAAAGTGTAGACAAGAATTTGAAGTGCATTAAATGTCACATGGAATATTTGACACTTGTGTATACAGGAAAAACTGATTGCCACTGTTAATCAGGGCGGTAGCAGGGTTCAAGCCATGTAGTAAGAATGCTTAATGGGTGCTAGGCATCTAGGCTTTGTTTTTTTTTTTTTTTTCTTTTTTCTGTTTTAAAAAGTCATTACTGGGTGAATAATATTACACTGTATACATGTTCTACATTTACTTTCTTTTTTTTAACATCTTCTCTTTTTTTACTTTGCAAATTTCACATCATGGACCCTGCTCCCTCTCATCTCCTAACTCCACTCAGACCCACCTTTGAAATCGCTCCTAAAATAAAATAAAAAATCTCATTGTGGAATCTGTAGTGTGTCTCAGTGTGTTCCACAATATCTCCATTTGTCCACACATTTTTGCTTGAAAATATTCATTATAATGATTCCTTGGTATGGTAAGAGGACTCTAGCTTCTATTACCTTGTCAATACTTGAACCTCACTTGGACCCCTCCCAGATACACTGTTGTTGCCCTGTGTCATGGAGATCCTGCAGTTTTGGGTATGTGGAATTGGCCTCTTCATGCACTCCAGTACTTCATCAATGGGGTATATGTTGGTGTGGTCCAACTCAAAGGTTTGAAACCCCCTCATCCAGGGCTAGTTCTACTGTGCTACCCAGGTAAGATGCAAGGCCTGCTCTCCTGTGTGTTACAGCAGGCAAGGGGTTCTACCAGTTCTTCTCCTCTCATGAACCACCAGTGCCAACTCTCCCACCTACCTATGTTGCTACCCTTGGCAAAGGCATCAGAGAGTGGAAGGGATCTTTGTCTACCTTTCCAGAACCACCTCAAAGTAGGAAAAAGGCAGAACTGACTCTCCTACACTCACTCCCTGGGGGCCAGCATACCCACAACCCCTGTATCCAAGGACAGCTGCATCATGCTGCCCAGTCGAGGTGCAGGGCCTGCTCTCCTGAAGGCTGCCACATATGAAGGGCAGGGAACGCTCTCCTGCTCTTGTGACCCCATTGAGGCCAGATCTCCTGTCTGCCACTAGTGGTGAGAGGGCAAAAGGGAGGGAAGGGGATCTCTTCTTCACCAACACTACCACAAAGCAGACAAAAGACAGGGCTTGCTTACCCACAACTCACACATCCAGGGCCAGGCAGTTTTCCTCCAGTCTCCAGCTCACTTCCCATCCTTGGAGCCCATCCAGCACCCACCTTTTGCTGGTGTTTGTCACATACCAATTCCCTATCCAGGTCCCATGGCACCAAACCAGTTTGGCTCTCTGGCTTCCTTTTTTTTTTTTTTTCTAGTTTTTTTTTTCTTCCCTCCTGCAAGAATGTTAGGCTACTATTCATTCGAATGTTCATAGGTGAGAATATTGACTGTAGACATAGCCTCTCTCCTCTCTGCCACCTACCGAGGCACATGTGACACAGCAGCCCACATCTGCAATGCCTCTAGGGGCAGGACCATATCTCTTTATCCATTTATTTATTGAGGAACATCTAGGTTGCTTTCAATTTCTGGCTCTTTTGAATAGAGTAGCAATGAATATGGTGGAGCAAGTTTATCTATGGTAGAATGAAGAATCTTTTTGGTATATGCCAAAGATGCCCAAGTTTGATCTTGAGGTAGATCCATTTCCATATTCTTTTTTTTTCATTCATTTATTTATTTATTATGTATACAGTATTTGCTCTACATATATGCCTGGGCAGCAGATCTCAATGTAGATGGCTGTGAGCCACCATGTGGTTGCTGGGAATTGAACTCAGGACCTCTGGAAGAACAGCCAGTGCTCTTAACCTCTGAGCCACCTCTCCAGCCCTCCATATTCTTGAGGTAACACTACATTGGTCTTCATACTGCCTGTACAAGTTTGCAGTTCCGTCAGCAATGGATGAGTGTTCCCTTTACTGTTGTGTGACGTAAGCTGTCATTTGTGTTATTGATCTAGCCATTCTGACAGATGTAAGATGAAATTGCTAAGTAGTTTTGATTTTCATTCCCCTGATGACTGAAGATATTGACCATTTCTTTAAAGTGTTTCTCAACCATTTGAGATTTCTCTTTTGAGAATTATGTTTAAATCTGTACCCCAGACTTTAATTGGGTTATTTGTTTTCCTGATATCTAGTTTTTTGAGTTCTTTAGATAGTTTAGATATTAGCCTTCTATTGGATGTAAATGTATAGGACTAAAAAAAAAGTCATCCTGAGTGAGGTAACCCAGAACCAGAAAACCAAATGTGATCATTGCTTTGCTTAGCCATCATCAGAGAAGTTTCCTCCTGAAGCTGATGGGAACAAATACAGGACCTCACAGCCAGACAATATGCAGAGAGTGAGAGTTCTTGGAACGCCCAGCTCTAAAAGGCATATTGCCATTAAAACCCTCCCATCAGGGCTGAAGCACCCGCAAAAGAGAAGCAGAAAAAGTCTCCTTTGGATGTGACTGTAGGGGTTTGAGGATGCCAGAAGAAGGTGTTAGATCCTCCGGAGTGGGAGTTACAGGCAGTCGTAAGCCATGCAACATGGGTACTGAGAATGGAATTCCTCTCCACCCCCCCCTTTATTAAGTTGATTCTTTAATGAGTTCAAGATTGGGAGGCAGAGGCAGGCAGATCTCTTTGAGTTTAAGGCCATCCTGGTCTATAAATTGAGTTCCAGGGCAGCCAGGGCGATTACACAGAGAAACCCTGTCTTGAAAAAAACAAAAACAAGTAAGAAAGTCGTATATATATGTTAAATAACAATAGGCTAATGTAGAAGAAAATCCCATATTTTTAAAGAGAAAAATAGTTTTGGATTGTAAATATCCATACATAAATAACATCAATGTACATTTTCACAGTGATAACCTATATAGGTAAGGTGTTAATGTTTTCCAAAGTATATTCATTTATCTACAGAAAAAAATTACAAAAAACCTAGATACACCCCCTCCTCCACCTCCTTTGGTGGTCTTATGAGGTGAGATCTCATTCTGTAGCTCTGGATATCCTGGAATGTGGGAAATTCCCCTGTAATGGACACACATGTAGTCAACTTCTTTAATAAAAGGAAATCCTGTGGTGAAAACAAATTCAAAAGCAAAACCAGACATGACTTGGGTACCTTACAGTCAACGAAAAGTCAAAGATCTTGGGAGATCACTTGTCATTCTCGGGAACGTGTAGCTCTTATATTTAAAAGTAGGAAATCACTGGTGTGGTGGGGTCTTCCTTTAGGAAGCAGAGGCAGGTGGATCTCTGTGATTTTAAGACCATCATGGTTTATACAGTGCGTTCTAGGACAGGCAGTGCTACATCGTGAGTGCTGCATTCCTTATCTCAAAACAACATCACCACTAACACACACACACACACACACACACACACACACACACACACACACACATCACCACCACCACCACCAGCAACAACAAAACACCAATCAAAAAAGCATCATTACCCACCAACTTGCTCAAGTTCAGCCCTTCCCCACTAAAGGTCTCTTGCCCTTTGTTGTGGTGCTGTACTTGCTGAAGCAGAAATGTGTGTCACTATGTCCCAAAGGCAGGAGGGGAAAAAAAATATATATATATACATTAAACAAACAGGAAAAAAGAAAGACAAAAGTAAAACCCACCAACAGTCACACAGAGCAGGTGTACAGACTGTCCCCCAGTCTGCCTCTCTGCCCCGACATCCTGTGAGGTCACGCCATCTGGAAAGAGCTGGGGAGAGAGAGGCTTCCGCAGGGCACAGAATTCAACATTTTGTTCCTCATGATCTTGCCAGGTCCTCCTCGTTCCAAGGCTAAGTCTTCCCTGCTTGGGAGCAATCTCTCCCGCTTTGCTTTCACGCTTCCAGTATAGATGATCTCTTGCTCTTTTTCCTAGGTTGCCTGTGGACTCCTGAAGGCAGCAACTGTGGTATCCTGTACTGCCCAGCACAGCACAGAGCCTCTCTTAGAAGAGAAATCTGCACTGTGTCTTGGTTGATGTGATGTAAAGCATGGCCTTTTGTAGAGTGGGAAGAAGATTCTAGAACATCTATTTAGAAACGTCCAAAACTTTTTAGCCTGACATATAAAAGAAGCCAACATTTATTATTCTTTAAGGTCTAGATTAAAGAGCTATACACATATAAAATATAAAAGTATGAAAAAGTCTTGGTATTCGATATTTTTTTTTCCACAGTTGATTAAAAATATTTGGGGATCATGGCTCCAGCACTGAGTGAATGATTATTGTTTGAAAAATCAGTAACTCAGAAGAATTTATCTTTAAATAGGGAATTTCAATCCCCAAGAAAAATCTAGGATATTTGTTTGCTTTAAACCAACAAATAAATAATAATAATAATAATAAACTAAGCCTAGCTTGTATATTGAAGGTCACATACAGGGCCCAGAGAGCTATTTTAGTTCTCCAAGATCATTTCACATCTGTTGATGTAGAAATTTTCAGGAATCTCAAATTTGGAGGATCACATCATGTAACAATAGAATGTGAGCAAGGAGGATATAGGGAGTCGAGGAATTTGATACCATTTTTTCCCTGAAGGATATCTTTACAAATACATCAATACTTTTAAAAATACCATGCCCTTGCAAAAACAGGTCTATGATTATTTAGCAAGTTGATTAAATATATATATATATATAAATATATATATATATATACTTTTTATCTATACCTATCTCTACCTCTATCTCTATCTAGCTACATTACCCTACAACAGAGTCTATTAATGCCATTCTTGAAACAGATCCAGAAGAGCATAGGGAACTTGGCAAAAGGAGAAAAAGGCAAAAAACAAAAAACAAAAAACCCAAAACTGAACGAAAACCTCTGGCCCAGTAAGGGCATCTTTGTAGTTTAAAGATTTATGTAGCTATTAACCTCGAAGAATGATTATCACAGTATTACTATACTAAAAGTCACAATAAACCCTAATGCCCAGCCATATTCAACTCTTGGTGCATGTTATGTATCAATTCAGTGTATCAGGAGCAAACCATTAAACTTGATATGCAGACACAGATTTAATTACATTGAAAGTTAGTACTGTAAAATTAGAATAGGTTACACGCTGTTTAATACAGAGTGATTCTATCTATCAATATGTATATATATATCAGTATATATAGGAACAGCAATATAGGAACAGCATACCTGGAGTATGGTGATGTCTTAAAAGTTTTATTTTTAGAGTCAGACAATAGGGCACGCCTTTAATCCCAGCACTCAAGAGGCAAAGTCAGGAGAATCTTTGAGTTCAAGGCCAGCCTGGTCCTCAGAGTGAGTCCCAGGATAACCAAGGCCACACAGAGAAACTCTTGTCTCAAAAAACTAAAAAAATAAGTGTTCTTTTAAAATTGGTATAGGGTAGAGTATGAGTTTTAGTTTGGTGTAGATTTGTGTGACCACCGTAGCAGTCAGGATGGGTAGTCATCACCTCAAATACACCTTGTGCTGCCAGTTGGAGTCACGTGGCTTTCTTTTCCTGGCCTGCACCTAAGTGTAGGAGTTCTCTGCTGCCATATTTCCCCTTTCAGAGTGTTATGTAAATGGGGTCATGCAATGCAGCTGATCTTGGTCCCTAGCCCTCCATAGTCTGTTTATTCTTCTCTTAAAAGAAATTTAAGGTGTTTTCTCTCAAGGGTACTATGATCAGAACTCTTATATCCGTATACAGGGTTTTGAGTGTGAACATGTGCTTTGCCAGCCCTGTGCATAAGAGGATTTTTGTTTTGTGTGAACCTATCAAAGTGCCCTTTTACATTCCCAGCAACATATAAGAGAGCATGGTAGTGACATTGGATTCTTGTCGGCACTTGCTAGTGCTAGCTTCTAGAAAATGATTTCATGTTAGTGGTCTACTGAAAAAGGATTGCGGCAACCACGGTGTGTTCTGTCTTTGAGGCAACGACGGCGTGTTCTATCTTCCTCTCCTAATGAGCATCTTATTCACTCATTTGCCATCCATGCATCCTCTAGGATGTACCCACTTAGTCACAGTGTGGGTACATTTTGAAAGATTAGAAGAGTTTCTTACTCTTGAGTTCTGAGTGTTCCTTATGTACAGAGAGAAATGCTTTCTGAGATATGACTACCGAAAGTCCCTGTTCATTATCTTGCTTTTTGCCTCATAACAGAATTTTTCATAGAGAAATGAGTCTAGTTTGGATAAACATTTTATTCTTATACATACTGCGTTATTACTCTCATATCAAAAGTCTTTGCCTAATGGTCCATTGTGAGATAATGTTTATATGATGCCATGCTAAGTGGCTCATATATTTGCATAGAGATATCTGGTTCTTACAACATAAATTTTTGAAAACTCATTAAGTTGCCTTGGTGTTTATTAAAATAAATCAATTGGTCATACACATGTAAGTCTACTTTTGGACTGTGTGCTCTATTTCAGTGACCTCTGTGTCTATATACCTTCCAACACAGTACTTACTGTCTGAGTATTTTACAGTATACTATGAAATCATGAAGGTGACTCCTCCAATCTTATTTTTTCTCAGTTTTGTTTGGTTATTCTAGTTCCCTTGCTTACAAATAGACCTTAGAATCAGCTTCTTTATAAATAAAAAAATCAGAGATTTTTTTTCTTGGAAAATCCTTAATTATCAATACTTACATGTAAATTTATAAATTCCATTTTAGCCTCCCTAGTAGTAGCTTATACATATAACCTCCAAACTCAGGAGGCAGAGGTTGGAGTAGTACATGTTTGAGGTCAGCCTGGGCTACATAGTGAGCTCCAGGATATTAGGAGATGGATGGCACAGCTCTGTTTCAAAACAACAAAAGTTAAAAAAAAAATAGCAGTAGCCAACCGATGGTGATACACATCTTAAATCCCCGCACTCAGGAGGCAGAGACAGGAGAAGCTCTGAGTTTGAGGTTAGCCTCGTCAAACTCATTCATTAGAATGAGTTCCAGGACAACCAGGGCTACACAGGGAAACCCTGTTAGAGAAAACAAAATTAGACTGAGTTTTTCTACCCATGGATGTTGTATCTCTCTCCATTTTCACTGACTTCAGCAAAAGTTGGCCGCTCCTTCTGCTTATTTCCCCCTTTGAATGTCTCCTGTTGAAGTTTATTGCTGTTTTTACTTTAGAAATCAAAATTCCTTTCTGCAAGTAGAAAGGAAGGCTACTCAGGAAGACAGTGGCACTTCAGATTGTGGGGCCCTATCACTGTCATCTAGGGGCAGCCACAGCTGCCAGTGGGCTGAGGAAGTCTAGTGTCAGATGTGGTACAGGGACAATATGGGGAGCTGTGTCAGATGGCTGGTGTCAGGAAGGACCAGGGAGAAATGAAAAGTGGGAACTCCCCAGTGACAGGAGAACATCTCATGTTGACTCAGGTAGTATCAGAGAGCATTAAGAGGAATCAAGAAGTAACTTCCTAACTCCTGGGATTAAAGTGTGGTATACCTAGCTTTACAGGAGTGGATATTGTCAGCAACAGCCTCAAAATGAGTAATAATTGGTCCAAATATGCCAACTGGAATACACATAGACTACTGGGGCAGAACTAGACAGAAATCCAAATCTGAGTTTAGCATTTGCCAGGGAGCATAAGCCAGTTATGTAAAAAGGCTGAATTGTTTGGAAATGTAGACTATGGCCTCTGATATTCTGTTCCGATAACTCCTGTATTAGTCTGAGAAGTGGCGCAATATTGTGTCTGCAGGTGGAATTCAGGTGGCCTCAGCTGTGAGAAGAGGAAGAATGCTAGTTAGGGTACTGAACCAGGCGAGGCATTGCTCATTTTTTCACTTGCTTACTCATTCACTACATGAAAGGCATTCTTACTATTATTGCTACAGTCTGCTGGAGGAATGAGCCGGACATTATGCTAACACATGCGTGAACACACCCACACACTCACACACACATGCACATGTGCTCATGTACACACACATGGGTGATTGCACCGGAGGAATGGTAAGCATTGCTTCCGTGCCAGCTGGGAAACCCACAGCCCTCCTTGAGCCCTGGGCACTGGGAGCCCCATGGAGCAGTTCGCAAGGTAACTGTTGAGATCAAAGAGGCACACATTTGTTTTAGAACCTGAGGTCTTACGGCACCAGAAAATAGGTGGCTGATGCTTTGCCTAAGAATGAACAGAAAAGAAAGGAAATATCTGAGTGCCCTTTGAATAGCTAAGCCCAAGTTCAGGATGAACTGGACAGAGAGAGGACCTAGTTAACAAAACAAATTAGTTCTTGAGGTAGTGGGGTGGGATTATATTTCTCCAACAGGGGAGCATGCCAGCACCTTCTTTTCAACTTCAAAGAGCAAAAGGACAGTTAGTTTGTTAAGCTTGAACTTGCTTCTCATCCACCTTTATCAGAAACCATCACTGTTTGCGTGTTGACTTCTAGCCAACTATTAACTAGATATGACCTCAGGGTTTTCGTAATAGCTGGGGAATTCATCCAGTAGAGGGAAGCCAGCCACTTTATGAACAAAGCAGTTATTTGAGGACTTAAAGGATTCTCAGCCTTCAGTGAGCATTTTCCCATCCTGATGGCATAAGGAGTGACAAACGGCTTGATGGATCCCCCAGTGTTAGCTTGTGCAGAGCACCTGGAACCGTGAGATGGTCCATACATGACTGAGAATAACGTCAAAACTATGGTACTGGCTACCTGCTTTGAAGGGTTAAAATTCATCCCCACATAATAAAATTGCTGATAGTAATGGGATTTAGGTATGTGTAGTTTGCACTTGACAAAAAGAATCCATTATCATGGCAACTTTTTTCTCTCTGTGTGAGTATATGTATATCAAGTTCAAAAGTAAACACAAGCAACTATGTTGTTCGGAAATCCGTACTTAGGAGAAAGTGCAGAGCAAATCCAGGAAATGGGAGCAGCCACGTTGGCCTTGCCAGACACTAACAGAAAAGTTGTGCGATTGGGTGAGGCATAAGGGTCTTTTGGAATGCAGGCTGTACTACTTTTTAACTTGAGTGAGCATTACACAGGGGTTTGATTTACAATAATTTGTTGAATTGCACATTTATAACTTGCTTCATTTGTGCACAGGCGTTTTACCTCACATACACAAGTAACCAAAAAAAAAAAAAAAAGTTACTTCGGGTTGTTATATCCAAAGCTAGCTATTGATGTCTCAGTAATGTTGGGAAAAGTAATTAAATTAAATAAAATATGTGTTATAATATAATTGATATTCAGGCAAGTGGGAATATTTTTGGAAATATGAGATGTAAAAGACAATATAAGAATAAGTATAATATACAAGTTGAAAATGATTACATAAATTGGAAATACAATAAAATATTTCTTTA
The DNA here is from genome assembly GCA_907164525.1 of Lophiomys imhausi. Lineage (NCBI taxonomy): Eukaryota > Metazoa > Chordata > Mammalia > Rodentia > Muridae > Lophiomys > Lophiomys imhausi. The sequence continues at coordinate 1,377,620 of CAJQZJ010033514.1, read as the reverse complement.
ATCCCCACTCTAAAATGCCTGTCTCAAAAAAGCTCATGGCTTATTATAGTTTACTCTGTAAAGAAGTTATTATGTTATTCTAGTTACATAATGAGTTATGGTAAAAGTTAAGAATGCTTACTGTCTTCATGAGAATAACATTGTTATACCATAAGGTTTGCATAAGAACAATAATGTGTATTCAATATTGCAGTGTGTATTTTAAATACATTTTACATACGTATAGTACCAAGATATTAGACACAAAATATAAGTATTAAAATTAGTTATTGGTTATTGTGATTCTAGGTTAGAGGTGACTCAGAGTTATGTAATGTACAATAATAATAATGCTTTGATAATAATTAAGATAAATAGACATTGAGAAATTTACTTGATGAGGGGTGAGGTCTAGACTTATCTGTGGGTATAAGGACAAATACTTAGAATGTAGTGAGGAATTATATTGATTTAGAAAATTGGTAGCTTTAAACTGGGTGTGATGGGTGCACAGAGAAATTTTTTCTCAAAATAAATAAAATTAATAAAATTAAAGAAAGAAAGAATGAATGAAAATTGGTAGTTTTAGTTGGTTAGGTTTTCAGTAGGTACGACTTCCCTCTGGTTGAGCAGATGTTAAGTCCAATTAGAGAGCTGTCGGTTGCTGCCAAGGTATGTGTGCCACTACTGCACTTAAAGTTTTTGTGTCATTCTGTTACTGTTGTTGTTCATAGTTTTCATAGCTGATAAGACTATTGCTTGCTTCCCTCCTTTGGAAACTTCTCTTTGAAACAAATGGAGACCCTTACAGAAAACCACAACCAAACAAAATGCAGAGTTATGGAGCCCAGTCACAAATGATACATTTACAATACAGCTCCTATACCTAAGGCTCAGGGATCACTGCAGAGGAGAGTAGAAAAATTGTATGAGCGAGAGGAACTGGGAGATTACTGTGAGAGTATGTCTCCTAGTAATGTCAGAAGCTATACTGATAAAGTCTCACTAACGTCACTGCCTAACCAAGAGTTGAACAAGACAACAATAAAGGACATGCAAATACAGATGGGGAAAATTTACAAGGTATCAACCCTGCATAAGAACTGCAGGCAACCAAGGGAAACAAAGTGGCAGAAATAATCTTCCTCAGCAAAGAGTTCATCAATTGGTTATCCAATTCCAGATGGTCATCCCTGAAAAAAATATATAAATGACGTTATACAGACTGAATAGGTTGCACTTATGCATGTAGGAATACACAGGCACTCTTGCACACATATGTATGTAACAACAAACTAGTGAAAAAAGGTGCTGTTAGTTTGAAAGAGAGCAAGGAGAAGTACATGGGACAGTTTGGGGGGAAGAAAGGGAAGGAGGAAATGCTATAATTATAATGTCGGAAAATAAAAGAAAGAATTAAATGACAGACATTGATCTTTTGTATCACCGATTTTTAAAGGTATCTATGAACCTACAGCATTCCAGTCTGCGACTGTAGTCTAAACAGACCTGCTTGAATTGTCTGCCTGTGATGTAGAAGTCATCACCAGCTGACGTCATGCTGTGACCACATATCAGATGCTCTGGGGAAGTAATGAAACTTATATTAACAAATGCGCACACCTCTTTATTTCAAATAGCACTCAGCAGAGTGGCAGGGCTGACTTTGGAATGCCTATTCATTTTCAAGTTTTCTTAAAAAGCTGGTTGGTCCTACAATAATTAGAAAAATTTTCTTTTTTTTTTTCTTTAAAGGTTTTGATTATCATAGTCTTTCAGTCTGAGCCCGTGGGAACGATGTGCCCAATTTCTTATTAACAACAGTACGCTGGGAAATGGAAACTTTAAATAAGAGATTGTCTTTTTTTTTTTTACATTTTCTGTACAAGTATATTTTATATTTATTATAAAACTCTTCAAAAAGTTCAGAAGACACTGAACATGGAAAGAGAAACCACTGAGAAGCCCAACCTTCAGAGAAAAGCACTTTTGAATTTTGGTGTCTGTAATCTACATTTGTACAGTGTTCACAAAATTGGCATCCAGAATCCCATATTGAAGCTTCCTTTTTGAAACTCAGCAGCACGTTGTGATTACTTTCTCATATTAATCATTCCTTATGTTTCTCTAACAGAACATTGTATAGAATAATAATTCAAAAGTTTAAAGCCATTCTGTTTGTTGGCTATTTGTCTTTTTCTAGTTGCTGCTGTTATAATGTTTCAATAATCATCACTGTAAATAAATCTTTATAATACCCATTATCATCACCTTAGAAAAAGCTCCTACGAGTAAAATCACTGGGTGTGGGTCAAAGGCTGTACTTATTTTGAACACTTTTGATTTGCCAAATTGCCTTTCAGAAAAAAATTGCCTCAATTTATACTTCCATAGGAATACATAAATGCATTTCTATAATAATGCCAGTACCAGATGACCCAATTTAAATAAACAATTTTCCCATTTTAAGATTAATTTATTTGTGTATTTGATTTAATTTGTTGTTGATTTGATTGCTTAAGCTGTTCAGTTACGATTTTATGGTATTTTTTCCTCTTAGAGTCATATTGATAGGTGGAAACTTGAGGACTCAGAAGCCTCAGTATGAACACATCTTGATAATATCCCACTTAAAACATGAAGGGAATCAACTACTAAGAGGAGAGAGCAGATTTGGTCTGTGTTAGCATTACAGATCTTTACCGAGTCACTTATGGACCTTAAGGAACACCCTATTAGGTGTTCGAAGCACATGTATGTGTTGTTAAAATACCTACCACTCACTCAGAGAAGTGAGAAGTCAAACAATCCCAGTGTATTAATTTGCCGAATTCAACAACTCCTTGGCAATGTGTTTGGAAGTCCGTACAGGTGTCAGCTGTGGCCAGCAGGTTGGAGAGCCGTTAGCTTGTGGAAAAGGGTTCCCTCTGAAATCACAGTCCATTTGCCTGCTCTCCACAGACATTTGATTCTCTCTTTGAGGTTATGGTGATAGAATGCTCTTTATCCCCCAATCCCACACAGGCCCTTAGCAGTACAACGGAGAAGTTAAATCTTCACAAAACAATGATGTCTGTTACGTAAATCCTTCTGTAACTACAAGGGCCTTCAGCCCCAGGTAGAACTGTGTTCAGTTGAAATGTTTTTTAAACTGTAAAATCCTAACACAACAGAACAATCGGGACAATGCTTTGCCTTTTTCTGTTGGGATCTGATTTATTAGAGGTAGCTTGGCTAACGAGGCTTCTGGAAAGAGCTTTGATTACAGGAGCCTGGAAAAGTTTAGGAGCAGTCTGTATTTGTCTGTTGGTATTTCAGAGCTCCAGAGGGTCGGGTCGAAGTGGAAAGGTTAACGGGTGGAAGTAACAGAAAGTCTGCTTTTAGGTGGCCCAAGGAAATACATTTCTAGTAGTAACAGTTGTGCCAAAAAGTACAAAGAACTTTTTTTTTTTAAAGCTGTCCCTGGAGACCAGTTAGAATGCAGAGAAGTCATGGCCTTCGTCTTGGGGACCAAGGTGTTTCTGTGTGTCATGTAGACATGGGCCACAGTGAGGGGGGGGCCTCCACCAACGGCTATCAACTAAGCAACAAAGAAGAATGAGAAACTTATTATCCTCCAGATGGGTTATTGGCTTTTAAGGACTGGATCAGTCAAATGTGGCTCACAGGAGTTAGAAACCATCAGGTTGGGTTAGACTAGAGAGTAAGGTTAGATTGTTCTTAATTATGAGAGAATTTCTTCCAGAAATTTCCCTGGGAGATGCACGGTACTCCACGGTAGCTCTCCTCTTCCAATCAGGAACACTGTACCCAGTTTATTTTAACCTGCACCTCCAGTTCTCAACATAGAGCGTCTAAGGTCTTCATGTCAAGGAAGGAGAGAACACACAAGACTCCTGTCCTGGGATGCTTTCTGTTGCTGTGACGATTAACACGTCCAAGAGTAACTCAAAGAAGAAAGATTTCATTCCGTGTTATAGGTTATAGTCCACTGCTGAAGAAAGCCCAGACAGAAAACTCAGGGCAGGAGTCTGAAGCAGAAACCACGGAGGAATGCTGCCTCCTGGCTTGCTTCCAAGCTCACGTTCGGTCATCTTTCATGTGTATCCCAGGGTCACATTGCTAAAAGTTGTTCTGACTGCAGTGGGCTGAGCCCTCTTACATTAACTGGCAATCAAGAATGCCCCATAGATACTCAATCTGGTGCAGGAAAATTTTCAGTTCAGAGTCCCTCCTCCCTGGTGTCTCAAGGTGACAACCAAGATTAGCTATCACAGCTCACATCCACTTTTCTGTTTTTCCTTGATGTCACATCTATTTATATCTATTGGCCCTGACACATGGTCTCCTCTGGTAATGGAGTAGAGTGGCAAATAAAAAGTTTGTTCCCTCAGAAAGAGACACGTGAAATAGTTCTTACGAACTCAGAGTGTTCCCGTTGTGAGAGGACAGACCGATTTTCCTTACTATTCTACTTTGCTGGAAAATATGCAAACTTCATTGCATCACAGAACAAATTGTACTGCAATTTATACTTTACCACATAGACAACTTGTTTAGTGTAATTTTGACAATATTTTTCTTTCTCCACAGGTTTTTTTTTTTTTTTAGGTTTGTCTTCTTTGAGAAATTGGGGGTATGTCCTCCTCTGCATCTGGATCCATACCTTCATTAAAAATTATTGTCATGTATTGACTGTACAGATGATTTGAATATCACTGACATTTCCACACATACAATATGTCATGGTTTGGGTAAGAATGACCCCCTTAGGCCTATGTATTTGAATGCCTGGTCACCAGCGAGTGGCAGTATTGGAAAGGATTAGGAGGTGTGGCCTTGTTGGAGGAAGTGTGTCACTGGAACCCCAAAGCCCTTTCAAGCCAGGTTTCTCTCTTCCTGCTCCCTGCAGATCCAGAAGGATTATCAAGGGTAGTTTCTGAGGCTTAAGTCTAGTTATGACTTAATCTTGGGTTCTCTGAACAATCACTGCTGAGGATGTGGCCTGAATTAGTTAATAAGACCATATTATGTTGGGTGGTTTGAACAACACATTTCACCTTCTTATAGTTTTGGAGGCCAGAAATCTAAGTTCAAGATGTCAGCAGAGTTGGGCCCTCTGAGGGACAATGTGTCCCAGGCTCCTTTCTGAGCTTATGGTGTTTTGATAAAAATCTGGCCTTCCTTGGCTTGAAGAAGAAACATCCGGATCTCTGTCTGCTTCATCTACATATGCTCTCTGTGTGTGTCTTGGCGTCCAGACTTCTCCTTTTTATAAGGACACCGAGCATGTCAGATGAAAGCCCACTTTGATGACTTCATTCTAACTTGATTACCCCAGAAAAGACACGATTTCCAACAAAGGTCATAGTCTGAGGTCCTAGCAGAATTAGAACTTCAACACATATTTTGAGGAAACACAATTCAACCTGTAACAAGGAAAACAGTATTGTTTTGGGCACAGACTTCTGGCCAGCATCTTAGGCTGGCACAGTTCCCACTTGTGCCCACAACCGTTTGCCGGCCAGTAATACTCTGACCTCAGGGACATGTCTCCTGGATGAGGTTGGGGCAGTGCATGGTCTAAGATAGAAGGAAGGACAATCCATGTTCTTACCCCAAACTCCAAAGAATGGGTGACTAGCTACTTTTTTGTAGTGATCAGCAGGAGAGAGTGTGTTGTGTCACCTGTCAGCCAAGTAAAGTTCCTCGCCATCGTCTGTGGAGCTTTGTTCTTTCTCGTGACATGTGTGCAGGCCTGGGACAGAAAGAGAGGCAAGAGACCTGACTTTAAATGTCCACTTTCAATTTGGACCTTGGAGAGAGGTAGGCTGGCAGCCTTAAGTTCTAGAATATGTTGAGTTTGTGTTTGACAGTTGGTGTTGTCGAGATATATAAAGGCTTGTTAATAGAGAGACCTATGACTGCAACGGTCTGCATGGCTTTCTGGGACTTTGCTGTGGAGTAGGGGGTGGAGGGAGATCAGAAATGGTGGCTTGTGAACAGATGGTCATAACCTGGACCATCTCTACACGGATCGCCGTCTCCTTTTAAGTATCTATTATCTATTCTCTGTCATCTGTCTGTCTTTGTCTTACACACACGCATGGGTGCACGCAGCTTTGCTTTTGTGCCAGGGAGGGAGATGTTTTCAATAGCCAGTTCCTTACTCTTTCTTGTTTTTCCTGGAAAAAGATGAAGTTGTCCATTTATTCTGTACCAATTATAAACACTAGAAAGCACAGATACAACAGAAAGCTTGGTCACAAATAAGTATGCACCGAGGGAGGAGGGAGGAGGAAGCCGTTATTGATTGGCCTTGTAAAATCTGCTGCTGGATCAATAGCAATTTCTGGAAATGCCAGGCATTTATTTTGTGTGGCTTGGACAGCGGAGGTAATAATAAATGTACTTACAAAGTGGGTCTCCTGACACTGTTTCCTTGAGCCCCTTATAATAACGGGTATACATAAGGGGTATGAGAGCCCCATGAGGCAGAGTGAATGTACTTCAAGGGGAACCCCAGCTGAGCTGACCCCTACTAACTTCTCCTCTCTGCTGGATGTGGCACTTGAGTAGGTCTTCTCCATTAAAGAGCATCAGACAGTTCCTCCACGTTAAGAGGTGAGAGAGACGTGTTCTAAGCTGTGGAGAGCTTTGGGTTGGTCTGTTGCTCAGGGAGGACAGTCCCCTGGTGACAGTCCCTCTGGTGACACTCTCACGGTGACAGAGGCAGAGCCTGATTTGATGCTCTGAGCTTCAGGACCTGAACTCTCACCTTCACCCTACTGTTCCAATCAGAGCCAGGCCAGCATTTCCTTCTAACAGTGGTTGCTGCCCTTGTATGTTCGATTCCTCACCCCCAATTTTCATCTTCCGCTGCTTCCCTCTCCTTGCTGCAGGGCATGCGGGAATCTCGTCAGAGTCATTGAGCCTAAGAAAATGCGGTGGAGCTTGGGGGATTGAGCAATTGTTTGATGTGTCTCCACTAAAAATAGCTCCTGTCTACTGAGCACCTACCTTTTGTTCATTTCTTCCTCTCTCCAACCTTTGAGTTGTTATTTTTAAGCCTCTTCAGAGGACACTGAAGCTCATCAAGGCTAAGAAGGCCATACAAGATCATAAACCAATTAGAAGTGCAAGCCAAATTTGACTTCTGGTCTGTTGTATACGTCTTTCTTGGGCATGGATAAGCAAAAGCGGGATGAGGCCGGTAAACATTATGACAGAGGCCCTCGGCTGTCTAGTGAAGACATCTGGACACCTAGATAAAGGCCTCTGTATCGTGCGTGCTGTGGGACAAAGGATGTAAGGAGGTTTATTTAACAGAGGAGATGGAAAAATAACAGGGAACCTTAAGGAGATCATGTTGGCATCTATGTTTAGAATGCATTGACACAGGGAGGCACAGGCTGAGACCGTGTATAAAAGGATATGGCAGCAGACATGGTGGGGAGAAGAGAGACTCGTTCAGGGAAGGCAAGTCCATTCAGGAAGGGCAATGGGATGAGGAGAGTCTTCACATTGTCACAGATAGAAAACTTTTGCCTTTCTCTCGCTTTTTCTCATGCCCAACTCTGCCTGTTTTCCCAGCCACTTTTCTTCCTCCTGGTTTGTGATGGTGGAGGAGTCAGTCACCCCCAGCTCTGTCCTCTCTGGGTGAAGCCAACTAACTGTAACAATACTGTTTCCTCCTGGTTTGTGATGGTGGAGGAGTCAGTCACCCCCAGCTCTGTCCTCTCTGGGTGAAGCCAACTAACTGTAACAATACTGTTTGCAAATGGGTACTGGTGAGTTGCAAACAGATAGAGGTCACTTTGCTAACAAGAATTTGGGCTACTAATTTGAATGGTGAGAAAGGACATTAGTTCTGTAAACCAGTGGATCTCTTGTTCTCTTGTTATGTGTTATCTTTACATAATACTTGCAGTACTCTGAGTCTTCATGGTGTTTTAAGCCAAACAATTGTCCTCCCATATTTCTTGGCTTGATAAAGATATTTTCTCTCTAGCTAGTCAAGAAACCAGCTTTCTGTATGTGCTAAGGTGATTTCTATTTAATAAACCAGTCCCGGGAATATAATTCTCTAAATACCTGAATATGGGAAGTCATAGAGACTTCTTGGTTTAATTATGTGGGGGAAAGGATAAGTTAGTTATTTAGCTATTTTTCTTTCTGTATGTGTTTTACATCATACCTTGTGTCAGGGCCTGCAGAGAAGGCCAAAACTTACCATTCATGGTTTCTTACCTGTCCTGATTAGCTTTACCTGTCAGCTTGACACAGTCTAGTGTAACCAGAGGAATCTCAAGTGGGGATTACCCAGATCAGATTGGCTTATGAGTATGTCTTGATTGTTCATGGATGCTCAAGGCCAAGCCTACTGTCTAAGAAAATGATCTGTATAAGCTGGCCTGTGAGTGAGGCAGCATTCCTCTGTGGTTTCTGCTTCAAGTTCCTGGCATTTGACTTCCCGCCATGATGGGTTATAACCTGTTGGCTGAAAACAAACACATTCATCCCTAGATTGCTTTTGGTCAACAACACAAAGGAAACTAGAACACTCCTTAACGGATCTCATAAATTGCTTCTACACATGTAGGATGTATCCCACAACCACAGAAATGGCATATATCATTCAGTCCATGAAAATTCCAAGGGAAGTAGAAAATTTAGGCTCTAGTTTCTGAGCAGTCCTTGGATGTGAAGGGGAAAAAAAAACCTTTGGGTTGTCTACTTGTATGGAGTGGCAAAACTAAGGTAGACAGCAAGAAATCTCAGCTTTCCCTAGAGGTGGGATTCAGACAGACAGTAAAGACTTTAAATATCATACAGTAGATTTATATGCAATTTCAGAGGCTGTGGGTAATCATAAAAATGAAAATGATGTGATCTGTCAGCATTTTACTAGTAATATCATGGTCTGCTGGGATAAGATACCGAGTTTAGCAGTCACAAAGCATTTCAGAAGTTTGGCAGGAACACATGCTCCTAGAAAGATGGGTAGACATAGTTCTTTGCATTCCTAGTGCTCAGGGAAACTAAAAGCCTTGGAGAATCTATACAAAGCAGACACAAGGATATTTTGAAAGGTAGAAGAAAAGACTAATTATGGACCTCAAGAACTGAAGGAGGTAAACAACTATGAATTTTCCAATGATTCTCTTGCCTTATCCTTCCAAACAAAGGCTGTAAAGTTTGGGCTACCACTACATCTCTCTCTCTCTCTCTCTCTCTCTCTCTCTCTCTCTCTCTCTCTCCCTTCTTTCTCTATTTCTTCTTCTTCTTTCTTCTTCTTGCCTAAAGTTTTAGAGCGAAAGATAATAGTAACTGAAAGGATCTATGAGGATAGACAAAACAAGTAAAAATAAAACACTCTTCTCCACAAAAGTCTAGTTTTTTTCAAGCAGAGATTGGAAAAGGGCAACAAATCAAACCAAAAACTTTTGGACCAAATGATTCTGTCTCAACCAAACACCACAAAAGTCATGGCCTTTTCCCCACATGCACCATCAAATGCCAAGTAGAAAAAATGGATTTCAGGCTGGTGAGCCGGCTGCCTGAGGAACGACACTTGCCACCAAGTCTGATGACCTGAGTTTAATCTCAAGGGCCTAAATGGTTGAGGAACAGAATAGCTGTTCCTGCAAATTGTACTGTGACCTTCACAGGCTCACCATTTATGCATGTGCTCCTCATAAACAAACAAACAAACGATGCTATTTTAACAATGGAAGCATAGGTTCCTTAGGGTGTCAAGATGTGCCCCCAAATCTGTCTGTTCACTGGGGTAATGCCAGAAAGAGCAGCATTGGGAGGTGGTATTTCATCTTCATTGAGCTCAGCGTTGATGTAACATCATCTTTTCTGACTGCTGTAGTATAAGATGAAACCATATGAATGTCAGATCCACCATGGTTGTTCTGTGTTCCTGAGGTTGCATCCTTCCCTACCAGAGAGTAAGAGCTTTGCTACTCTGTGGAATGAGACCACATTTTTGGTGGCGTCAGTGGAGCACAACAATGAGGCACCCCTTCCCCTGTGAACTGGGAGGCTATAGTGTACTTCTGCCCAGGCAGGACTCCCTTCTACCCAGCAGGAATGAGGAGCCTCTCTTACTGTCATAAGGGGCTGAGTATACAACCTGGATGTCTTGTGAGGGTCTGAAGCAGCAGAGAACATTCCTTTCTCTGATTAGCACCATCAACAGAAAGTCAGCTGAAAATGCCCCAGATTTGCCAAAAGACAGATTCATAGACTGGAGTCAGGTTCAAGCAGAATAAACATGAGTAGGGTCAGACCAAGACACATCATCCTCAAATTTCCGATACAGTCATTGGAGAGCAGTCAGAGAGAAGGTGCTCCTTTACCGTAGGAGAAAGGCCATGCTGTGGCATATTTCCCACCAGAAACCACCGAGGCCAGACAGAAGCAGTGCAATGGTGTTCAAGCTCTGGAGAAAAACAAATGAATCCAGGCTCCCACATCCGGTAGGATCATATCCTTTATAGTGAAGGGAAAGCAAGACATTCTCAGATGTAGGAGAAAGGGTTGAACGTGAGAATACGTGCCTGTGATGAGGCCAGCACGTAGGAGGCAGAGCAGGAAGAAAACTCAGACGCCATGTTGCCACCAGACTGATCCTAAAAGAATGTCCAACAGACATCCTTTAAACAGAAGGGAATGAAAAATGACGAGGCTTGCAAATTGAGAAGGAAAAATACAGTAATTTAAAGTATGAGGAAGCACAAATGACCTTCTTCCAAGTCTTCCAATTTGTGCTGGAGGACTAAAGCAAAACATAAGGCTCTCTAACATTATCCAAAACTATAGAGAGTAGAGATGTAATACAGGAGGAGAAATTAGTATACTTCAGGCAAATTTATATTATGGCATGTATACATGGTGTAAAACCTAGAATGGTCATTTAAACTATTTCATAAGGTGATATGTTCAAGAACACTATAGATAAAACAGAATTCCCTTAAATGTTCATGGAACATTTTTGAAAGTTGGGGGAGAAAACAGGGTAACAAAACCAAAACAAATAAAGAAAATGAAATGGCAGATACCTTCTAGTATATCTATAATTTTGTTGTATGTTAATGGTATGATGATGTATATAATGCCAACTAAAAGACTGAATGAAGTAAAATATATGAATTTATATGTTGCATGTAGTGGTGCACACTTTAATCCCCAGAATAAGAGGACAGAGGCAGCTGGATCTCTGAGTTTAAGGTCAGCCAGGCTATAGAGTAAAACCAGTGTTTAAAGGGAAAAAAAGGATGAATGAAATACGAATACATATCTACATATTTATGCTGAGAGATGAATCTATGTAAGCAGTACATAAGAACTCATAACAAATGTATTATGTGAAAGTAGACAGACAGAAGATATAGTGTGTAAACACTGTACAAAGAAAGCACACTTGGCTAATGTCAGGTAAGACAGACCTTTGTTTTTTGGGACAGGGTCTTATGTGGCTCAGACCAGCCTCTCCGAGGATGACCCTTCTGCCTCCACTTCCCAAGCTCTGGGATTCTAAGCCTGCTTCATGTGATGCTAAGGATCAAACCCAGAGTACCACACATGTTTAACAGGCACTCTGAGATTCATATATGTTCAGCCTATAGATAAGGGAGGTCTTTTGGCAAAGAAAATTGTTAAAGACAGTGAGAGAAAATGACAAAGAGGGCCATTTTAGCAAAAAGATATAGCAATTCTAAATGTGATTATAACACATAATGATGTTGCAAAATATGCGAAATTAGAACTGATATGAAAAACAAACAAATCTGTACTTGTAGTTAGATATTTCTTTTTAAATCGTTTTTCTGAGGCTAGCTTAACTTTATTTGATAAGATAATCTCCAGATGCATCCATTTTGATGCAAATAACATTTCATTTAATTTTTTATTGTTTGAGGCTTTCATACAGGTATACAATGTGTTTTGATTATATATATATATATATATATATATATATATATATCCCATTCAAATATACCCCATTGCCTTTACTGCATTTCCTTCCTTCTTTACCCCTGCTCCCACTTTCCTTTTCCCAGTTCATGTATTCTTTTTTTTTTATTTATTTAAACCTGTTAAGTCTCCAGGTTTAAATAAAACCTTAGTGCTGCCTGTATGAGCATGCAGATAAAATAGTCTGCTATAGCCTGGGTAACCTTGTAGGGACTTAAGCTCTAAAGAAACTGACTCTCTTTCCTGCTGCAATTGTCAATAGTTCCTCAGTTAAGGGATAGGATATCTTAACCTTTTCCCATCCATGCTGGGATTTTGGCTGACTTCATCTTGTACAGATCTTATGTGTGTAATCAAAGCTGCTGTGAGTTTATTGTACAATGGTGTGTTGTTGGGTCCAGAAACTATTTTGCTCCTGTCTTCCACTACCTCTTGGTCTTATAACCTCCCCACTTACTACTCTTCCATAGTGATAGCTGAGCCTTATGGGGAGGGTATATGATATATGTCCCATTTAACCCTGAGTCTCTTATTCTCTGCATGTTGACCAGTTGTGGCTCTCTGTATTAATCACCATTGCTATGCTCATTTAGCAGAATAATAGCAGTAGATTCTCCCAGGGCCTATGACCTAGGCACTCATGGCTTCTTGGCCCAGTTCATGGTACCATACATGGGTTCCACCTTGTGGAACAGACCTCAAATACAATCAGAAAGTGGTTGGCTGCTCCCACAACACCAGTGCATGAATAGGTGTATGTGGCCAGGCCAGGCATTATTGTAGCTCTTACAGTTCACAGCTGAGTAAGACTGTTGACTATTTTTTCCACATAGTAGTATACAAAGAACCTTGCAGCACGATGAGAGGCAGCCAGGAGTAATGAAGCATCTGGTAGGTACCAGCTTGATTTCTTCATGTTCTATGACTCAACTGTGTAATGTCTTCATCAAGTTCTAGAGGTTAATTGAGAGCAATGGCCATAGTCTGTGATGTTTGGGGATGCTCATAGTATCTCACTAACCCACAACTCAAAAAGAGGTAATCCATAGCTGACATTGGGCTTTTTATTTGATAGCCTATGGTATTTGAGAAAGGCACTGCCCTCTCATTATGATTCTATTTAAACTCCTTTTATATTGTATACGCGTATATTTTAGGAATCTTCTAAAGCAGTGGTTTTCCATGTGGCATTTTTAAAAGTCTTCAGTATTGGTTATCCCACTCTATACTTCTACCCTGTTCTCCCACCCCAGCACCATTCAACCCTTTCTGTTCCATTATCACCCATTTTCCTCTGTATGTCATTTGCTTTCTCTCCCACTTCTGTTGAAATCGCTACCCTTCCTAGATTCTTGTCTTCGGTGGACGTTCCAGTTTAAACACAATGTGTCTAAACATTCAAAGACAGCATCTGTATGTGAGAAAGAACATGTGCTTACCCTTCTGGGTCTGGGTGACCTTGCTCAGAATGATTAGTTTCAGCGCCATCTATTTCCCTTTAAACTATAATAATGACTAGCCTGGGAAGAAATACCAATGGAGCAATAGTGGCATGAATGCTACAGGAATAACTAACTACCTTCTGATTAAGTTAAAGCTCACTCCCAAGACAGAACTGGTGATTAACACCTCATTCATGAGGCCAAGTACCTGTGGCTAAGTGTAGACCACAGGCCCCAGGGAGATCCTAGTACTATTACTCTATTAAATGGACATGTGGTCATACAACTCCTAATGATTTACATCTGTATGCATCTGTGCCCCTTTCAAACCTCATCTGAGAAGCTTCTTGCAGTAGGTGCTGATTAACAGAGATCCACAACTTGTTAAGGTGCAGAGACTAAGAGACTGCAGAGTGCTCAGCCTTGAACGAGACATCTATATTGCATCCCTCCTCTTAAGACTCAGAGATTACTGTGAAAGAGTGAGCAGAGATAATGCAAAAGCCCGAGGAGATAGATGACTACAAGGAAGCAATGTTTTCTGGATGTGTCAGGGTACTTGCATCTATGTATACACAACAGTTTTGACAGCAGGCCTAAGACGGCATGCAGGAATAAGCCAGGCATGCAGAGTGGAGGTAGGCATGAAATCTCACTCACTGATAAGCAGCTATCACAACTGACAGCTGCAAGGAGCGGGGGAGATGGTTTTCCTTAAGCATGTGGCCCTGGGAGATTGACTGTGCCCCATTGGAAGGCCACACATCCAAGAATAAATGTGCACCACAAATCGGTCTTGATGGATTTTATATATTTTACAAAATGATGCAGAGTTGGGTGGGCAAGGTAGAGAGAGGGTATCTGGGAGGAGAGAGACTAGGGAGAGAGGCAGAATATGATCAAAATACATAGTAAAACAATTCTCAAAAAAATAAACATAAAAATAAAGAAAAAGAAAACCCCAATAATACAGTCTGAAATCAATGCAATATAATAAAGAGACATTCCACCAAAGATTACATACAAATGGCAAAAAAAAACCCACATGGAAAGACTTCCAATATTATCCACAATTGGGGAATTCAAGTTAAAAATGGGAAGTGTCACATCTACATAACCATCAGAATACCTAATAAAAGAACAGTGACAACACTATGTGCTGGCAAAGAGAAACTAGCTCCCCCAACACCTTACATAGTTGGCAAGAATGTAAAACAGCACAGTTTCTTTGGAAAGCAGTTTGGCAGTGTCTTTAAAAGCAGAAGAAATGGAGCCGCCTGGAGAAGTAGCTCAGTGTTTAAAAGCGTAAACTCCTCGCACAGAGGACCCGTGTTTAGTTCTCAGCACCCATATCAGGTTTGCAACCACCTTCAGGGGATATGGTGCCTCTGGTCTCTGTCTGCTCCTACACCCATGTGAATATATCCACACATAGACAGATACAGATACACCATTAACAGTAAAATAAATCTTCAAATGAAGCCAAAGGAAACACACAATTTTCATACATATAACAAATGTACTTAGTATCTATCCTTGAAAAATGAAGATCTGTGATCAAATGAGATCCTTAACACAAAAGCTTATAGTAGCCTCAGAAACCACTGTGAAATTCATAATAGCCTAAAGCTAGAAATAGCTTTGGTGTCCTTCAGTGGCTGAATAAACTGAGGTGCGTTCATTCACAGGATTTTACTCAGCAATAAATAGCAATCAACTAGTAGTCTGGGTGGATCTCCCAAATATGATTGACTATTTAATTTTTTTAATAATTTATTTTTTATTTCTTCAAGTTACATCTCAATCACAATCCCCTCCCTACT